>JASJET010000270.1:1800000-2160976 GCA_034092305.1 Diaprepes abbreviatus | reverse complement strand
CTGACATGATATATTATCTTAGCATCTTTGCAGTGTAATCCTTTACGTGATTTCTGTTGACTCAGGGTTCTTGGATCAGCGTAGTCCCCAGCTGGTTTATAGTAAATATCCTAGCGATTACAGCTGAGGCGCCCTTAGCATAGTGGACATGCACTTGGGCGATGTTGACGCCTGCCATTTTCTTGTTATTAGGAGAGGATGTCGTCCACTCCTATAAGGGCGATGTCCCTGGGTTTCTTCGACTTCCGTTGTTGTTTGATCGGATGATGGTACTTCGACACAAAAGTTGGAGATGTGGAGACTCCCACGCTCTCCATATCATCGTATTTAGATGTAATATGAGTCACTTTCTCCATTTTCTTCTTTAGGCCGTGCACGAAAGTTTTCCCAAGCCGATAGTAGATCGTGTGTTCCCTGATTTTCTGGCGGGATAGGTTGTCAATTCTTCTCCATGGTATCTGGCCTTTATCTTCGTCCTTTAGATTAATAACCTTCCATTTTAACTTTCTTATCCATCGTTTTGGGTTGCCATTAGCTGTAGAAGCTTTTCTGCTGCTGCTCCTTGGCGTTTGGGGAGAAAGATTGTCATTGCGTGAGCTTCCTAGTCATCTCCCCCCGAAACCATCAGTTTTGCTCCCTACCAATCTGTAGGCTTTGGTACCTTCGCCCGGAGCCATTCTGCCGAATGTGGTGTTTCACAGTCGATCAGGATCATATCCAAGCGAAAATGCATGCTCGCATCCTGCAATCTTATTTAATTTCAGAGTGGCTGCATAGCTCCCACCATTGAAGGAGGTGGCCGTGGCCTTGCCCGTTCTTCTCCTTTTTAATTCTTGTTTTTGCGGTAGAGTTATACCTGTCTCCTCCCGCTAAAGTTTTAGTTTATTCTTTTGGTCTGCGGTAGCTTGATGTTCTGCCACCTTCTTCTTGGCTTCCTTTGGTGCAAGCCCTTCATTTAGGTAGCGCAGGTACAACTTTACTTCTACTCCACTTAGTCCTCGCCTCAGAGGATCGTCTCTACTTCTCGGTTTTTCCAATTCCTCCTTTTTCTTTTTGATGGGAGGCTTCCCGCTGGTAGATACATCTTGTAAGCTTACAGATGTTAAGTTAATAGATATTGCTGGTAGTTAGCCAGGGAAATCCTCCTCTCTTTGAATTCCCCCTGCGAGTGTATGATTTGAAGTAATAACCATTTGTTAACAGCGCTATGCAGGATCCTGTTTTACTCTTTGGTAATGTAAATTTATTTTCTGTTGTACAGAGAATTAAAGAAACGTTTCACGGTTTTTTTGCCTCAATTTGTAACAAAATTGGAAAAAAGTTTTACGAATATCATTTTGTATTTATTTTTATTTTCTTATAGGCTTTTGGTGCGGTTGAATCAATGTCAGACAGAATTTGTATCCATTCCAACGCAACCAGAAAATTGCTGATTTCTTCCCAAGACCTTGTGACTTGCGGCAATGCTGGTGGATGCGATGGTGGAGTGCCTTATGCCGCATGGTCTGATTGGCAACGATCTGGAATTGTAACTGGAGGTTTATATAACCGTACTGACCAGTATAGAAAAATTTAACACAAATAATGAAAACTGTTTAATTTTCTAACTCTATATTGCTGAATTCTTTACCACCAAACCCATGTAAAATAGTTGTTTTAAAATATAGCAGAACCTTATGTAGGAGAAGGTATGATCGTAATAAGTAAGTATAGCTGGTTTCAATATCAAGTTTTGAGTTATAAAGTACAATATGTTTAATGGCATCAGAATTAATTTTATGGAATTTTATCTTGTAAGGTATAAGCTACACATCTCGGTCATAGGTAAACCATCGAAATAACGGAATATAAATGATTGCACATTTCAAAATTATTTATTTTTATGTAGAGTGATCCAAAAATGCACGATAGTGGTTCCACACTAATTGGATTGACACAGTTACTAAAAAAAATATCAAATATATCAGCTTAAAACAACTTTTTTAGAAATTGTCGAGAATAAATTATATATTATTATAATATTTTGTCGCTTTTTGAGAATCGAAATTCCCAATTATGTATAAAGAAGTATGTCCGTAATGGTGCGTCATTTATTTGAAACTCTCGCGGTAAAAAATATATTATCTAGCCTTGCAAACCAATTCATTGTTGTTTGTATAAAAGAAATCTTTCTAACTTGGGTACAATGCAAAGTCTAACCGTTCTCTAATCAAAAAGTTAATTTCAAACAAAATTTTGCAGTAAGCTTTTTGCTTTGCAGAGCATAATGCAAATGTTAAGTTGCAGGATGTTCTAATTAGAGAGTAAATTAGTAAAGGGTACAATTATGTAAACAGTATTTCTTTACTGTTTAAAGGAAAATGATAAACCAGTGTTTATAGAACTCCATATATATGGGATTTTCTTGGTTCACGAATCAGATTTGATCCTTGGACTCTATATATATATAATAAGGCGTTTTTTAAGGTTTTAAGAATGACATTTATAATCAGCTTTCAAGCCAGCAATTTGGAAGAGCTAAAATGACCCAATTTATTGACCTTAATGGTCTCGTAGTCAGTCTGTAGCGAATCTGTAGAGCTGCCGAGTTGTAGTGGTGATGTTGAGTGATAATCTAATTAGTTCGTTTGTTGATAGTTGCGACCTATAAAGGTATTTTGTTAAGGTGTATTCGATGAATATTGTAAAGATGTTACATCTGAGATGTTTATGGCTGATGGAGTTCCTAACATAATATAAATCCCACGGAGTACCTTGCGCTGGAAGCTCTCTAAATGCCTAAATCTTGTTCTATCTGTAGTGACCCAAGTGGGTACTCCAAAGGACAGTATAGACCAGACGAAAAGCTTGTATATTGTGAATTTGTTCTTTAAATTTAATTTGCTATTTTTGTGTAGCAACAAATAGAGAGCTACCTAGGACGTTTTGGCTTTAAATAGGATGTAATTGATATTTAAGAACCAATTTAGTCTCCTGTAAAAGACCAGTCTCAAGTATTTCGCCTTATCGTACCAGGAAAGGCGATTGCTAGAAATGAATAACCGTTCTTCCAGAATCGGAAAGTTTGTAAACATGACTGCCTGTGTTTTTATCAGGATTCAACTTTATTTTCCAGTCGACCATCCGTTTCTCTAATTTGTCAATGTGCCTTTACAGTCTTCTAATAATGAGATGAAATGACCTTGACGAAATTGTGTCGTCAGCAAATAAATACAGTTTACTGTATATGTCTGACTGAAATCAGCCGTATATTGATTAAAAAGAGTGGTAGACAAAGGTAAGCTCTGAGGCATCACAGCTCTTCTTGGCTTGACATTTGAAGTAGCGTCATCTGACGATACCACGAATGTTCTACCCTCAAGGAAACTTGAGATGTCTTATCAGGTAACTTGGAATTCCAGAACAATAAGCTTGACTACAAATAAATTATGCCAAACCTTGTTAAAGGCCTTGCTAAGGTCAAAATAGATTGTACCCATGTAGAATTTTAAGTTGAAACCCTGTGTAATAAACGAGGCCAGCCTGGCGGTTTACTGAACGCTACTATAACTGCTTTTAAAGCCGAACTATTCCGGAGATAGGATATTCCTCTCAGTTATATATATATTATGTAACAGAAATAGGTCTAATGCCTATAAATTAAGCAAAAATATAACTGTGACTCCTCAAAACGACATTGTCTTTTGAGATGATGCAGAACTGTTAGATATCCCAGATGTCTTTCTGAAAATTCGGTTAGCAAAGTACATAAGAGATTTTGTGTAAACAGAACGCGAACTTAAATTTAAAGGTCATTTAGAAGTCAAGGATGACGTTTCGAAAAAAAAAAAATTTAAACAAATGTTTCATATTTTGTGGTGTAGAATCCGATTCCGTTATAGAAATGTATGTTCCACTGAAAAAACTAACTTCCGGTCTGAGAAATCTACTTCAGGTCTAAACCGGAAATTATAAGCCACCAATCGAAAGAGCGTACCCGACAGAGTTATACAAAATTTTTAAATTATCAAAAAAAAAAAAATTCCCAGGGGTGGACAGGTGGTCTGGAACACCTTATATATATATATATATATATATATATATATATATATATATATATATATATATATATATATATATATATATACATATAACTTTTATAACAAACTATTCTTTTAATTCAATTTAGGGATGCAAATCCTACTTTTTGCCACCATGTGAAGACCATCCGAATAAATGCACGAACTATGTTGATACCCCTCAGTGTACGAAATCATGTGATGATGCTTCAACTGATTATGCAGCACAAAGAACATATGGAACAAAACCAAATTTCCTTGAAGGAGAAAAACAAATTCAACTGGAAATAATAAAAAATGGTCCTGTTGAAGTGGATTTGGACATATACGAAGACTTTGCTAGTTACAAAAGCGGTAAGTTTAAAAATAAAAGTTTGGAAATTCGTAAATGGGTGACTGCGTATGCGATTATTGAAATAAAAAAATGGAAGACGTATGAAATAACCTCTGTGTGATAAATTACTACGAAGATCATCAAGTAAATATCAAAATTTTTGTTTCCTTGTTGAAACCGAAAGTGACGATCAACTGCTAAAAAATAGCGATTCCCGGATTTACTAATAGGAAATGATACTGCTACGGCTATTGCAATTCTTTCAAAAGGTACTCCTACATTGTACTGCTTCACTTTACTACTGCTTCATTTTACTATGGCTACAGATTTTTGGTCCTTTACTGGCAGCACAGTCGATAGAGGTTTTGCACCAATCTTTTACATCTGCGTGGCTCTCCAGCCAGTAGAACCTCTTTCGAACTTTTCAAAAGTTTTCATAACCACTACACCATGATTAAAGCCTGCAGTACTTCTGGAACCTTTTTGGGGGTAATATAGTCTGGTATTTGTAGTCTTTATCATCAGAGCTCTTCTAAACTCTTTTAATAGACCATCGTGCATATTCAAGGTATCCCAAAAACCCAGTAACCCTTGACTTTTTGAGATTTTGATGAAATTTCTTGAAAAGTGGGTCTATTTGACTTATTATTCTTTAATTTAATGATAATGTTAAGATCTGGGTCTTCTTTTTGTTCTTTGGAGATGATTTTGGGATCCCAATCCGAGGAGCATTGTCTTTCGAGAATAGAAATCGTCAATATTTTCTCGCTGTTAAAATGTTTGTATTTTTCTGGACATGGTCTTCTTGACAAAGCGTCTAAATTTGTGTGCTTTGAGCCTTTTCTATGTTGTAACCATCGTGCTATTTAATCTTCAGGATTTTTAAATTCCTATAGGCATTTTAATGATGCTTAGTCTGTTCGCAGGAGAAATTTTTGGCCATGTAGATATTTGTGACAATGTTCCAATTTCTTTATATTGGCGATCTTTTCTTTTCTTGTTACATAATAATTTCACTTAGCTTTGCAGAGTACTTTGCTAAGCAATCACTTTATCATGGCTATGTTGTATCTGGGCCGTGTAAACCTTTGATAAAACTATTTACTGCTAACTCTTGCTTTATTTCTTCCTGATATGTTGGGTAGGTCAAAATTATTAATTGCATTATATCCGCCTTATATTCTTCAAGACTTTCGTTGTAGTCTTGTCTTCTTCCTAGGAGTTGGGCCTTATTAACGTCTTAGAGGTGGGCTTCTCCATAGTGCATTTCCAGAAAAGTAACAATAAACTCGTAATCATTCTGTTTTTCTTCGTTATGTTACGTAGAACCTCCATAGCTTTATCTTGTAGTGCTAGAACAAGAGCATGTGTCTTCTTCGGTGAACTCCAATTATTGCTGGTGGCGGCGGCTTCAAATTTGAGGGACATAGGTAAGCCAAGATACTTTGCCGTCGAAGGTAGGTGGCTTCATCACACTAGTTTCAAAAACACAATCTACCTTTATTATGTCTGCACTGGCTACCTTCTCGAATTGCAAATGTAATTTTTCCATCTTTTTCTGGGTACCCGTCACTTCATGTTGTACTTCGCCATGTACGTTTTTAATTTGCAAATGTAACTGTTGCATCTGCTTCTGGATTCCCGTCACCTCATGTTGTACTTCGCCATGTACGTCTTCTCTAATTTAAATAATCTTCTTTTGCATTTTTTGTTTTAAGGATTTCATATCTTTTTGATTTTTTAAGTTCCTGTCTTATGTTCTCCAGGTTTGTTTTTAATTCTTTTTTTATATTTTCCTGCCTTTTCTTAATGTCTTCTTTTAATTCTTGGTTCATGTTTTCTTGGCTTCTTTGCAGTGTCATGAATTCTTGTTTCATATCATTGTGGATTGTTTTAAATCCTTGTTTCTCTCTTGGCTTTCCTTCATATCTTCTTTGTTTGTTTTCAGTGTCTTGAATTCTTGATTCATATCAGCTTGATTTTTCATCGCATCTTCTTTCAATTATTGTTTCATCTCTTCTTGGCTTGTTTTTATGTCCTGTAACATCATCAATATCTTATTTAAACTGGTTTGAAGCTGCTCTTCCATTTGCGCTTTATATTTTCTAGTTTCTACTAGCATAGAATTTTAAACATGTTCTTTTTTTAACTTTTCTGGTTTTTATCCACTTCAAACACCAATTTGTTCCGGACGGCCTATCTTTATACACACACTGTTTTCTTTTTATAACCTTTATTGTCACAACTTGTCAAACAATCCAAGTTACTTCAACGAACTCTCAAACTGAACTGTCCACGAAAGCCGATTTGGACTCTTTATATACCCGTTTTCCGGATGCCAGAAGATTCCGTGTGATAAAAATAAGAAAAAGGAGTAATCTGGCAACTTCTAAATTTCTAGACCTTCTGTCATGGACGTTCCAGATTAAAAATAAGGAGACAGAATTGTCTAAAAAGTTCCAGACCTTCTTTCATAGACGTCTCATGAGGAAATCAATAAAGGTAAAATTAATTATGAACTCGTAGAAAATAACCTAAAATCCTACAAGCTACAAACACAAACTAATATATATATATATATATATATATATATATATATATATATATATATATATATATATATATATATATATATATATATATATATATAATGAGCCCAACCCAAACTTTGCCGAACAAATATTTTTAAGACAAAATGGAGTTCAAAATTTCCATTTTTTTAAATAAATTCACTAAAAATCCAGCGTTGAATGTTTTGATTCGAAAAACATATAACTTATTTGGAACATCAAAAAGTATACCCTCGTCGATTTTAGCTAAACCGAATCATTTTTGTAGAAGGGAAAAATAAAACACCGAAATTAAAATTTTTAACGTTTTTCTCTGAAAATTTTGAGAATACATTAAAAATGGTAAATACAAGAGTTGTAGATTTTTTTATTAACTACAATATTTTAGTTCGTTCGAAAGGTAGCATATTTTTGCAGGAAATCGTAAAAAAAACATTTTTCTCTCCTAAATTTCCAAATCACCCTGATAACTCACTCGAGGTTCGGAATATTTTTCCATAATTTTTCGTAATACTATCTGACATTTTCCTTTAACAGGATACTCCAACAAACGAAGTGTATTTTAGGTGTCGCTGATTACAAATCCACCGTCAGATTTTAAAAATTCAAAATGGCAGATCCAATATGGCAGACAAATTTTCAAAAAATTTAAAACTAAAGAAAATTTATGCCATTTGGAATTTTTAAAATGCGACAGTAGATTTGTAATCAGCAACTCCTAGAATGCCTATACAGTTATTTTTATCAAAAAAAGTGCACTCAAAAATGTAATCTATGTTTTGACTTGTATTCAAATAGATTGGTGAAACACAAAAGGTAAATAAGCACATCTCGGTGAAACAAGAGATATTTAAACATTTCAAAATTAATTTTAAAGAGAAACGATCATACTTTGAGGTGCTTTTGATAGTTTTGTGAAAAAAAATTACCTTGTGATTTTACATAACTTCAAATATGTCAAAAAATAGTGTTTTTTGCACTTTTAGGTTAATATATCTCAAAAATCGGTGAAAAAAAAAGATATTTAAACATTTCAAAATTAATTTTAAAGAGAAACGAATATACTTTTAGAAGCTTTTACTAGTTTTGAGAAAAAAAAAATACCTTGTGATTTTACATAACCTCAAATATGTTAAAAAAGAGTGTTTTTTGCACTTTTAGAGGTGAAGATATCCTAAAAATCTGACGTGACGAGGTAAATCTGAAACAATATTCAGATTCAGGGCATAAAACTTGTTCGGAAAAGTATACTACAGTTTCTGTTACAAAAAATTGTAAATTGCTGGGTCATAGTTTACTATGATTGTGTTCAAGAATTATTACTTTTCAGGTATCTATCAATACACCACTGGAGGGCTTGTAGGAGGTCATGCTGTTAAAATGGTTGGATGGGGTGTAGAAAATGGAGTAAAATACTGGACAATTGCCAACTCTTGGAATGAACGATGGGGAGAAAATGGTTACTTTAGAATTATTAGAGGACGAGACGAAGTAGGAATTGAAGACGAGGCTACGTTTGCTTTGCCAGATTTTTCCAAATTTTAAATTTGATGTTTCTACATCTTTTAAATAAATATTTTAATTAATTATATTACTTGTATATTATAAACCTTAATAGGATATAATATTTTCACTGAATTGCAAATGTTTTATACAGCTATAGGAATCAGAGAGACATTTAAAAGTGAGTTTGACTCGAACTTAGGGAGATAATTTAAGCAATTATTTAAGATCAACCCTTTTGGTAAAAATCGTTATTTATAAAAAAAAATTACAGCAACACACGTTACCTTTTATGGACGCAAAATGACCCGTCAGATATTCAAACACTCCTTGTATATTTTAGGCCACACTTTTTTTTTAAAATAACTACTATTACGACTATCCCATTCGTATAAAAAATACGTATCACGGAAGTTCCTTAATTTTGCATGATAATAATTTAAATTCAGTTAATTCAGTTGTTATTAATAACAATTCTGTTGATAATGTAAGCATGAGCAGCCACTTCGCGATAGGCGAAAGTGGCTCTTAGAGTAGCAATAACCAGAGTTTTACCTAGGTTAGTTTGCGAAAGAATGAACGTAAAACTAAAAGTCGGACAACGGAAATTCCTCGAGTCAACTATGGCAATGCAATAAACCTGCCGGAATACACTTCTTCCTTCAACCGTTGAGAACTACAAGAATGTTACCAGAATTTATATATATATATATATATATATATATATATATATATATATATATATATATATATATATACTTTCACATGTTGTTAACCGTGGTGCCCTAGAACATTGGTCTACGCATAAAATTAAGAACGATTTAACAGAGCAAGGTTTCACTCTATTGTCAGTGATTAGATGGTTCAACAAAAACAAAAAATCAATACCTCTGGTCTTAGTAGCTTTACCAAAAAGTCGAAAAAATACATATGAATTGCATTATTTGGATAGACTAAAAATTAAAATGGAACTCCAAAGAAGCAAAGCAAAAAACATTCATTGCCACAGGTCTCAACTTTTCAGCCACACACAATCAAGGTGCAGTGCCAACCGAAATGTCTTTTTTGTCAATGTGACCTTAAACAAGGTCATAAATCGAAATACGCGAATTGCGGCGGAGAACATCCCGCAAATTTCACTGAATGTTCCAGACATCTGTAAGTTTTAGGAACAACTAATGCAGTTTGAAGAAATTCTCCTCCTCAAATAGTTAGGGCACTGAAGATAACAAAAAATTTGGTACACCTAATACAAGTAGTAGCATTTCTGACTTACAGTTGGATGAACAATTCAGGTATTTTCTGAATTCAATGAATAGTTAGTAGGATTGCCTTAGTAAACATTAATTCATTTAATGATAAACATCAGGAGCTTTGTAGGTCCAGGAACTTGGTTCAAGGAAGAGCGATTGTTATGCCCAAATTTTAATGTTTTTCGTAAGGATGGCGCTATATGACCGGTTGGAAACACCTATTGAAGAAGCATTTTGAATGTTGTTTTATCCCAAATCCAGATAAAGAGATAGAGGACACTTTTATTTATGATAAGTTACGTAACGAAAAGCTCATTGTGGGTTTAGTATATTCGAGCCCTCAAGCGACGTTTACACTCCAGAATTATATTTAATTATATTTAAATATTATAAGCTTTTATAAACTTCAGGAGATCATAAAATTTCTGACAGTTCCATTTCTGTCAGTGAGCAAAGTACACCTTACAATGTATCCTTAGTGATTTATTTTGTTTGTGCATGTTTTTATATATTATTTGAGATTAGTGAAATACCCAAAGATATTGCTTCCACATCTATATTTATTCCAAAATCGTTAAACCAGGGCATTTTTTCCTCAACGAAAAACTTATTACGATGAATGTTTATGATGTCTTAAAATATCAATATCTAGATAATAATGTTAAAAGCTCTGTTGAGATGTGTTTCAATATGACAGGAATTGGAAAATCTACTATGTACTAAATACTGAAGGAAAAGAAAACGACTTGAATTGTTAGTATTCACAAGCCACATTCGATCACAACTGCAATAAAATGAGTTGTGCCATATATTTTATTATGAGAAGTGGATTCCAACCGTCGACAAAATTCTAACTAAAATCAATGATGATCGGGATTTACCTGAAATTAAAAGAACTGAGCTCTGGAAATTGCTCAGAGAAATTAATTTTTGCTGGGAAAAACCAATTAGGAAATCTGTTCTTATAGATCGTCCGGAAAATGTCCGTTGGAGAAGGAAATATCTCTCTGAAGTAAAAGGTAGAGTTTCTAGAAATTACACAACTTACAAAATTAGTAATTTAACCGAACTTTTGAAAGATTTTTTTGAATAAAGTTACTGCAGAAAATTGGGAAAAATCCATATAATAGAAACTCGATGTCATGATCGGTGAGATAGCGGAACTAATTATAATTAATTTGAGCGTCGATTGACTTTGATTACGAAATAGATATGTAATGTTTACCAGGGTAAACACAATTTCTTATTTAAATTTTCTGTAACATATTAAAATTAATTACATTTGAATCCCTTTTAAGTGTTTAATTGTAATTCTGCAGATGGTTTAAGAAATAAATATACTAAAACGTCAAATGTACTAAAAATATTTTTAATTAATAATAAAATGACCGATAGCCCCAAAAAATTTTAATATTATATAGACGAATTTATTATTTTATGTATGTTGAACTTCTTATATTTTTGATAATGGGTATTTTGTAAGTATTTAAATTATAACTTAGAATTTTTTGAGAGAAAAAGGCTATGTTTTAATCTGAATGTGCCTAAAACGGTTTCTTTGCCAAAATTAAAAATAATAAAAATATAGTTGCGATTTGTGTTAAATGTGTCAAAATTACCTATATTTTCTCATGTATGTGAATTATTAAGAAATCAAGAGAAACAAAATAATATTATAAAAACTTTTTATTTTAAGTTTATTACCAAAATGATATTCTATGTCATAAATACTTAGTGATAAAATAAGCCTCCTTCCGACGCCTATGATAAGGATTAAAATTCTTTTTAACACTTCACACATCCAAATATCTATTGTTATCCAACCCAAATAGTCCATTATTATAGACCGGTATTTTTGATTATAAAATTTCTAACCCATTCCTATGAAAAATATATGTGTCTAACAGATTTTGCCAAAGACACGCGACTAAAGAACACAGGTGGTTTGCGAGGAACAAAAAAATGATTTATTACTCTCTCTAGTTCTTGAATAAACTATAGTATAAGAGGCAAAATCGAGTCTATTTTCCTGGAACCGCGCCTGCTCGGTGTATACTGACTTTGCGAAGGCCTTTGATAGGATGCCTCGTGGGATCCTGCTGGATAAGTTTCGGGGGTCGGGTGTCTCTGGTCCACTGTTTGGTTGGATTGAGACCTATTTGAAGTAGGTCAGGTAGTGCGGGTGAATGATTTTGTATCTTCTGAAATATCAGTGTCTTCGGGGGTCCCTCATGATGACATGAAGGTTTATAAGGTCAGCGACAATTACAATGACTGCTTGGAGCTTCAGAGGGACCTTGGTAGATTTGTTTCCTGGTGCAGAGTATAAATGGGATAACTTTAAATATTCTTAAGTGTAAATTTATTAAGTTTAGTAAATCGCGTTATCCACTGGATTTTCACTATCACTTAGATGGTAGGCCGCTGACCTACGTTGATTCTGTGCGGGACCTGGGAGTCCTTTTTGATTCCACCCTTCTTTCGTTCCTAACATCGCTGACATCGTTGGTAAGTCCCTCAGGATGTTAGGTTTTATTACACGTATGCTTAGGAGCTTTCCACTGTGAAGTCCCTTAAAATGCTCTATTGCTCGTTGGTTCGAACACACCTTGAGTACGCTTCTTGTGTTTGGAACCCGCACTATGAATCACATGTGTGCCGGCTCGAACAGATACAGAGAAGATTTCTCAGATTTATTAACTTGGGTGCTGATCTTGATTATGTTGCTTTGTTCTCCAAGTTGAATTTGCTCCTTCCTGCTAATAAAAGAAAAGGTAGAGACTTACAATTCTCCTTAAAATTATAAACAGTATCACCGGTTTCCCACGCCTGATGTCGAGTGTTGGTCTGAGGGTCCCTCCCAGGAGTACTCATGTTTTCCATATATTTCACGGGCCTTTTCACAGAATAAATTATGCAAGCCACTCTTTTATACAGAGGGTGGCTGGATATGCTAATGGGCTAGTTGACTTGAATTGCATTGATACGTACTTGAATAATTTTAAACGAAGGCTGTTGGAATTGACTGTCGATTGAGGTTTTGTGTTTTTGCTGTTACAGATTGACAGATGTACACTTTTTTTTCTTTTGTAAACACCCATTTATTATACTATTATTGATTTCATATTGTTATGTTTCACTCTAGCTCTGTTGTTAATTATTGTAAAATGGACAGTGTTGACCGTCGATAAATAAATAAATCTCAAAAACGCAACAAAACAGAACCGATCAAAAAGCACCAATAACCTACTGACATTATTACCTAAAACTTTCTCCTATTAACCGCCTTTCTATATTTTATAGTTCTCGAGATTGCAATGCTATCATCGCCAATTTCGGACACACTGTATATTTTGCAAAAGTATTTTAATATTCAGTCCGAATTGCAGTACTTCTGCAATTATATTTCGAAATTTTAAAAACGGACCCAGTGTTAAATACGACATAAAAACGCTTCTGATGGAATATTAAGTAATCCTGCTTCCTGCTGAATATATTGATAAGTACATTCTTTACTCCCCAGTCACTGGGAAACTATTCAATCCCAGGTCAGATGCTAAATATTTCAATGATTAACATAAGATAAAGGAGTACTTAGAAATACATCTAAATGTATTCTTAGAATGTCAATAATGTACTTACCGAATGGAAATATACTTTTATCTTTTATTTAGTTTAATTACTGTATTAGAACAAATTCATTATCAGGAGAGGCACTTGAAATGGCAACACAAATAGTATATAAGAATTTGAAAAACTGAATCAATTGATACTACTCTAACGTTGTGCTATAAGTATTTACCATGATCTGGTACAGTGCTTTTTTGTTGGTAGTAGGTGTTGTAACAGCCTTACCGAACCAAAAATTGCATCCATTATCGGACGAATTCATTGAACAAATTAATAAGAAGCAATCGACATGGAAGGCAGGAAGAAATTTTGAAGTTGAAGAATACCAATTATTTAAGGTATTAGCATCTGGAGCGAAAAGAACTAATATTCATAAAGTTTCTAAAAAAATTCATAATGAGGATGATGAAATACCTGAATCTTTCGATTCCCGCGAGGCATGGCCGGAATGTGCTGATATTATTGGCTTAATCAGAGATCAATCCAGATGCGGATCGTGTTGGGTAAGTTCTAAAGCAAAGGTTTAAAAAGAATGAGTAAATATTTAAAAATTATCTCTTAAAGAGTGTAATTTTTATTAAATTCAAAATTGCATCATTTTTGCAGTGCGGCGGAACAAGATAAATAATGTTTTCATCATAAAATTGTTTAATTATTAATAGACTCGTTAAAGACCTTATTCTCTATAAATTTCAGCTATGATTTTCCCTGCAGTCTATATTTGTCGTTTTTGTAGATTGAATTTTATTATTCAATTTGTATATTTCTTTCCGACTTTTTCTGCATTTTAGACGGACTTTATCAAACGCTTGTGTTAAATCAGGAAACATTCAAATATTAGCATATCGTATTCTATGGATTTCTATATGAATTCTCGTACGATGAAAAATGCATCGATTGTAAATCTGTTTGGTCAGAAATTTCGTTCTTCTTCTGAAATACCAATTTTATTTATTCTATGATGATTTAAGTTAACAGTATTGATACAGAACTGAGTTTTTCGATGCCTCTGTAGTTTACAGGACCGGTTGCGATGCTCATTTTTCATTTTTCTTCTATAGTGCTGCTTCCTATTATGTATTGAAATAATTTTGGTAATTTGATTTCACCTCTATACTCAATGATCTTGTTCGATAAGGTGTGGTGATTTTTAAATTTTAATATAGCTGTTGCGATTTATATTTTTTTCTGTATTATATTTTCATCGTCGTCGTTATGTTGTAGGTTTGGTGGTTCATGTTCAATTATTCATCAATAATTTCACTTTTACACCTCTTAAAATGCACATTCTATGTCTCTGAATCTATAACATTTATTTATATTTTCTTATAATGGGTTTCTTCTCCTTTTCGAGATCTATAATCATTGTAAGAACCTCGGTTACCAACTGCGTTTGTGTAGGTTTTTCTTTCTCCTAATGTTTTTTTGACTCTGTTAAGCCTTCCAATTTCCACTATGCCTGATTCGTTAACAGAGTTGTATTCTCGTATGAGAAAGGCGTTTTTGTAAAGTATTTTGTTTGTTCTTATCGTTCCGGATTTTTACATTAAATTTAAGAATGATATTAGGGTTTTCTTTCTCTTTATTTGTGAGATGGGCGGTATTTACACAGCACAAGTCCATATTGGGTTCCTGGATTTACAGATATCAAGGTGTGAACATCAAATGCTTGACTGGGGGTGTACTTTTGTGTTAGTGATCACATGGTTACCACAGATGTGTAACCCCTAGCGTATAGGGTTTTTTTTTTTATCATAGTGAGACAAATAAGCATAAATTTATCTCCTGGAAAATCATAGAATAACATATACACTTGTAGGTATACAGGTGTCAAGTCAATAGATATTGCTGATAGTTAACCACGTTAACCGTCCTCTATAAATTCCCAGACCGAGCGTATGACCTAGAGTAATAACAATTTGTTAACAGCACCACGCAGGTGACTGTTTTACTCTTTAATAATGTAAATTAATTTTATGATGTATAGAGGATTAAGAAAATGTTTCGTAGTATTGTAACTCAGTTTGTAACAGAATTTAAAAATGATTTACCAAAATTCGAAAAAAGAAGTTTTTGGAGTTTCATTTTTAAGACCAAATAGGTAATTTTTATTTGTTATAGGCCTTTGGTGCGGTTGAATCAATATCAGATAGAATTTGTATCCATTCCAACTCAACCAGAAAATTGTTGATTTCTTCCCAAGACCTCCTCACTTGCGGCGGTGCTGGTGGATGCGATGGTGGAGACCCTTATGACGCATGGTCTAGTTGGCAAAAATCTGGAATTGTAACTGGAGGTTTATATAACCGTACTGACCAGGTATCGAAAAAAAATCTTTACTGCTAAGTCAATGTAACTTAGTAAAATAGTTGGTTTAAAATGCGACAGAACTTTACGTAGGAAAAGATATGATTATAATAAGTAGGTACAACTGGTTTTAATATAAAGTTTTGAGTCACAAAGTACAATATATTGAATGTCGTCAGAATTAGTTTTACGGAATTTTGTCAATATACATACATATTACTGAGAATTACGCTAGTCTTGGACCGCATCTTATACGTTATAAAATAAACATGTCCGTCATAGGTAAATCACTAAACCAGTGTAATATAGATATGAGCATATTTCAAAATAAGATAATTAAATATCATCACCAGAAAATTGTCAAAATTAAATTATTTAATACATACAACATCTGTCGGTTTTCCGCCAATCGAAATTTACAAAAAATTTGACAATGTCGTGTCATTTATTTAAAACTATTATGGTACAAACCATGCCATCTGGCATTTCAAACAAATATATTGTTGTAGAAACGCAATCTATATAATTTTCTGAACCTTTTTGCCGTTTTATGCAAAGTTTAACCGTTTCCCAAACAAAGAGTTCATTTCAAACTAAATTTTGCAGTGAATATTTTATTTTGCATATAGCATAATGCAAATATTAGTTGGTAGGATGTTCAAACTGAAGATTTGATAAAGGGTACAGCAATGTAAATAGTATCTCTTTACTGTTTAAAGGGGTATAATAAACCAATTTTTCTTAGAATTCAGTGTAAATAAAACTTCTTTAATAAAATGTTCTTTTAATTAAATTTAGGGATGCAAATCCTACTTTTTACCACCATGCGAGGACCATCCGAATAAATGCATAAACTATGTTAATACCCCTGTGTGTTCGAAATCATGTGACGATGCTTCAATTGATTATAAAGTACAAAAAACATATGGCAAAGAACCAAATATTTTGGAAGGAGAAAAACAAATTCAGTTAGAAATATTAAAAAACGGTCCTATGGAAGTGTCTTTTGACGTTTACGAAGACTTTGCTAGTTACAAAAGCGGTAAGTTTTAAAACCAAAGTTTGAACATTCGAGAATGCATAATTAATTATTGAAGTGAAAAAAAAATGGATTATACAGTGTGTCCCACTATGAGATACCGCGATCAATTTCTCGAAAAATGGAAAATTCTTAAAATTTGACAGTTTACTTAAGTCGATGGGGGCAATTTGGCTAAAATATTTTCAAGATGATAGCATTTCCGGTTATACAGGAAGTTCATGCTACCTTGCTTATTTTAAATAGCCCAGTGGTCAAAAATGGCGTTTGCAGGCCTAAACATACCTATCAATTTCTCCTACATGCAAACCTTTATTATTCAATTAGAATTAATTTCCTTCTAGAAGGGAATCTACTTTGGTGTGGTGTGTTGATATTTTGATAATAAATAAATGCAGGGTGATAAAAAATTAAGATTAAATATTAATTTGAAAAAATCGTTAAAAGTAAATTCTTTTAAATGTAAACCATCTATTTTTATAATGTTACCTTGAATGAATGAATGGATCAAAAAGGGGTGGTGACATTAGATCATCAATGCTTAGGCCACTTGTGGGGCCTTTACATCCCTCCATAGCTTCAAGTCATTCGAGGCCGATCATCTTGGTGAATCCAAGCAGCCTCGTTAGTTGAACTTGCCTAACTGCTTCCGGTAACAAAATTGTATCTCCGGAATATCTCTGTCTCAGTCCGTTGAGTGCTGGGCACTCTCTGAAGACATGGTCAACAGTTTCATCCTTCTCCAAACACCACCTGCACGTCGGGTCGTCTTCGACACCGATTATATGAAGATGACGCCTCAGGTGACAATGTCCTGTCAACAATTCGATCACATTTCGCAGCTCTTGCCTTCCCAAGGAGTGCAGCTCCTTAGTACACCGTGCACTAGGTCCAGTTATATGTTCCTTAGCACACCCCATTTCAGGAGCTCCCCTCCACAATTCAATAAATTTGCTTCCCAGCAACGATTGTAATTCCCTTTTGCCAATAGCAATTGGGACCAGTAGTATTGGTTGGGGCCATACGGTTCAGTTGCCGAACCTAACTTTGCCAAATGGTCTGCTTTCTCATTCCCGCGTATGACCGAGAGATCCGAGACCCACACGAGTCTGACTGTGCAGCTGTTCCTTGTCATACCATTAGGTTCGTCCTTGCATTTAGACACCAGTCGCGAAGTCACGACACTGGACTTCAGTGCCAATATCGCAGACTTACTGCCTGAGCATATATTTATTACCCTATTCCAGTATATATCCCTCTCACAAGGATGGGCACACTATAGAATAGCATAAATTTCCGCTGTGAAGATTGTCGCACGTTGTCCGAGAGGGTAGTACTCTCTTACTCCTATGCTTCTGCCGAATACTTCGGCTCCAGCTCTTTCATCTTATCGAGATCCATCAGTATACCACCAAGATCCATTTTTCGGAAGATATTGCTCTACCTCCCAATTCTCTCTACTTGACAGAAATATCTTTAGGGAGAGGTTTGGTTTTAAAAGAGGCGTCATGTAATCTGTCCGCATGGGGAGTGATGGACACCTCTCCACCTCGCCTTTCCAGACACCTGAATAACCGCCCATTCCAATTCCAAGATGCTCTAGGCAACAGAGACGATAAACAGTCTTCAGGGCCTCGTTCTCTATGTATAAGTGAAGAGGAGGTAGGTTCACCAAAATTTCAAGAGCCCAAGTGGAACAGTCCTCATCGCACTCAATATTTCCACATAAGCCATGTTTTGAACTTTGGCAAGTTGAAGAATGTGTTTGCGCTTTATTGTAGTACGCCACCATACAATAGCGGTGTACGTTATCATGGGTCGGATCACCGTAGTATATATCCAAAATAACTCTTTAGGTGTCACTCCCCATGTGCACCCAAAAGCTCGTTTACAAGCCCAATAATGTTACCTTATTTAAAAATAAAAATAAGGGTGACTTTGAATGAGGTTGTATGTTTGAAAAATTAGTAGTTTTTGAAACATTGGTAATTTAACATTTTTGTATTGTAAAAATGCTATACGGCTTTTAAATTTTGTTATTAGTTGGCCATGACAGCGAACCGCGCCGGAAAAAAAACAACAGAGCCCTACAGAAATGTCACTATTTCTTGCCATTTGACAATTATTAATAAAAATCATGGCGGGCGATTAAATTACACGCACGAAGATTATTTAAATTTTTTTATTATCTATGTGGACTATAACAAAGTTTTATCAAGAACATGCCAGACATTTGCTTATAGTTATCCAGATAAACAGTCACGGAACAATTTTAAACGAATATTGGAACATTTCAAAAATTTTCGCACCGTAAAGGCAAGAATGTATAAAAAGAAAGATATTCTTGATGATAAAAATTCGAAATTGCAATATTCTATGATATCGTTAAGACAAGTGGCTCTACAAACAAGAATCTCGAAGAACTCAATACATAGAATTCTATTGAAACACAACTTCCACCGTTATTTAATATCTTTAGTTCAACACCTAATAAATACTGATTTACCGAAAAGAGTGCAATTTTGCGAATTTATATTAACGATGATACAAAACGACCCTCGATTTTGGGACAACATAATTTGGATTGATGATGCAAAATTTACGAAAAATGATATTTTTGATAGACACAATTCTCATTTTGGAGGTGATTCAGTTTCTCATATAGTAAGATTGCGGTATTTTCAAGAAACCTGGAAATAATGCAATGGTAAAACTAAATTTTTGTGAAGAAAACTTAAATGGTAATTCAAATTGGCAACTTAACATATTTTGTGCTGTAAGAAATAATGCAATAGTAAAACTATATTTTTGTGAAGAAAACTTAGATGATAATTCATTAATAGTACAAAGCAAATTATGTATTAACTCTTGTAGAAGAAAGATAATTAAAAATTCTAGAAGAGTTGGACAATCAATATTTAAGCAATTTACTACGGACACAGGCAAAATTTTCCAATACGTTTGCGCCACACAACACAGAACTGTTCCAGTTACCAACTTCTTACAAGCAACATTTTATGTGAAGTGGAATGGCAACAATGGGCCTTGACTGTGGACTCCTCGTTCTCCTGATTTGATTGTCTTAGATTATTTTATATGGAGAGATGATAAACTTTAGACAAAAAATGTGAAATTGCCAATATTTAAATGCTGCAACCTTAAATAAAGTCACCCTTATTTTTATTGTTAGATAAGATAACACTATAAAAATAGGGGATTTATGTTTTAAAAAATTAACTTTTTTCAAATTGATATTTAATTTTAGTTTCTGATCACCCTATATTTATTTGTTATCAAAATATGAACACAGTCCACTAAAGTAGATCCCCTTCTAGAAGGAAACCCACCCCAATTAAATAATATAGACTTTCATATAGGACAAATTGACAGTTATGTTCATGCCTGCAAACGCCATTTTTGACATAAAATTTAAAACATGTTAGATTTAGGTATAGGAATTATGTCTATAAATTTGTCTAGAATCTAAAAATTAAACAACATATAGTAAGAAAGTATCAACTTCCGAATTAACGGGAAGTGCCACCATCTTGAAAAAATTTTAGCCGAATTGGCCCCATCGCCTTTAGTTAACTGTCAAATTTTTAAAATTTTCCTAAGTCTACTTTCCGAGAAATCGATCGCATTGATTCGTCGTGGGACACTCTGTATATGAAATAAACTTATGTCATAAATTGCTATGAAGATCAAGTAAATATTAAAATTTCGTTAACTTGTTGAAACAGATAGTGATTTTATAAGTTTATTATCAGAAGAACCTTCACATATATGTATTAAATATGTGGAAATTTTAATGAAATGTCCAGTTCGTATCAAGTCTTAGTTTATTATCGAAAATTAAAATAGAAAGATACAAAAATATTTAAGAATAATGGCTTGAGCAAAGAGTTTTTATATATGTCGGGATACAACAGTAAGAAATATAGGTAAAAATAATGTAGTTAAAGTATTATATGGTAGTAACTTAGGGATACAGTTTTATCTTTGGGCAAAACTGTTCAATAGATTTTGACATCATGCCAGTTATTTACCTAAATCATGCCTAAATACATTTAAATTAAAAACACACAGTTCAAAAACGTTAATTGCTAAATCATAGTTTATTATGATATCCTTCAAGAATTGTTATTTTTATAGGTATTTATCAATATACTTCTGGAGAGTTTGAAGGAGGACACGACGTTAAGATGATCGGATGGGGTATAGAAAATGGTGTAAAATACTGGACAATTGCTAATTCTTGGAACGAACGTTGGGGCGAAAATGGTTACTTCAGAATTATTAGAGGACGCAACGAACTAGGAATTGAAAGCTATGCTACATCTTCTTTGCCGGATTTTTCTAGATTTTAAATTTAATATTTTTACATCCTTTAAATAAATATTTGAGCTAAACTGCATTACTTATATATTAGCAATCCTAATTTTTTCATTTAAAAAAAATGTTTTAGATATGTAGGAGTTAGAGAAAGACATTCGAAGATAAGACTCTAACCTAGGGGGATAGTTTTGGTGATTATTTAATATCCACTTAATTTCTTTTAGTAAAAATCCTTATTTATAAAAATTTTGCAGCTACAGACGTTAACTTTTATAGAGTCTAAATGATTCTTGGGAATCGGGTATCCAAATAGTACTTGTATATTTTAGACGATCCTTATTTTCGAAACAACTTGTCAAGAGTTAAAACTAACTTTACAAACGTCAACCAACAACTAACGATGAAAATCTTTACAAATAATCATAGAAGAGCCTAGAATATAGAAAATATGTTAAGAAAGAAAAAAGAAGGAACATTTTAAATTTCTTTTTATAGGTACTTTGTACACTAACACAATAAAATAACTTCAATCGCCTAGATACTCGCTAGATTTTAATATGAAGATAAGAATGTAATTTTCTCTTATTGGAGTTTCAGTAAAATGAAAATGACATCCATAAATTTCCTCCTTGTCGCTATCGGCATACAAAATACACTTCTTCTGGCCAGATTTCCTAGATTTTATGGCACTGTTTCTTTCACTGAAAAGATGAAACAGCTGGATCCCTCATTTTTAATAATAAATGTAAAGTTTTCAGAATTAAATTAATAATCTTTTTTTAAGAAAATCGATCGATTCAATTTTTGCAAAACATGTGTCTGGAAATAATTACCTTATTTATCACTTAACCAAAATAAGAAGTAAACGACATTTCTAAAAATCCATTCTCAAAGTCACTAGGATTTCTATAACCTTGACTGACCTTATATAAAATTGATTTTGCGAGATACACAACAATGTTTCTTCGTAAGGTCTTGTTGGATAATATTATCATGATAGTATGATATTTTAATTTATTTTCAAAACAATGTATTTAGTAGTTTCGGTAATTATACCAAAATGAACAATTTCTTTAAAATAGATATCTTTTTGGGATTTAAAGTGGGAAAATGAAAGCAAAGCTTGGCTGCAATGTTTATTTCAAAAGATTTCTTATTTAAACATATTATTTTTTCAACCTTCGGCCCAGAATTTATTTAGCAAAAATAGGTAATTGTGGCGCAGTATAATATAACTAAATAATTTCCGAACCTTTAAGTAGATATTGCTACACAGATTTTAAGGTATATGTTAAAATTAAACCTGCTTTCTTTCCTAAAGTTAAGCCAAAAGAATTAAAAGTAAAAAATTCACACTGCGATTACACTACAAAGTTAGAACCTATCGACACAAGTTTCG
The DNA here is from genome assembly GCA_034092305.1 of Diaprepes abbreviatus. Lineage (NCBI taxonomy): Eukaryota > Metazoa > Arthropoda > Insecta > Coleoptera > Curculionidae > Diaprepes > Diaprepes abbreviatus. Next base: position 2,138,545 of record JASJET010000270.1, on the reverse strand, counting down.
CCATAGCTGAAGTGTTTACTGCTTTACGAGTTCTTTAGCTGGCCTAAATCCGAGTAAACTTAGCGATTATTTTAGTTTTACTGCGATTTCGCCACCATCATACTTATACGTCCAATTCTTGTATTAACTACTTATCAAGACAGCCAAAATACAATCTTATTACTACTTCTTAATCTTCACTATTCAAATACAACTACACAACTAACTATAGTACGCTTATCCTATCCCTACTTATATACCTATGGAATCTCTTATTTAAATTCAGAACATAAAGTTGAGATCTATCTAGAAATATGACTTATCGATACACTATTCCTTTCAGCACATTATAATAAATATGACTCATCACATCGGAATACGAAGGCGTATCAATAAGTCTTCTTCTAATCGTTCGTAACACTGCCTCTCTCCTAATTCTGATCGTCCCGATCAGCTTCCATATCTCCATGGTATAGCTGCAACCTGTGTAGATATACTACTTTCATTTTGATCTTGGAACTTCGTTGAATTCTATAAACAACGTCATTGATTCTTTTCAGACCAGTATATGGTCCTTCCCATGATGTCATCAACTAAAGCGATTTGCCCTTCTTTCTCTGTATATTCCATAACCAAATTCTATCACCTTGCTGGAACCTCGCCGAGTTGGACCTGATATCATAGATCCATGAGTTCTCTAACTAGGCCATGAACTTCTCGCAACTTCCCTTGTAAAGCATCCACCCAGTCTTCAATCTCTATACTTTCTTCAGCTGAGGAAAAACACTGACATCAGGAATCAATGTGACGTACAAGACATAGTAAGATGGGGTAGATAAGGACGAAGATAGTGGTATAACTATGTAAAGCGAATGGAGGAAAATAGGCTTAGCTTAATTTAAGAATAATAAACATCACTATTACCTAATATTTTGTTAAAATAATATAAAATGACCTAACAATCGCTTTCTTTGTAGGCCACAGATATACTGAAGATACAAATAGCGTTTTTCCTTTTCGCAGTTGCACACTAAAGATCTTGGAAAAAAGGAGATACTCTTATAGGGATTTATATTCATCTGTCATTCAATGATGGGAGCAAAGATTGTTTAACATGCTTAGTATATACAGGGTGTCCGGTAAGTACCTCCTAATTTCTCTGAAGCATACAGGGGAGATCAAAATAACCCTACTTTTTCATATAAAAAAAATCCTAAAGTGTCCCTTAACGGAGATATAGAGCCCTAAAGGGGTACCCAGCGATTCATCTTATCGGCTCTAAGTTTTGAACCAAGATTTTACAGTAGATGTTTTAGATCATCAGAAAAATCAGGAACCATTTACATTTTTGAGCTGATAAAAACCCGCACGCTATAATTCAAAACAAACACCAACAAGGGTTTATTATAAATGTTTGAGCTGGCATCATCAGAAATAACCTTATAGGTCCATTTGTTTTGGAAGGAAGACTCAATGGTGAGATTTACTTAGAATTTTTGGAGCCAAATTAACATAATTTAGTGGAAGACGTACTTTTTGATTTTTGGCCCTCAAGGGATAGGTCGAGGTGGGCCTGTTTTATGACCACCAAGGTCTCCAGACCTAAGTCCCTTAGACTTTTACTTCTGAGGAGCTCTAAAAGAATTAGTTTATTCAATACCTGTAAATACCAGAGAAGAACTACTAGCGAGAATAGCAGAGCATTCTAATGAAGTCCATAATAATGCCGGATTATTATTCGCAGTGCAGCGAGAAAATATTCAAAGAATAAGAAAATGTATTGAAGTACGTGGAGCCCATATTGAACATTTGCCAAAATAACATTTAAACGTTTTCATTATTTTTGCATTTTAATAACATTGCAAATTAATTGAGCCCCATCAACCCTTTGAAAGGTTTCTGGATTGGAAAATGTTAGAGTTGGAAATCTTTCAGCATAACATCTTCTTGCCTTCGAAGAATGAGACAGCTCTTCCCCATCAATTAAAGTACATCAGCACACCCTGCGTATTTTATTTTTATCTGTTTGTGTTTAGCATTAGTAACTTTTTGAGTTTTTCGCATAAAAACTGATTTATGTCGAAAACGGTCAGTTTTAGCGAAATAAATTAAGAGTACCTTTTTTGAAGAGGAATGGCCAAAGTATTTAAAAAATTAGTTTTCAGCTCTGTAAAATGGAACCTGTCAAAAATTAGGCCCAACGAGTGTGATTGCAAGTCCGTTCCTGACTTCTCTGATAATCTGAAACATCTACTGTAGTATGGTTTAATGAGTCTTTATTAAATATTAAAATTTCATTAAATTATACAAGTCGGTTCAAAACTTAGGGCTGTTAAGATAAACCGCTGGGCACCCGTTTAGGACTCTGTATCTCTATTAAGGAGCTCTTTAGGATTTTTTTTTCTCTCACAAAGTAGAGTTATTTTGACCTTCCCGGTATGTTCCCGAGAAATTAGGAAGTACTTACCGGACACCCTGTACTTTAAGTTCTTAGAGATAAATATAATAAGTTTTTATTTAAATCATTCTTTTTGGTCTTTATGTATATGTTTTCAGCATTTAATTTTAATATTCTCATAAAATTATAACAACATCATCCTGTAAGTCGTCAAAAAGACGTGTACCGAAGTGTCGAGCATCTTAAAGTGAGATAATCAATAAAAGTTTGAAAACAATTTGAAAATGGTAAGGAAAAACTGCATGTTAGACAAATTATTTATACAACCTACAAGAGTAATTTTCATACAATTTTTATATAAATGTTAACTTAAAAAAAACTTAACTAAATATAAACACAAAAGAATATCTTAAATACAAATTTTTTATATTTGTGTCCGAAGGGGCAATGTATTTTACACAATTTTTACATTACGTCATAAACGTGGATCAGTTAATTTTTCCCTGCGTAGCTGTAGGCCAAGGCTAGAAGGCGCAGAATGCTGTCACAGAAATTAGTATTAAGTAGCATATCTCTTCCTCCCTTATCTAAACTATGATCAAAATGAAACTGACTGACGCAGTGCGTTGAAGTCACGTATCAAATTTGCTGAGATTTCTGGCTATTTTATACATATAGGAGCTTTAGCATTAAACGCTTTTTACTATATGAAGATGAATACAAAGACCGTTCTATACATCACTGCCTAACGATTAAAATAACAAAAAGCGCTGAAATTTATAGATAGAATTCTGGATAAAACGGTAAATGGGAATTGGGCAATATAGAATGTTATTTTAGTGTAAAGTTTAGCCATTGACAAACAATGTGTAGTCAGTAGGTACAAAAACAATAACATATCAATATCGTCAGATTAAAACAACTGATATCATTTAAGACATGTAATCATGACTTTCTTTTTAAAATCAATTCGTTAAATCACAACAAAGTGATAACGTTTGTTTAATCTTTATGCTTACTCATTCTAGTGATATGGTATTTTATTAAATTAAGACAGATTTTCTTAAAACAAAGAATCTCATGTTTAGTGAGATATTATAGAATTTTTTATTTGAGTTATAAAAGTATACTATTGGTCCCCTTATCCCACATATATTGCCGACATATATATTATGCTACTAACTTTTTTTGCGAAATAGACAAAAACTTTATTCCTATAATAATTAAAATAATAACTAGCGTAACATCTGAATGCACGTACTTAGCCGTCGGTAATCGATAGTTTGAAAGATTTGAACTTAGAGTTAATTAGGCTAAGGAAGTGTTGATTGATGATGGAAGGTAAAGTATTATTCTTATCATACTGCAGAAGATCAAAATTGATTTCAAAATGGGGAGAATCCCAGGGGGGGGGGGGAAGATCTGAGGGAGGATGGGGGTAGTATAGGGAATGGATATGTTATGAGAGGCTATAAACGCAGAATGTATATAAGTAAGTCATCAGCGTAGAGTCTAGCCGTGATGGAGGGGGAAATATAGTCATTGATGGAATTCATGGATAGAAGGAAAAGGGTGCAGCTAAGCACTGAGCCTTGAGGGATGCCATTTTTGAGAGGGTGGGAGGGAGAGATATAGGTACCCAGACCAATTGAGAAAAGACGGTCGCGAATAAAGTTTGAGATAAATTTTAGAAGGTGACCTTTAAATCCTAGTTTAAAAACTTTATTCCTATAATAATTAAAATAATAACTAGCGTAACATCTGAATGCACGTACTTAGCTAACACATCAGAAGTTGGTAAACAAGCATGGAGTAGCGGGTAGCACTCCATGCATGATAAAGGAGACTGTTACAGTAATTGGTGAACTTTGCTAGCCACTGGTTGCCCTCACGTCCCTATCCTTGTTGGAACCAACGAAGCTGCTGGGCCTGACAATAACAACATCTTGGAAAAATATCAAGAAAAGAAGGCTAAGTATGATGTTGCACTGGCTATAGAGATTCGACAAATGTGGCAGGTTAATGAAGCTTTGGTAAGGTGGGCCTAGATAGAAACACCTACATTGATATCTAGAAGATTCATGTGATTTGGTTAGAACAACTTAAAATCAGGAACTTTCATTTAAGCGTGCAGCTTAATACCCTAACATTGACTCTATTTTTTGTGTTGGGGAATCTGGGAGAGAAATGCATATGTCCAACATTTGTTGAGCTAAGTTAAAGATATGACCCAAAAATAATAATAGTAAACAATTTTTATCTCTGGTACGGAAAAATGTCATATTTTTAGCTATTTAGTTAGTTAGTTAGTTAGTTAGTTTAAAGGTTAAAGGCGCGTCAGTAACTCAGACCATTTAGCGCCTACTGTGGAAATTGTTGGGATCAATTAAACCTTATTATAAAGATCAATATGCCTCAAGAAACAAGATCAAAAGACATAACTGTCGCAAAGTTATTAGGAGTTAGATATCTCTCTCTGCAATGTCCAATGGCGATTCTCTTCCAAACAACATTTTCCCTTCTGGACAGTTAGGGGAAGTGATATGTCTCTGAGAAATTTCTCTTGATGTGGAAAAGTTTATTGGGGTTTTCTAGAGATTCCCAGCGAGCCTGTGCAATGTTGCGAATAATGTTATCAATATGTCTATTGAATTCTTTGGGGTTGAGTAAAGAGAAGAAAGGGGTGCCCTCAAGGATTGCAGATTTTGCCTGAGCATCGGTCAATTCATTCCCCTCTATGCCGATGTGGCTTGGGGCCCACATGAAAGCTATGTACAGATTACGTTGGGATCCCATTTTAAGGAGGTCGAGAATTTGATTCATGAGAGGGTGGGATGTGTTAATGGCTTGGATCGATCTCAGGCAGCTGAGGGAATCAGAGATGATTAAATGATTGGGGGTGGAGGAGTGCTTAATTATCTCTCTGATGCACTGCTTGATGGCAAACAACTCAGCTAAAAAAATGGATGAAAGAGGATTTAACTTTGTTTTGTTACATGAAAAACTGGTTACGGCAGCTGAGCCTACCCCTTGATCCGATTTGGAGCCGTCGGTAAACGATAGTTTGAAAGATTTGAACTTAGAGTTAATTAGGCTAAGGAAGTGTTGATTGATGATGGAAGGTAAAGTATTGTTCTTATCATACTGCAGAAGATCAAAATTGATTTCAAAATGGGGAGAATCCCAGGGGGGAAGATCTGAGGGAGGATGGGGGTAGTATAGGGAATGGATATGTTATGAGAGGCTATAAATGCAGAATGTATATAAGTAAGTCATCAGCGTAGAGTCTAGCCGTGATGGAGGGGGAAATATAGTCATTGATGGAATTCATGGATAGAAGGAAAAGGGTGCAGCTAAGCACTGAGCCTTGAGGGATGCCATTTTTGAGAGGGTGGGAGGGAGAGATATGGGTACCCAGACGAACTGAGAAAAGACGGTCGCGAATAAAGTTTGAGATAAATTTTGGAAGGTGACCTTTAAATCCTAGTTTATGGAGTTGAAGGAGGATACCATGTTTCCAGGTAGTGTCATAGGCATTAGAAGTATCTAGGGATACGGCAACCAGGTGTTTTAACTATTGTCGAAACTGACGGTGCTGTGGGGCACATTTGTCAGGATTTTGTGTTCAAAAGAGTGTTTTAGTAAAGAGAAAAAAGGTAATTATTTTCTATATAACGTAACTTTTTTAGTTTGGAAGAGTTGTGGATTATTTTTGTTGTTTAGTTACCTTTTTGATTCGATTGGCTCATTGTACTAAATTCAAAAATTTGTCAAACAACTATTTGAAAATTTTTCTTGTGACGGGAGAACAGAATCATCACCTAGGTCTTGGTACGTTTAATTGTTCTCTTAAGTTTTTTTTATAATTTAGTAGACTGTCTTCAGTGAGACACAAATTACCTTTTGTTTCTGTTCAAGTATGTTTAAATGTAACTGCAGAGAATAAATTTATTTGGTTTTAACAATAATGTTCATTTTACAGCAATTTTTTCTTAATTCATGATCGGTCATTTTAGCACGAATCCATGAATATAATTTTAAAGACCTGTTGCTGATCTGAATTACCTATTTTGTTTAAGAAAACTACCTGTTGCGTTTTGGCAACCTAATATTGTGTTAAGAGTTGTACTGATTAGTTTTATGTTTTTAGCACCTTCACCAGGGTAAAATTTATCTAAAGGGTACTGGCCATTGTGTCACCTAAGATTCCTTAGCTGATGGAATACTTATCAGAAAAAACTTGGCCGATAAAGCCTTTATGAAGCATACTGGAGCCAAAGCCATATGAAAACGAATACTCGAGTTCCAACCTATTTCGTCAGAAGAACTACAAGTGATCCTTATTTTTTTTCTTTTACCTTTAGTTTATTTGAATTTTATCTGTAAAATTTCGACTCCACCTGTTAGTCTGTTCCAACTTTAAGAAGCTCAATTATTCTTTTCGTATCTTATCTTAAAATACCTTTGGCCATATTGTCTTGAAGTAACAGGCTTTATCTGATTTATCTTATTATATATTTTCCCTACAGGTTTCTATTAACACGTACCATTGTTTTTTTGTATTCGGCTAATGTTTGACTAACTGTCTTCTCTTGTTATATGAATATTTAATTCTGTCTCTTCTCTTGTTTATTACTATTGTAATTTCGTCTTATTATCTTATTATTATTGTTAACTTTAATTTCTAAATACCTTATTAATTTTAAAAAGATATTAAATATCAACTAATTTATCTTTTTGATATCCTACAAAGTTAGTACAAAAATATCCTTTGTTTTTTTAATACCCATTAAGAAGTATTAATTTTTAAAATTTTGACGGCACGTATTGTGTGCAGTTTTCAAGTTAACATTTTAGAATGTCATTTTCATTTTTGTATATAATCATGTTTAACATTTATTATTAATAAATTGTTAATTTTTCTTTCTGACTTTTATTTGGCACACATTTTGTCTTTCCTAACCCTACATTTTCTAAATTTATATTAGAACCCCCCCCCTCCCCCAGAGCTTTACAATCAATAATTTGTAGGGGATGCACATTTAAAAATAATCTCCTTCACATGAGTTTGAATTAATAACAAGAACGTTGCTTAGAATTATAAATTTTAAAGCAAGCGTAACAGAATTGGACGGCATAGTTTGAAACTCACGTCTACGAATATTTAAATTGTGAACATCAGTAGGAAATAAAATTCTATTGTACAAATTTAACAATCTTGCAGTAAAGCAGAGGGACTCAAACATCTTGTGTTTATCCTTATAAACAAGATTTTGCTACACTCAAATAGCTACTTTTGATAGATTACACTTCAAGAAATTTAGATTGGTTCTCGCTCGTATTTATGAGGATATTTTGTCTTACTAAGTAGCAATAAATATAATGTCATTATAATGTCAAAGGGCAGTAGAAGCACTTTTTGAAAAACGAGTTAAAAAAATAATTAACCAACTCAAACAAATAGAAAGTATGAGCTGAAGGAAGTTGCGAGAATTGCAATAATACTAAGAAAATAACAGGAAATAAGTACCTAAAAAGGAACACTTATGTTGAGTACTTTACAGTATCAAAATTCATAGACAGAATATCCATATCGTCATGCATAGATGTATTTTAAAGCTGCATTAAAATCTGTTAATAATCCTATGCTTTCTATACTATATCAAAGACTTAGCTCGTCGTCTTGGGATCAAGTACATGAATAAAAAACGAGAATACTAATAGGTGGTTAGAAAGCGAATACATGCTGTCATGAAATATGCTATGGTGACTTGGAGCGTTGGCAGGAAGGAAATATTTTCAAAATATTGTTATTATGCTTCAAGCTTACTTTGAAAATAAGATTTTTCAAACTTTCCAAGTAATCAAGGAACTTTTAACTATTAAAACAATAGCATTTCAACAATTTAAGTCTAAGATTCATAATAATTTCAACAGAAGTCAAAGAGCCTTAAGATCAAATATTCTCAAACGTTTTGGTAGTCAATATTTTGCATTCAATTATTTTGATTAGTATATTAAATGTAGTTTTTAATTAATTATTAAAAATTGAATGGTATTAGAAGTTTCTATATACTTTCATGTTATACTCCTGAAATTTCTGTCAAAAACATGCAGGAAAGACTTCAAGTCCAAGGATATATTTTCCACGCAGGCATTCAATAATTTTTGCACTTTCTTCACGTAACCTAAATTTTGATTTTAATTTTTATTAATGTTTCATTTTTAAGATATAATTAAAACTAATTATCGCATTTCACGTTTTACTTCCCTTCTTGTTCTTTCTTTCGCCTGGTATCGTCTACTTTTGAATGCTGCTCCAGTTTAAAAAAAATATATAAATAACTTGTTAAGTATGATTACGTCACACTGTTTTTTTTTTCACCTTTACGAAATAATATATATTTAAGAGAATGACTTAACGCACTATTTTCTTAATTTTTCCGAGAAATTAGTTTTTGTTTTCAAGTGGCTCATTAAACATTGAATATTTTGAATTTGAAATATGTAAAATATGAAGCGATAATCTTTAAAAATAGGAAATAAACACTTGGAAGGTAAGATTACCGGAATAGAAATTTAATATTTAATCAACCGCTTTGCTTACCACTGTTTAGTAAGTATTGAGCATGTTCCGATACGGTATTATTTTGTTATTGGGAAGTCTTGTAGTTGCTCTTCCCAGCGAAAAATTACACCCGTTATCAGATGAGGTCATCGAACTAATTAATAATAAGCAGTCTTTATGAAAAGCAGGGAGGAATTTTGAAATCGAAGATTACGAACTATTCAAAGTGTTAGCATCTGGTGTTAAAAAAACTAATAGAAACGCCTTTTACAAAAAGATCCATAATGAAGACGACGACATTCCTGAATCCTTTGATTCTCGTGAAGTATGGCCAGAATGTGCCGAAATTATTGGTTTAATTAGGGACCAATCAAGATGTGGGTCATGTTGGGTAAGTGTTTTTCTAAAAATTTGGAACAAATATTGGTTATACTGTTATTAGGAATATATTTTTATTGATAATCGATCAGGTATGTATATTTAAAAAAAAATTACAATTTTTAAAATGATTATGCTCCTACTTAAAATTTAAAATATAACGTGTAATATAACATTTAAAATATTGACTATGTTTACACAGAAAAGAATAATATATTGTGAAGGCTTTGATTTGAAATACTTGGTTACTCTGGTAATATTTAAAATGGATAAGAACTCTGATTCTTATTCAAGTCTTACTCTTTAAATAAATAAGAACTAAGATGACGCTCTTGTATTAGATTGAGAGCTGGTGAACGACTTGCTCAAAATTTGATACAGATTATAATATATATATATATATATATATATATATATATATATATATATATATATATAACATGAAACACTTTTCATGTCATTTACCATGTTGTGATCTTGCGAACTGCCAGGTTTGTAATATTTGTTATTTTTATAGTTTTTTAAAAATGCTGTTTAAGTCACAAGCGAAATAAAATCTTTTTAATTTATTAATACAAATTTTGCTATACTTTGACAAATTAACTAGATTTCCTGACAATTTGACTTGATGTCGTATGAATTGACTAATGCCAGGGTGTAAAAGGTTTGTTAGAGTGTTGAACTAATCCGACGTTGTTTGTAGGACTCTCGTCCAATATTCCGTAAATGATTATCTCCGTGCTCCCCTTTATTATGATTATTTGTCGTTAATGACTCTGACTGCTCAGTATTACGGTTCTTTGGCAGAATAGATTCTTCGGTGCCAAACTTTAGAATGTTAAGCTTGTTATCAAAGGAAAATCCATGTCGACGAATCAGGTACATTCTCAGAATAAACTGTAACACCGCTGGTTTAATTTTAGACTTTCAAGTTGAAGCTGAACTTGCATTTTTCCAATCATGTTAGTTGTTTCTTCAGTTACAGTTGTCAATATTACTTTTCTGGAATTGCAGAATTCTAAATTTATCAACAAGGTTTGACTTTATCAGAGGTACTGCAGCACCAGTATCAACAGGGGTAGCATTGACTTTCTTTAAGTTGGTCTTTTCTCATCTGAGCTGTCCTCTAGTCTGAATCCATGTCAAAAGTGACTCTCTGTATAGGAAATCCTTCTCTCTATTATATTACGCTGTATTGCTTGTATTTTTTCTTACATGGTTTCTTTGATAAGGTATCTGCGTTGTTATTCAGTCTTCTCCGTCTATATTTGATATTAAAATTGTACCGTTGTAGTTTCTTCTCGTTCTTTTCTGCGCGGTCGCTGGATTATGAACTAGACCTTAATTGCATCTGACAGTTTCATCTCATGTGTTCTGTTCGTAAACATCTATAGCACTTGATCTGGTTTCTGCTATAATGTGGAATATCATCTCTTGTGTTCTGTATTTCCTGGTTTCTTCTATGATGTGAAATATCATCTTGTCTAGTTCCATAAAATTGCAGATAACATTCTCCTCATTGTTTGGGTCGGTAAGTCTTTTTTTTTCTCCATGGTAACAGCTCTTATTTTTAGCTTTAACACATTATAAGCTACCTCTAATTCCAAAGCTCTGTCCAGTGCTTTACTACAATAACTAAACTTATTTATATGCAATATAAACTGTGGCTTGGGGACATGCTTAATGACAAAGTCTTAAGAAAACTGATTCATATCATTAGAGAATAGGAGTTCGCCGTCCATGTTAAAAAAAATCTTTGAGACCATTACGGTGGTTCTGGAAAATATCATCAGTTTTTTATTTAAAAATTCCTTTGCTGAAGGTGTAAGTGAAAATATTCTGCTGGTAGTTTTAAAAAATTTAGGTCACTTACTAACCTATCTAATTCAGGTTGGCGGATAAAATGGGGTTACACCTACAGATGGAAACTTCAATTAAGTTTAATTAACAAGATTCAGAGTTATCGAAAGGTTCCAATTATTGTATATATCTCTAGTAGATATAAGAAACTATATCATCTAAATTGTTTTGTCACAACAGTTAATGTTCCTAGTTTTCTTCGTAATTATATGAATGTACTAAACACCGTAAAGAAATCTGATACATTAAACTACGAAAATGAGCTACAAAAACTATAAATAATGTTGGAAGACAAACAATTCTGATCTAAAATAATGTATTCGTTCTTTTAGGACCAAACGCATATTTATATTACACCCATTTATTTTAGGCATTTGCAGCTGTAGAAGCAATGTCCGATAGAATCTGTATTCATTCTAACGGAACCAGAAAAATGTTAATATCTTCTCAAGATATCGTAACTTGCAGTGATGCTGGTGGGTGTAATGGCGGTGACCCCTATGATGCATGGGTGACGTGGCGAGTCAACGGAATTGTAACTGGTGGATTGTACAACCGTACTGACCAGGTACTAATAGGGGAATACTGTTCGGTTAGCTTAATTTTCATCTTCATTCACCATTATAGATAAAGCAATAATTATTTTTAAATTCAGCCAAAAGGAATTTGAATGAAATAAATATAAATCGAATTGCAAGAATGCGTTGCTGCTTTCAAACAAAAGTAGTTAATTTTAATATAATTATAGACTATAATTTTATTTTTAATAAACCATTTTTACTATTTGTAAATGATAAAATAATCGTTTTACATTTAACTAGACGTCATTATACATATATCCGTATTAAGTCAATTGATCATTGTTATACCAGAGATAGAAATACATATCAGCATTCTTGTGGAGCAAACATTGTAAAGTTTATTAAAAGGTTAACATATTTTTGAGAAATGTGGCAGTTATTACACAAAAATTGTGATATGGTGAACAAAATTCGATTTACAGTTTTTTGGAACCTCCAGATTGAAGAAATGATTCTCAATGCAATCAGTTAGTCCAAAAATAAACAAAGGAAGGCCACTGAAATCGGTAGGGTATAGAAACTTACATTTATTAAAGGAAGCGTTCAATCTAAGTAATATCTATACAGAGAATTGTTTATGAAAGACATTGAAGTACGTCAATGAAGAAAATACAAAGACGATTAAGGAAAAAGAAAACTGAGAGTTTAGATGAAAACATAAAACGTGGACGTGAGTAATGTAATATTCGTCAAAAACTAATATAATGCTTCTAGTTTTAAGAGATACTTTAATGGAAATAGATATCTTATAAACAGGACTAAGGTCATTGTCATCGCATTTTATAAATCTAGGATTTCGTTCTAGAAAGAACGGTAACAGAAAATTATATGTACTAACATCCAAGAATTAGGTGTATTACGAAAATTTTTAAAAAATCATCTGTCGAAAATTATGTTTTAAAATTTGAGAAAGTTATTTTTTTAGAAGAAATAAAGGTATTTTTATTGGAAGTGGATCACAATCATAGTGAAGCGACTCGCTAAAATCAGTGAAGTAAAAAAAAGATGGCAGTTTGGGAAAAAAGATATCTTATATCCAATGCTAACTCTAACACTGGTTTGATAGACAAAACAAGTTAAATGTTTTCCTATAAATCAAAGAGTTTTGCCTTCGACGACAACATGGAATAAGGGCTTTTTCAACAGTGGAAAAGAGAAAAACTTATACCATCGCTATTGTGCTAGAAAATGAGTATTATCATTATCGGATCATAAAAATAAAGAGTCAAATTCTTCGTGGAAAAAAAGCGACGAATTTCAATGGTTAATTCAGGAAAATGAGAGTCATCTGATCAAAATTTGAACTGCTAATGAAAACAAATATGATTTCAAAACATAAAATATATGCCATCGATGGAATGTTGCAGGAACCTGATCATGGGTTTGTAACGGTTACCACCATACCACTGCTAGATTAATTCCCTAGAACTGATTTGGGCAGAAACAAGATTGTTTTATGAAAAGCATATTAGTAATGATCTCAAAATATAACAGGTGGAAAAAGATGGGAAAAAACTCTTACAGAGAACTAATGTAGAAAAGCAGTAGAACACAAGGAAACAATTATCATGGACAGGACGGATAAAGTAAAAATACTGAATGTTGATCGAACTATTAGTTAGATCTACTGCAGAAGGAGGTAAATGTACATTAAAGGAATTTAATGATTCAGAAACTCCTTTTATATTAGTTTCATTAGATAAATACTGATTTTTTTATGGATATAGTCTCAAATTTAAATTAGATACCCCATATTTCTCTTCGACTGGACTTGGGATCTGGTGTCTTGCCGAACTCGGTGGTTCTCTATTGTTATTTTTTAAAGTAATCTATTAAAGTGAAACCAAATCTTTGATTTTTTATCTTGATTTAGAATTAATAATGTTTTATCTACAAATAATTATATTTAACATATTATCTGATCATAAATTCCAAATGGCAAGGAATTCAAAAAAATAAATATTTACTTTGTCTTATCTATCTAATCTTTTATATTTTCTTTATGTCTTTAATTTAGGAAGTTTGCTAATTGAAATATAAAAAGTTCTTCTTAAAATATCATGCAGTACTTTTCAGTGTAAACTTATTATCAGTACAGTTTGTGGAAAATCAACTGTTTTATACCACCATATTATTTTTTACATTCAGAAATATTTTTGGAGGATCATAATAACTCACCGTGTTAAATGAAAGGCAACTTTTATTCTACAGTGTATATGTGAATTATTGTAAAAAATATTGTGAAAATTAGTTGCCGTATAATTTTCTATATTAGCAATTATCATACTTTTTTTTTATTAAGTTTGTAATATATTTTCCAAAAACTTTTTAAATTTAGACCGAGTTAAATTACTATGGAAATTAGGTGTTTTAAAAATGAATTCTCACCAAACTGCACTTACCCACCATATAAATAAGTTAGAACAAATTTTATCACTGGATGATTTTAAAGTTTGAGACTCAAACTGTAACAAATAATGAGCGGCATTTCCTCAAAAAATGCACTTAAAATAAAGAAAAAATTACTTTTAATTTGACTTGCATCATCTTAAAATTCATATTTTCTGCTTTACAAAACACTATTATTAAATTCCTATATTTAGATTTTAAACTTATGACACATCCGTATCTGGGCCATATAGCGTCGCTTTTATCACTTATATGAACTAATTGGAAGAATGTAGATACTGCATCTCGTATAAATGGGTTGTTCCAGTTAGTTTTATATTTTATGAAACAATCCAGTTCCCCTTACGAGTTCTGTAATTTTAGCTAAGTAATTGACATTTATTGCAAAAGATTGAACAATGGTGCCGGATGGTCTGTTGTTACTATATAGTGGCCTGGAATATTCAGCATATTAGATGAGCATTTATTTCGGTATGATTCATATTATATCAAATTTATTTTGAATTTGTTAAAATGATTTTTTCATTATTAAATTCAATTCTATATAAAGAAATATATATTATTTAAAAAATAACTGAGGTCATACTTTTTCTGTTGTAACTGATATCTGCAGCTTCTCTTTTCCAGATCCAACAATAATTTGCTAGCATAACAGAGTTTCATGCCACATATCTTTTGATAGAAGCAGTCTTCATGTTCGTCCTAACATTCCTCATATTTTGAAGACAAAAATCTATATGAGCCCAAAACGTGTAGTTTGAAGCCTTGGTTTTTGGAAAATGAATTTTAGAATTAATTTCCCATAGTGCCCGTCATAGGCATATATTTCAAGATTGATATAGTTAGAAGTTAAAATATACAAATTTAAAGAAATGATAGCAATATTAATATTTAATTTAAACAAAAAAAAACACAGTTTGCTTCTTTTTATATACGATTCAAAATTCTTTTTTTACTTTTCTAATCCCACTCGCAGTCAGCAAATTTCACGTGTCTTCAAATGCTTTAATTAATTATAATTCGATCGACCCTATCAAAATAAAGAATCAATTTTAAAAAGAGAGCGCGAGGGGCATGCTGTAAAAGCGACCTTACACATATAAAAATTTAAAACACTTGTTTCCTCAGTAAAATTTGCTCATCTTTCGAAGCAGTCTAACGGTTTCAAAAAATTATTATTTTTTCAGTGAAAACTAATAAACCAATTTTGCAGTCTATATTATTAAATAAAAAATTAGCACAGTGGTAAACTTCTGGAAAATATATTTTGAAATATAAAAAAATACGTTGTTAGAGGAATTTTTGATGGAGAACAATATTCCAAGCATCTTCTTTTGGTTATTGGCCTAATAGATCTAACGCAATCACAAATTTAAATTTTAAAAATTAGGTTCAAATGAAGATTAAGCGGATGTGGTTGGCAAATCTCACTATAAAACTATTTACATACAATCTCATTTATATTGAAAATGATTGATATGTAAACTTAGGTTTCTATAACTCTACGTCCAGCTTAAAATGTAATTCTTTTTAAATTTAATTTAAAGTTTACCGTTGTATTTTTACCTGATAAGATTTATTTAAATTTAGGGATGCAAATCCTACTTTTTGTCACCATGTGAGGATCATCCTAACAATTGCACTGATTACGTATCAACGCCCGCTTGTGTATCCCAATGTGATGACTCTTCCCTAGAGTACAACGCGCAAAAAACATATGGAAAATATGCTATCGAGATTCGCGGAGACAAACAAATTCAACTTGAAATTTTGAAAAATGGTCCTGTTGAAGCTACTTTTGATGTGTACGAAGATTTTGCTCATTATAAAAGTGGTAAGTTTTAAAAAAAATAAGGTAATGGATAATATATGAGTAAAAATGTAAAAGCTTACACTACAACGTAAACTTTCTCTTAATTTGATTAAAGATTGGTACTGGGTATAAACCTCAACAAGAGTTTTCAGAATTAGGAATCTGAATTAAGAAAATTTAATTATACATACAATTGACTGACTGACTGACTCCGTAGCACTACAACCCCCAAGGTGAGTCTTGGCTGCCTCGACTATCTGCTGGTCAACTTGAAGGATAGTTAGATTCTTGTGGATGTTATCTCTCCATCTAAGCTTAGTACTTCCCAGTGGTCTTTTTCTTTGTGGTGCTTCCTCCCATACCCATTTTATTAGTAGATCGTTTTGACTCCTTTGTATATGACCTGCCCATTGTAGTCTTCTGGACTTTATTTCTTGAATGATGTCTCAGGGCTTTGATATATTTGCGCAAGCTCTATGTTGCTTCTCATTCTGTAACATTTTTCTGTATTATTTTAAATAATCCAAATTAAAAATTTAGAACGTTTCTTTTAGCAGCCACTAGCTCTAGAGTGACGTAGATAAAGTTAAAATCTTAAGTAAAAACATCATTGATATTGTATGCGCACAAATTATATCTGAAGCGAGTAAGTCTGGTGATGGCTTCGCGCAGCGAATACTACTTATTTTTTAATATGTGCGCCCTGTATAGTAGCGAGCCGATGAGTGCCATATTCATGTTCCCTGAATATTCTTAAAATAATTAGAACGCATTTGCACATATATATTCTTTTAGCGGGCACAAATATCCGGAACAGCTTTCTAGATTCTAAATCTGAATAATCTATGCATATCTGTTAACCTAACAAAATAATTATAATATTACAGAAATATAGTTTCGTTTTTTTGAATATACAGTGTATCCAAAAAATATGTGTATGTTTAATGACACACTCATGATATCCAGATAAGTCGGTTTAAGCCAACTTAGTTCGGACTGCTTTGTTTAAGTAATAGAAGACGTCAAAATCTTAAGAAAATATTGATTTTTCAAAATTTCTTGAAAACGCGGTAATTGAATTTAATGATTTTTGGTGTGTGGTTTAATACTATAGCATGACGATTTCTGGTGGTATAGCGACAGGCTAGAAAGTAGTGTGTCATAAAAATGACGTCACTTGTAAACATCGATTCTGATTTTTTAGTTATTCAACTTTATGACAACCTAGATATTTCTGTGTATTGGAAACTCTTTTACCTCTTGAAAATTTTTCACTGGATGAGCGGTTTTGCTATGAAAAAACTATTTTCCAATATATTCATACACCAATTTGCTGTAATAATAAAACAATTTTTAAAACTAACGAAAAAGAAAACATTAATTAAGCAAATGTGCAAAACGGCCATCATTTTGCTGAATACACTCATTAAAACTTTTTAAGAATTGAAAGTGTACTCGATCTAATATCTCAGAATTATTAAAAAGGTTGACAGCGTTTAAAATGCGCATCAATAAGTCATCGCGAGTATTCACCGGAGTTTGCATATTTCTGTTTTGAGAACGCCCCGGAAAAAGAAGGTACACATATCTAACTCTGAAGAACGTGGTGGCCATTTTACTGGTGCTTTATTACCTCTTCCAATCCGTCGGTTGGGATACTGGTCGTGTAAATATTGCCAAACAGCAACGGAACATGTGGTGGAGCACCATCATACATATACTATAGTTCTTACCGAAGCAAAATAGAACTGATAATACGTTTTACAAAAAGTTTAGATACACATTATCAATATGTCTTGTCTGGAATCACAACAGGACCAATAAGTTAGCGATCAATAATTCCTGCCCAAACATTTATTTTAAAGTTATGCTGATTGTGTGTAACTTTATTAGCATATGGATTTTTATCCGCATAAACATGTTCATTGTGCAGGGTGGTTACTTCACATCTTGTAAAGCATGTCTCGTTAGTAAACAAAATTTTTCTACCAAAATTGGGATTATGAATCCTTTTGTTCAGTAAAAATTCTTGAACCTTTTGGACGTGATACTTTTAAAATGTATTTTACAATAACTTTAGGGATATCCAACTCACGTTCTAAGCAGAGGGTACTAACACTTGGTTCTTCTTCAATTGTTTCCAAAATTTCGTCTTCTTTTTCGACTATTCGAGTTGTTCGAATACGACCCCCACTTTCATTTTTTTTTCTCAAAGTCACCCGTTTTTCGGAGATGATGCCCAATATTGGCAAATGTTTGACGGTTTGGTATTCGGTGTTTACAAAATCCATCTAAGTAAACCCAAACAGTTTCATCGTCCCCGGCAAAATCGGAGAAAAATTTAGAAATGTATGATAATAAGGCATAATCTGATAATGTATCAGAAAAAAAACAATTCTTGTCATCCCGAAAGTGAAGGCTATTCCTCATTTAATCGAACAATGTGAATTAAATGATCTGGTTCGGGACCTCCACTTGTCCAAAGAGCATAATGGAGTATTAGAGTCTAGATTACAACAATGGAATTTACTAGCCACTGGAAGAAAAGTTACAATATTTAGGAACTGTAACCAGGAGCTATCCTAGTTTTTTACTCCGCAGGATAAAATGTGTGTTTGTGTTAATTCAAATACGGTTATGGAAAAATTAGGATTTGCACGTAAGCCGGACGAATGGCGCTTATTTATAGATTCTTCTAAAATAAGTTTAAAAGCAGTTCTGCTCCATAATGGCAACCAAAGACTCTCTATTCTTCTTCCATATGCAGTTTTATGAAGAAAACATATGAAAGTAGGGCATAAGTCACTTATTCTAAATGCAATAAGCTATGATACGTATAAGTGGCAAATATGTGATGACCTAAAAATCATAGGACTATTACTAGGGCTTCAGGGTGGATTTACGAAGTATTGCTCTTTTCTTTGTCTTTAAGACAGGAAAGCAACATAGAACTATTACCAAGTAAAAGAATTGCTTCCGAGAGACCAATACATTCCAGGTCCTAAAAGAGTACTGTTACCTCCATTACACATTAAACTGGGATTGATTAAAAATTTCGTTAAAACATTAAATAAAGAAGGAAATGCTTTTAAAAACCTTAAACAAATTTTTACTAAACTAAGTGATGCTAACCTTAAGGAAGGACTATTTGTTGGATCACAAATTAGAAAAATACTACGGGATCAGTTTGATCAAAAATTAAGCGATGTTGAATTAGCTGCGTGAAGTTCTTTTAAAACAATTGTTTCGGAGTTTTAAGGAAACAAAAATTTAGAGAACTACGAAAAACTTGTAGAAGAACTAGTTGAAAGCTACTGTAAAATGGGCGGTCGGATGTCTCTTAAAATACATTTCTTGCGCTCACATTTAAATTTTTTACCAGAAAATTTAAGTGCGGTTAGTGACGAGCAAGGAAAAAGGTTCCACCAAGACATATTAACAATGGAGCAATGCTACCAAAGTAGATGGGATCCAGCAATGATAGGGGATTATTGTTGGTTTCTTATGAGAGAAAGCGATCAGGAATATAATCGAAAGTCAACATTTGCAAAAAGTTATGTACAAAAGACTTACTATAAAAGTATTTTCATGTGTATTTTTGTAAATACTTCCTGCTATCTTTAAAATATGTATTTTTTATTGTTTTTTATTTTTTTTGATTATAAATATTATATAAAAATGAATGATACATTCTATAACTCAAAATCTATACGTGGTGAAAGATTTTCGTTGTTGAATTCGCAATCAGGATGCTTTAAACTCCCACGGACAGCCATTATGACATCAGTCGCAATTTTTTTTTGTATTTGTTAACTAGTGTAATCAGAGTATTATTTCTACCTAATTAACGAAAAATACTTACCTTCAGAAACATTTACTGACAAAACAAAACACCCCTACCACTGAGACGACATTCACCGAAATGATAAGATGAAATGAGTGCGATCTAAAGTGAGTTAATAACATAAAAGATGGCCTTTTATTGTGTCTTCAGCGATCTGTTCTAGAGAAATGCTAATATTCCATATTAGGGATATTATTCCTTAAATGCTTAGGTTATGAAAATTTTCGTAACGAAAGAACACATTAACGAATTTACTGATTCTCAGTTTATAATAATATAAAATAATTTGTTAACAAGATTATTTAATTTTTTTACAGGTATTTACCGATCAACTTATGGTGACTGGATAGGCCGTCATGCTGTTAAAATAATCGGATGGGGGGTTGAAAATGGTAGAAAATATTGGTTGATTGCCAACTCGTGGAATGAACGCTGGGGAGAAAATGGATTCTTTAGAATTATTAGAGGGCAGGACGATTCCCGAATTGAAGATGACATTACAGCAGCATTACCAGACCTCAGCAAATTTTAAATTTTTAATTGTTTTAATGTTTGAGTATTTTATAATATAAAAATAGATCAAAAATAAAGTTTTTCTTTCCATTTCAATTTTGTTCAAGACAATATTTGGACAGACCCTTGAGGACTGCCATACAGAATCGCTACTGACAAACTAAAGAAAAATAAGAGGGTAAGGCAATCAGTGGAATGTGAGGACAATGAAGGAAAGAAAAACAGAACCACTACGTTTGAACAATCAGCCATAGAGATTATAAATGAATTCATAGAATACAATGATCCGGCCTTGGATTCTGTTGAACAAGGTATGCTAAAGGATTAGGCTGGCATGTATGAGAAAATTGGTGAAAACATTATATTCGGAGATATAAAAAAGAAGAAGTAGGGAACTACATATGCAGCATAAATGTTAAAAAGGCAACTGGTCCAGATGGAGTATTGGGCATAAGGTGAGAATAATTGGACTAGTGATTGCTGATTACCTGTGCAGGATTTTTAATGACTGCTTTAGACAAGGATACTTTCCAAAGATATGGAAAATAGGAAAATTAATTACAATTCCCAAACCGGGTAAACTAGAAGATGAAGTTAAAGCATTGAGACCGCTCACTTTATTACCCATATAGGCAAAGTATTGGAACACTTCATAAAAGCTGTCTTAAAAGATAATGAAGAAAGCAGATTTCATTGTTGAATCCAGTTTGGTTTCAGGAAGTCCAAAAGCACCGAGATGGCAATACAGAAAGTCATGGGTAGTGTGAACAACGAAAGGAAATATAAGGCTATCATATATTAAATTATCAAAGGAGCATTCAATAATGTTTAGTGGCCATCAGCTTTAGATGCATTAAAAGCGAAAAACATTCCGACATATTGGATTCTAGTTGTGTATCCATTGTTGGAGGAGTTCGATAATCATGAAGAGTTCAACATTATCGCGTATGCAGACGATCTTGCAGTTACAGTTTCTGCAAACAGCAGATCGCTTTTGGAGAATAGAATGAATAGTGCTTTAAACATAGTAAATGAATGGGCAAATAGAAACAAGTTGCTATGGATAAATCTAACTATATCATAATTGAGAAACTTGCAAGAAATCCCATAGTCAGAGTGGGTCTGGGAAGATTGTCCAGAGTGCCACAAGCTAAATATCTGGGCATAATTATAGGTGATAAGCTATCATATCAAGCACGTACATGTGCAACAAGTCAAAATCACTGTTTCAAAAACTTCGGAATTCCTTAAATCGAATATTTCTTATAGGCTCCGAGGCTTTGAGAATTATATTTTATGAAGCAATATTTCCAAAATTAACATATTGCGCATCAATTTTCGAATAAAAACTGCTGCATAGAATAACGCAATTTAAACTTAATTCAGTCGGAGGATTAGTTAGCAAGACAATCAGTCTTTCATATGTTATAACTTCTACGGAGACCGCTTCTGTTCTGGCTAACATTCCGCCGTTGGAACAATTAATTCTAGAGAGATTAGACATTAATGTATAATAGTGGTGGATTGATTCAACGAGACGGTTTAGAGATTTCTCCTGATCCCAGATTAAGCAAAGCAACAATAAGACAAATATTAAGATCGCGAACATTAGATAAATGGCAATCCAACCGGGAGGATAATGACACCGGCAGATGTACTTTTAATTTCATTCCCATCAGATATAGACACGAGATAAATTTGAAACTTGATACAAAAATTTATCAAATACTGACTAGCCATGTTAAGTCTCGTGGGCAGTACTTGAGGCTAGGAAGAATTCAGAACGCTGAATGCATATATTGTGGTAACAATCCTGAGCATCTTGATGATCCTATACATCGGATTTTTTTATGAAATAACTATACCCAGCAGACAGACATTTGTAGAGAAAATCGACGAGGCTTTATTCGCTGCTGAAGGACGTCATTTTAATCTATTCGAATTGGAAAATATTGAGCCGGGCTTATTCGCATCTTGCTTCAGTTCAGTATATTAAATATTTTGCATAATTTTGTCAGGGATAGAATTCAGATATAAATTCTTTATAATACATTTTTGGAAGGCTTTCGTCGCTTTCATATTTTTGTGTTACGTTAAAAAAACATTACGTTTGCCATTTTTGGGAAAATATTAAGTTAAGACCATTATATTAACTTAAGAATATTTTGTAAGAAAGCTAACTCACTGTGCAAGCTTAATTTTTAAAAATAAAACATGTTAGAATATTGTTTATTTTAGAAATATTAATTTAGTTGCATTAAAGAAGGGTCTTTCGGTACCTTCTGGACTTGCCCAAATCCTAAAAGGGCAACCTTCTTAAGCTCAGTAACTTCGCTACCGTAAAGTTATATTTTACAAATAAAGAACAAAAACAGATAAGAAGAAAGAAGGGATAAAAAAAAATTTTGCTCGTAATAACAATAACTAAGTCGTGGGGACACCGTCGTTTCTCCTTCAGAAGGCGGCGATGTCTTCTTCTTCTTTCCTTTTCAATAAATAACTAGATAATTAATAACTCTCTAAGTGGGTGAAATTTTTGAAGAAGCCACAATGTCAATATAAAATTCATATTTTTAATGTAAAGTTGCGTCTTGCTATATATACTTTACGTGCAGAACTATCTCACTATCTACACCTGTTTCACTATCGGATTGCATGCTGAAAGCTGTGATGGTAACCGTACAGGCTGCAGTGAAGGAAAATAACGTCAAAGCGAGCTCCATTTCACTTTCCGCGTCTGTTCATCTAGTATATTTGAGTCATAATCAATTAGAAAGTCATGCCTTGTCACGCGGTCATAAATTTACGGTAACAGTTGATTCTCTCTTAATTATTAGGATCTCAATAAATACTGACGCTTTGTTGCAACGATTTTTAAACACAACAACAACAGTGTTTCTCATAAATTTTCTATAACTTATTACCAATTGTGTTAAAATTTTGAAATGGAATGTGAATTTTTTCCAATTGGTCACTTTCATACATGTGAAGCCAACAATGTAGGGTTACAGCTCGCTTGCAACCAAGTGGCGAAATCAATAGGCCAGTCGAATTATCCTCAAAATGAGGTGATTTTGTCATTTAGTGCTTCTTTAGCTTTCCCTCACTATACGCGCGAACTTCCACCTCAAATGAAGAAAAGCAGACTTTAGCAAATTTTTTTATAAGCACTAGTTTTATGTGGAGGGGAGATAAATAAACTATCGGCCTCTCTCCTAACGGTTCATTAAGGACGTTTTTCAGACCGGGCATAATGGTTTCAAGTAACGGCAATTCTTTAATGACAAAATGTTGGTTTATGGCTCTGCCATCCTATTCACAAAACAAACAACAATATTTTGTGTAGCCACTCTGTAGTCCTGTACGTAGTGCATTATCTTTTAGATCAGCATAGATATTCCATCTGCGATCTTTGTATTTTATGCCTTGAAGTAATATGCGCATGTTTTCGTATTTTCCTTTGATATTTACACCATGGGGAACAGATGGTTGTTCATTTCCATTAAACAATAAAGACTTACCTTCGAAGAGTCAATATACAGTCAACGCTAGGTAAGTTTACAGGAAAGGTCAAGTTCGTTGATTAAACCCGATATATCATAACAGTAACCTAAGTCATTTGCCAATACTACCAGCATAGACTGCTTTTTCCTAAACGTGATAACTTTCATTCCTTTTTATAAGAAATTCCTCAGCTGTAAACGAGATCCAAGTACCTGTGACTTTCTTTTGGAAAGATCCCAATCACGAATAGAATCATATCATGACAGTAACCTAAGTCATTTGCCATTGAGAAAACTACTGCCAGCATAGACTGCTTTTTCCTAAACGTGATAATTTTCACTCCTTTTTATAAGAAATTTCTCAGCTGTAAACGAGATCCAAGTAGCTGTGACTTTCTTTTGGAAAGATCCCAATCACGAATAGGACCATTGGGTTCTTCTTCTTGAAACCTTGGACCAGCTTTTGGTTTAAAATTATTTGGTTTATCCGAATCTGAATCGATTTTATACTTTTCTAGAGGCTTAGGGACAGGTATTCCAGAAGCGTCATGAGGTACAGGTTTCATCGCTGAGGAGTTTTAGGATATTCAATTTTATGTTTGCTTGCACTAGAAAGCCACAGGATTTTTGCTAAGCGAAAGTAGCAATCATCAACATGATTCTGGCACCCTAAAGTTCGTAGATCTGTAAGTACCTAGTAGCCATCCTATTTAAGTTCTTAAGCAAGTGTGGGATCAAATTTTACACCCAAAATATAACTCGCAGGTTTTTCTTATAAGTAGTCGTTCGTTGAGCTTGCAGTGTCACTTCACCACATGTATAACAAAAACTGTTCGGTTTGTTCACACAGCCAAAATAACAGCACTACTACAAAACTATTACTTTTCGCTAGTTCTTTGCGCTTCACTCGTATATCCAATATTGATCTTCCGACGACCGACCGGTTACTTATATACCCGTTTCGTACATCTAGTGTTTTCTGGAAACATAGGGTATCGAGAGTACTAGAAGCAACGACATAATTCCTGTATACAGGGGCCCTTCGATAAGTAGCTGGTCTTTTGACGACTACGGGGTATTGTGAAATTAGGAATTACATGGGATTTAATCTGTATCTCCGTTTTTCAAGATCTAGGGTGTTGAGACTTCGTAGATGGGGGATCAGACCCAGACGCCCCTCCATGTGTTGTCACCAGACTGGGCATAATTTCCTTAAACATCGAGAAAAGTTAGATTTGGCAACGTCCCAACCCCGGTATGTTATAATAACTTATATATCGCATAAGTACATCTTTATACCTGCTTTGCAACCAATCAAAACATGTTGATATTCTCTAGATTTTGCTAAGTGATACGACAATTTACAAGTTAGTGTAAGGGTTATATAGGTAGAAATTATCAAATAACTTAGTTGCTAATACGGTGACCTGTATGCATTATTTTTTTGTTCTACTTGAACAAATAATTGAGTTTCGTAGTTTGGCTAGAAAGTATAATAAAAAAAATGGTAATCAATACAAGACAATCTACTGATTTCGTGATACACAACATCGAAAGTTACAATTAATGTTAAAAATGTACACTTTTTTGATAGATAATAACAATCTCCGTATCTAATTATTTCCACATTTTCATGACAGTAGTACGTATACATTTTCAGACGTTTTACTTGATATTTGTAAAAAATAAACGGTTTTATTTAAGAAGACGTATTTTATGATCGCGATGTACCGATAATAAACAACCGCTTTGAGCAACTTCTTAAACATCAATCGTCTAGATACTCGCTACTTTGAAGACGAAAATTACATTTCCTCTTCTTCTTCTTCTTGCGGTGCCTATTCGTTCCGAATGTTGGCGACTAGCATGGCTATTCTTACTTTGTTGGCAGCTGCGCGGAACAGTCCAGTCGTGCTCATGTTGAACCATTTTCTTAAGTTTTGGAGCCAAGAGATTCGTCTTCGTCCTGGTCCCCTCTTGCCGTACACCTTCCCTTGCAGAATTAATTGGAGGAGGTTATATCGCTGTTCATTTCTCATAATATGTCCTAAGTATTCCAATTTGCGTTTTTTAATTGTTTTGATCACTTCGCACTCCTTTCCCATTCTGCGCAGGACTTCATTATTTGTGACTCGGTCGACCCAGGAGATTCTTAAGATGCGCCTATAGCACCACATCTCGAACGCTTCAAGTTTTTTAATGGACGCTTCAGAGAGCGTCCAAGCCTCTGTTCCGTAGAGCAGAACTGGAAAAACATAGCACTCTAGTATGAAGACCTTGGTTTTCAGCGGCAGATCACGGCCTTTGAAGACGGTGCTCATTTTTGTAAACGCTGCTTTGGCTTTTGCTATACGTTGTTTTATTTCCAATGAGTGATCCCATTGACTGTTTACATTGGTGCCAAGGTATGTATAGCTTTCAACCCTTTCAATTGTTTGTTGGTTGATGGTCAGTTGTGTGTTTAGGATTGGGCGTTTGCTCATGACCATATATTTTGTCTTCTTTGTATTTAAATCTAACCCATAGTGCTTACTTACTTCAGTTATGCTTGTCATCAACATCTGCAATCCCTCCAGACTGTCTGCGAATACCACTGTGTCGTCTGCGTATCTGATGTTGTTCAGACGTTCACCGTTGATTAGTATTCCCTCATCACATTCTTCCAAGGCTAGTTTGAAGATATGCTCAGAATAAACATTAAATAGCATCGGGGACAGTATACATCCTTGCCGTACTCCGCGTTCTATTGAGATTGCTTCTGTCATCTGGTTGTCTACTCTTATGTTAGCAGTTTGGTTGTAGTAAATATTTTTGATAATTCTCAGATCTTTATCATCTATATTGATCTCTTCAAGTATTGATATAAGCTCGTCGTGTTTTACCCTATCGAATGCCTTCTGGTAATCCACAAAGCATGCATATATATCGCAGTTGACATCTCTGCATCTTTGGAACAAGACCTGGACAGCAAAAAGTGCCTCCCGTGTACCCAGAGCATCGCGAAATCCAAATTGTGTGCGTGTTAGTTGTTCTTCGCATTTTTTGTATAATCTCTTGTGGATGATTTTTAGGAAAGTCTTAAGTAGGTGGCTCATAAGGCTTATAATTCTATATTCATCGCACCTTTTTGCATTTCGTTTTTTTGGTAAGGTCACAAATGTTGATTTCAACCAACTCTGGGGAACTTTTCCAGTATTATAAATATTATTAAATACTTTTGTGAGCCATATTGTCCCGTTGTCATCCATTAACTTTAAAAATTCTGAATAAAAGTTGTCAGGTCCTGTAGTTTTGCCATCCTTGGTTCCTCTTATAGCAGTTCTTACTTCCTCGATTGAAAATGGAGGCCCCGTTATACAATCTGTGTTTTTTGTGTCATTGTGTCGTTCATCTCTAAAGGTTTCCTCTACATATCTCCTCCAAGTGTTTCTTCTCCGTTCTGCTTCTATTATTAAGTTTCCTTGAGTGTCAGTTAGGCGTCCAACTTGTTTAGGCTTATATAGGCCTGCCGCTTCTTTGACTTTTTTGTGGAGGTTAAACGAGTCATGCTTTTGTTGTAGTAATTGTATTTCGGTGCATTTTTTCGTTAACCATTCATTTTTTGCATTTCTAATAGCATTTTTTATTTCTTTGTCTACTCTTTTATATGTTGCTATGTCACTGTTCTTAACCTTTCGTCTATCTTCCATCAGATCCAGAATCTCTTCCGTCATCCACCCCTTCTTCTTTACTCTTGTTGGTTTTAGGTGCTTGTCAAGTATGTTCTGAGTTATTGTGTGTAGTTTTCCGAGTTCTTCTTCTGTATTACTAGTGTCTTCCTCAGTATTTAGCTGTTCCTTCATATACTGTTGTGCGCTCTGTTTTATGTGTTCATTTTTTAGTTGTCTGATCTCGTGTTTGTTGGTCTTTGTTCGTTGCATTTTCTTTAACTTAAGTTTTATTATGCCTAGGAGTAAATTGTGATCAGACTTGATGTCGGCTCCTGGATGTGTCTTGACTGATGTTATCGAGTTCCGGAATCTTTTGTTGATCATAATGTAATCAATCTGGTTTCTCACTATGTGATCTGAGGTGTCCTGAGGTGATTTCCAGGTATACAGTCTCCTGGGGGGAAGTTTGAAAAAAGTGTTGGTGACCACAAACTGTTCCTCCATCACGAAATCAATAAGCCGTTCTCCACGCTCATTACGCTCTCCGAGTCCGAAAGGTCCTACGAGATCTTCAATTTGGCCGTTGCCAACTTTGGCGTTAAAATCTCCCATAATTATTGTTATCTCGTTTTTGGGGAGTCTTCTTAAGGTGTTCGTTAAATCGTTGTAGAATGCTTCGATTATTTCGTCCGCTTTGTCGGCTGTGGGGGCATATATCTGTATGATGTTAGACTTTATGGGGATAGTATTAAGCTGAATGAGTAACAGTCTCTCTGATATTGGGATAAAGTTTGTAACGCATTCAGCATTTCCTCTTATTGGAGTCAAAATATACATCTTATACACAAATTTTCTAGATTTTGTGGTACTGTTTCTTGCACATAAAAGATGCAACAGCTGTAGTCCTTCATTTAAAATAATAAATGTAAAAAACACGCTGGATTTTTGGTGTCAAAATGTTCGTAAACTGTTTAATTTTATCATCGAAGTTGAAAACAAAAAATAATAGGAGGCGAGCTTGGAACCATATGGATGACGATTGAGTTCAGTCAAGTTGCATTCTCCAACAGTCGCCTTGGAAATCACAGCTAAATACCTCGACTGAGTTCTTCTCGTCGTTTCTCGATAATATTCTGGCGCAGCCGCCGTAGTAAAAGACTGTAATACTCCGCATTACCGACTGTATTTCGTTCTTCAAAATCTATCAGTCCCAAACAATAGCGGCTATAAGCTTTTTGGTGCTTTAGACGACCTTGGATTTTTTAGGTTCTTCCTTCCGATGTTACTCCATTGAATCCCTTTTCGAAATTGGATTGTAATAAAGGATCATAGTTTCATCATCCGTCAATAATTCTCTTGTCATCTTCATGGCAAGGTTCTAGAAGTTCTTCACAGCATTCGATACGATGTTCTTTTCGAATTGCGCCAAGATACCGGAAAATCTACCATTTTTGTCATCTCTAGTTGTTTATGTTGGATCTGTAGAATACCGATTTTCGAAATACCAGTTTGCGCAGTTAGTTCTTTTGCTTAGAGTCGCTGAGCGGCAAATAACTTTTATCACAAAATTAACATTTTCTAAGGTTTTCACCGATACAAGGTCACCTTCATGTGAATCATCTTCCAATGATACACCTCGCTATCGAAATAACTTTGACCAATTTTCAATTATAGAAAATGATGGGCAAAAGTCGGCGTAAGCAGCATCCATACGTCCTTTAATTTGCGTAGATTTTAAACCTTCCCTAGTAATTAATTTTATAACTATATTCAAGTTTGGACATCTTTAAAAATTACTTGACCTAATTAGCTTCAACTAGAACCACAATTAAAGTGATTGAGCGTTGATATCATGCATCAGACTTATTGAGATTCGTGTCTATTTTATACATATGGGAGGTTTAGCTTTAAATGCTTTTTATTGTATGAGGTTAGCATAAAGGAATCTTTCTGTATATCACTGCCTAATAATTAAAATAACAGAAATCGATGAAATTTAAAGGTAGCTGGACATTGGTTAACGAAGAATGTTATTTTGTTGTAAAACATTGAGAAATAATGTTTAATCATTACTACAAAAACAATAATATATCATGTAATCATGACTTTATTTTTCAATTCGTCAAAATAAAACAAGGTTATATGTTTAATCTGTATGTTCACTTATTCCAGTGATATGATATTTTTATAAATTAAGATAGATTTTCTTAAAATAATATAAGTTAATTTTTATTGAAATATTATAGGATTTTTTTTTCAGTTGCAACACCTCATGAGGGGCATCTGGGGATGACCCCTATCTACGAAGTCTTAACGCTCTAGAGCTTAAAATAACGGAGATACTCATTAAACCCCATGTAATTCCAAATTTCACCATTCCCCATAGTCGTCGAAGGGTCGGCTACTTATCGAGGAGCCTCTGTATACAGAAATAATGTCGTCGCTTCTGATCCTCTCGATCCCGATGTTTTTTGAAAACACCAGATGTACGAAATGGGTATATAAGCAGCAGGCCGGTCAACGAGGGATCAGTATTAGACATATGAGCGAAGTGCAAAGAACTAGCGAATAATAATATTACGGTAGTAGTGCTATTATTTTCGCAATGTGTAAATGATGTTATCGCGATCTTGGGTGATCAAACCGAACAGTTTCTATTATATATGTGGTGAACTGACACTGGAAGCACAACGAAAGATTTTGAGCCCACTTGAAAGAAAAGCCTACGAGTTATATTTTGGGTGCAAAGTTGGGGATCAAGTCTATGAAGTTTGGAGTGCCAATGATTTAGCGGGAACCTCAGAATCATGTTGATGATTGCTACTTTTGCTTAACTAAAATCCTGAGGTTTTTTGGTAAAAGCAAACATAAAATTGAATATCCTAATATCCGCTCAGCCATTAGATCTATACCTCATAACTCCTCTAGCATACCTGTCTCTAAGCCTGCACAAAAATACGAAATCGACTCGGAATCGGATGAATTAGATGATTTTAAACCAACGGCTGGTCCAAGTTTTCAAGAGAAAAACTATTACGAAAATAGTAGCAGTAAACAGCCCCATTTTATATCTCAGGAATAACAATCTTATTCGTGATTTAGATCTCACCAAAAAATAGTCACAGCTGCTTGGATCTCATTTATAGCTGTGAAAACCATAAAAAGAAGTGAAAATTTCCACGTTTCGGAAAATGCTGGCAATATTTTTCTTAATGACTTAGTTTACTATCATGATTTTTCTGGTTTAATCAAAGAACTTAGCCTTTCCTATAAATCTTCCGAGTGGCGACTATTTATTGACTCTTTGAAGAAAGGTCTAAAGGCAGTTTTATTGTTTAATAGAAATGAACAACCATCTTTTCCCATGGCTTGGTCATGCTGTAAATATGAAAGAAATGTACGAGAACATGAGTATATTACTTCAAAGTACAAATTAAGAAGATCTTGAATGGAATGTCTGTGCCGGTCTAAAAGTTATTGCTCGACTTAGAGAACTACAGACTGGATACACCAAATATTGTTAATTTTTGTTATACACTTATGTTATAAGCTTTCTTTATATTTAAATAGGTGTGTAAATCAGAATTTTTAAATATGATTTTCCAAACTTATAAATAGTCTAAGAACGTTTAACTATTAAAACAAACATCAGTTAAACAATGCAAGTGTAACAAAATGTAATATTATTTAAAGTTTTTAAATGAGATCATGTTATTCTTTAGAAATTTCTGTCAAAAAAGCCCATATTGTATGACGCAGAAAAGACTTTTAAATTCCAAACATATTTTCCACTCATGCATTCAATATATTTCGCACATTCTCCAAGTAACGTATATTTGGATTTTTGTTATTGTAACCTGAACTAACCTGAACTAATCAGTTTAATTATCGCATTGATCATTTTATTCTCCTGTTTTCTCCTTCTTTGGCCTGTTATCGTCAACTTTTGAATATAGGCTTCTTCCATTTCCTTTAAAATTGTTCTGTTTTGAGCTAATCTGCTCCAATTGAAACCAACTTTCCGTTTAACATCGTCACTCCATTGTATTTATTTTTTTCTAACCTTTTTTAACTATGTTGTTGTTACAGGCATTGTAGTCTGTCCACCTCAACTTTAATTTCTCTATGGTTCTTTGCACTTGTGGTATCTTGTCAATGTTCTTTTTATTGAATGTCCATGTGTGTACCTCATACGTCAATACAGGACATAGACATTGATCGAAAATCGTGGTTTTAAGGGATTGTATAGTTTTCCTCTCTTTAAGATAGTTATCGGATTTAATCGTAGCAAAAGTATCACGCGCAATTAAATGCCTTTTCGTATGAAACGCCCCCTACTTTTCTCCGGAACATTCTGTGAACTAATGGCATAGTTGGGCGTCTCTGTCTTGTAATATATCACGGATTTTAACGTTATTCAGCATACATTCGTTTTTTAGAAAAATAAAAAAGTTTTTGAGTTATATATAATTATGTTTTTTTACCTTTACGAAATAATATATATTCGAGAAAATGTGTAGATTCACCATTTCCTCCAACTTTCCAAGAAATCCGTTTTTTTATTTTACGTGGCTCATTGTATTTTGTAGATTTTGAATTTGATATACATAAAATATTAAGTGATAATCTCTAAAAATAGGAAATAAACACTTGAAAGGTAAGATTACGGGTATAAAAATTTAATATTTAATCAAATGCATTGTTTACTATTGCTTAGTAAATATTCAAAATGTTTCGATATGGTTTTATTTTGTTGCTGGGAAGTCTTACGGTTGCTCTTCCTAGCGAAAAATTACACCCGTTATCGGATGAGGTCATAGAATTAATTAATAATAAGCAGTCCTTATGGAAAGCAGGGAGGAATTTTGAAATCGAAGAATATGAACTATTCAAAGTGTTAGCATCGGGTGTTAAAAAAACTAATAGAAAGGCAGTTTACAGAAAAATTCATAATGAAGACGACGATATCCCAGAATCCTTTGATTCTCGTGAAGTATGGCCAGAATGTGCTGAAATTATCGGTTTAATTAGAGACCAATCAAGATGTGGGTCGTGTTGGGTAAGTATTATTCTAGAATTTTAAAACAAACATAGGTTAAATTTTTATAAGGAATATATCTTTATTGGTAATAGATAAGGTAGGTATTTTTAAAATACTTAACATATTTGGAATTATTATGCCCCTACTTAGACTGTAAAATATTTTTTATAAGTAAAATTTAAAATATTTACAATATTTATAGGGAAACGATCTACACTGTCCCTCTTATACTGACTTTTTAGCTAGGCAAAGTAGAGACACACACAAAAAAACAATATATTGTAATGGTCTTAATTTCAAACTCTTAGTTACTCTGGTAATATTTGAAGCATTTTATTCATAAAGTTCTTATTCAAGTCTTACTCTTTAAATAACTAAAAACTAAAAGTTAGGTCCTGTATTAGGTTGAGAACTGGTGAACCACTTGCTCAAAATATTTAATACCGATTAAAATTTATGACAGGGATATTTTATATATGAAACATAAAACATCTTTTCATGTTGTGACCCTACAAACCCAGGTTTGCGATTTTTATTATTTTTACAGTATTTGCAAAATCTGGCAAATTAATTAGATTTCCTGACAAACTTGTCACTTAAAAATATTTGTAATTTAACGTATTAAAATTTGAAATTGGTTTATGTCCATTTAAATTTTCTTAACAGTTTTAAAAAATATACGGGTTGGCTTTGCAACAGTTGGAAATATACAAGATGCATTTATAATAAATTTCAACCATTAGAAAACATTTTAAATAAAACCTTTACCAGCTATACTAATGTTTTGAGTGGCTTTATTTCAGTATTATCCGAGTATAGCGGTTTTGCGACATATTTTTCTGAACTTTGATCGGTATCGTGTTGAGAATGTTCAGTGGTATCATAGAGGGTGATATGAGAACAGGAAAGGCATGGAATAAAAGCATAGGAGGATCACAGTGCAGTAAATCTGAGATAAAAAAAAATATAGTCATTTTCAATTTCTCTCAAATGAATAAAAGAACATAAAATAATCCAAGAAAATTGTAGGGAATGTTTTTTAAAAAGTATATTATGCGATTATCGAAAATTTTTAATTCATAAATATTGAATGAAGTTTGATAACAGCGTATTTTGTAACGTCAATTGTTTTTTGTTAAGTTCTGTTGGAGTTTTAATCTTTCTAATATATCGTTTATGTGAATCTATAAATAATACAGACCTGATTCTTGAACCAAAAACTTTGTCTTGCCGAGCTCTTTTTTGATACAAATATTTAAATATTTATATTATCGGAAACTTCAATAAAAAATGAAAAGAGTATCGGTCACAGAATTTAAAGAATCGAAATACATATCTGAAAAAAAAAATAATTTTCTCGGCTTCTAATGGAGCGATTTTGATCATTTTTTTAAACCGATGTACCGCGAATAATGGAACTCAAATATCATAATGCCATGTACCCATCATGCAGATAAAAATAAAATAATTGTTTTATATAAATCATATATGAAAACTTAATAGTTTTTAAGTTATAAGTAATACAATATTTCTACAAATATTTAAAGATATAATATTTTCGGAGATGAGAGCATGATGCTTAAAAATATAACCGTTAACATGAAAGTAGAGGGGCGGGAGTAAGAAACATCTGCTCAAACTAACTTTCTAAAGGTATAGCATAGGCATTAAAGTCAGTTAGTCTGTAGTTATTATGTGTTCCTGTTTGTGGAAAGATACTAGTTACAGTGTTACCAAAAATTGAGTTTTATAAATGTGCACGACATTGTATGTATAATTAACATGCAAATAAATTCAATTTGGAAACAAGTTTTTCAATTTGAATTAATGTCGTTTTCACCATTATATTTACTTATTAATCAAATATTTTTCTTAAATTTTTCGTATAGGTGAATATTACGAAACAATTCATTTTTGCCGAAAGGAATGGTAACTGGAAATTGTATATAGAAAGACCGCGTAGAATGTTGCCATATTTAAGTGCCAGTGGTCATTTTCTTTATGAGGATGAGGATGGTCTAAGTTAGACCGAAAACGCTTGGCCGATAGTAATAAAATATACACTAAAATACAAAACTCGTCTATTTCTTGATTTCTTCGGTATACAACCTGTTAATAACTTATTCATTTTCTTTATGCCAAATCTTTGAAAATATATATGGAGAATATGCACAATCTTCCAACCATAATGAACCCCACTGAATATGACAAATTCGTCAATCAGATTATTTTACTGTTAGAAGATCTGAAAAATTCTGATGTGGCGTTTGGACAGACATGTGTATAGAGCAGTTTGAAATATTTAGTGTTAAGAGTGCTTTATTGAACTTTTTGGACATAATTTATAAAGAATCGTTATTTTAATTTTACCTGTATTTTACGAATAAAATAATTTAAAGTCAACATTTTTTTCAATTTGTTTAAACAGTGATTATTTAAACAATTTTGATAATTAAAGTAAATATATATCATTATAGTATGCTTAATTATATTAATAAACAAAAAATCGCTTGGCAAGCCCAATGCTATAGGGTGCAGTATGCTGTAAGTATGATGCATAAATAGTTGTTGTTTATAACAAAATGAATGCTTGATAGGCGCATGGCATTATGATATTTGATACATCGGCTTAAAAATGATAAAAATCACTCCATTAGAAGCCGAGAAAATGAATTTTTTTTTTCAGATATGTATTTTGAATATTCGAATTTAATTTTAAAATGGGAGTTCCCACCCCTTTTTTCATTTTTCACGCACGTGGGCGACATTCATTTCATTGTTTATTAAAGTTTTCCGTAACATAAACATTTAAATATTTGTATCAAAAAAGAGCTTGGCAAGCCAAAGTTTTTGGTTCAAGAATCAGGTCTGTATTGTTTATGGATTCACCCTAACAGGCTGTCAACTTTGACAGTTTGTATTTCGGAAACCAATTGATGGATTTGAAATTTTTTTCATGAAAAGAAGCGTCTTTCGAAGTACTTTCAAACCATGTATTGCAAAAAAAATCCAATGAAAATCCGCCGAGATAATCTATTTATTTATAAGCAAAAATATCAACAATGTCTTTAAAAAATTCCTGAGGGCGTCCAAATCATCCGATTTTGATTCTCAAAAAACCGTTGGAAAACTTGAGTTCCCTGCTATATGTCGAAAATAAATTTAAATACGTTAACGTAATATTTTGGACTCAAATTTGAAAAATGCTCAGTTTTTGTAAACAAAATCGGATTGCAAAATTATTGTGGAAAAACTATCGATTCGATCCTAACGAACTTTAGCGCATTATTTTTCAATGGCTAAAGTTTTTTTTTGCTCTAATATGAAGGTCCTCAGAGAAATTTAAATGGTCGAAAAAAATTGATTAAAAACCTGCTTTTTTACCTTTTTTTTAATTATTGCTATTTTGCAAAAAGGGAAATACATTTAGAGATTTCTGACTAACTCTATCTTATGGCAAATTTAATTATGAAACTTTTTTTTCCCTTCAACTTTCCTCGGAAATAAATACCTTCAAAGTTATGCGAGATAAAATTTGAAAAAAAAACGGTATTTTTATTAATAAAAACAATGTTGCCCAACTTTTTGAAATGACGCATATCAAATTTATCGTTATTCAGGTTATTCTGAAGGCTCTCATGCAAAAATCTCCACGTTCCATTTCACATCCACGAAACTCCGATATTTTACAGATAAGCCCTGGTCTAAGATATAAGACTATATTATATAATCTAAACTGGAACTAAACTGTCAAAGTTCAGGTAGAAAGTACTGTAACAGAAGATGTGAGAATATTACGTAGTGTTTGATAGAGTTGTGTTCTATCTCCCCTGCTTTATGTATATCGAGGTTATTTTTAATGAGGTAATAGCAGAGCTAACAATATGTATTTCAGTAAATGGAGAAGTGGTTAATAACTTACGCTACGGAAACGACACAGGAAAACTTACCGATAATTTGGAGGAATTGCAAAACTTTGAACATTTAGATAACTCTGGCGGATATAATAACCTCGCCAAGAATCTGAATAATATTAAACATATTGTAACAACAAAAGATTCAAACGCTGAGAAGTATCTGTACATCTCAAATAAATAAAGAGGAAAAGCGTATTAAAACTAATATCTCGGGACATGGAGGAACAACGACCAGTGAAAAGACATGAAATCGAGAATTAAAATAGCTAGAAATGCCTTTCCTAAGATGAGGAAATTTTTGCTCAACCGCTACATCAATATGCAGCTTGGAAATAGAATTCTGAAATGCTATACATTTTCGACATTACTATATAGAGTCGAAGCTTGGACAATGAAGCAAGACATTTCAAATATGGTGCTACCATAGAATATTGAAAATAACTTAAGTGTATACAGTAATAAACAACATTGTACTAGAACGTATGAAGAACGAATGTGAGAAAGTAAAAACAATTAAAAGAAAAACCTTGAATATCTGAGTGATATTACGAGGAGATTGAAGTATTCAGTGTTGCAACTAATCATGGAAAGGAAGGTAAGGAAGAAAAAAATGCAAGAAGACGCTGAATATAACGCACTATTTAGAGGTGCAGTAGACAAGGTAAACAAAGAAGAAGCCTATGAAGGAAGAGAAGAGTCATATTTCGAAGTTTCATAGGTTTCCAGACAAACATGTATCAGGCTGAATATCCTGCACATCTAATAATCTATTTGGTTGTTTTATCATAAAATTTTTACAACTTTAGACTGGAAGACAAGTTTTATTGGCCCTTGGAAGCTTTCATATACCAGAATATCAGACAACACATTCGACGAAAAATTATTTTGATTACATACATTGAATAATAGTTCTGCAAATTAGTACTCACTTTTAAATTATCTTTAAATGATACACGATTTAACTATTTAGTCAAAACTCAAAATTGAATATAAACAATTTACCCTTCGTATACTCTTCTTTAAGTAAAATAACGAACAATAAATTAAAATATTTGAATGATAATAATTTTTAGATAAGTCTTTATTTTCAGGGAAACCAGACAAAGAATTTTAATTTATGACACATTTTCATATGGGCCATTTAGCGTTGTTTTTTCATTTATATGAATTAATTGGGAGAATCCCTTGCATCTTGAATAAACAATATGTGTTGTTCCAGTTTGTTTTATATTTTATGGAACAATTAAGTTTCCTTTATGAATTCTATAATTCTAGCTAAGTTAGTTAAAATGCAAGAGATTGAAAAATGGTGTCTGATACAATGTTATAAATAGGTAGTGTCCCAGGATATTCAGCAAATTCTGTGAAGAGGGCTTTATTTTGATATACATCCGTCAATCATATTATAACTATTTATCTTGACTTTAGTACAAAGACTTTTTCATTATTAAATTTTAATTGTCTCTACGGATGAAATGATTTGTCTTTTGTATTTGATATATGTAGTTTTTCCCTTCTAGATACAACATTAATTTGCCAGCATAACAGTGTTTCATGCCTCTATCTCCTGCTACAAGTAATCTTTATGCTCGTGCTAACATTCTTATATGTGAGGGACAAAAATCTACATGTAAGCCCAAAAGGATTATTTTGAGAGACATTTTGCAAGACATTTATCACATGACTTACTAACGCTTTATAGTTTTCTGTTCTTTTATGTTCTTTTCTATTTTTTTCTGAAGGATTTTAGAAAACTTCTATCATCATTTCCCAGCTCGTGTTTCTTTTGGCTCAATTTAATTTCAAAGATTTTTTTCTGCTACGAGTTCTCATATTTATCTTATAAAAATCCCAACATTTAACTTTGCATCTGTAATTTTTAGAAATTTCTTTTAATCGGTTATTTCACTGTTAAGTTAGTTCCAATTTTTTTTTTTTCATTTCTAACTTTGTACATAAATAGTACAAAAATAACTTCCTTTTTTAATAATGGCGGATGAACTCTATTCTTTCTTCCTCATGTAAAAAAAATGTACAGTTTCTCATGTGCTTCTTTCACAGAAACAGCGTGCTACCAATATAAAGAGGTATGTACCAGTACTGCTTTTAAACTAATTTTACAAAAATCCATGAGTACTCTTCATGCTTAGGATATGCTTAATGCAAAATCTTAAAAAAAAACTAATTCATATCATTCGAGAAAGAGAGCTGAAGGTGCTAGAAAAAAACTTTTAATTGTGCTTTCGAAAAATGTAAGTCACTCTCTAACTTATCTAATATACGTTGACGAATGAAATGAGGGGTGACACCTACAGATGGAAACATCAATTAAGTTCAATTAATAAGATTCGACTTTCGAACTTTCATGACCTTTATTGTTCGAATTATCAAGAGGCTCCAATAATTGTATCTATCTCTAGTTGATATAAACAGAAACTATTTGTACCTGTTTGACATATTGTATATTGTCTTAATTATTTTTATCGCAATAGTTAATGTTTCTAGTTTTCCTCGTAGTTATATAGATATACTAGATATCGTAAAGAAATCTAATAAACTAGGAAAATGAACTAGAAAAAACTAGAAACAATATTGGAAGAGAAACAATTCTAAAAGAAAATGGTTTATTTATTTGTTTAGGGCTAAAAGCATGTTGATAATAATTTTTTTATTTTAGGGATTTGCTGCTGTAGAAGCAATGTCCGATAGAATCTGCATTCATTCTAATGGAACCAGAAAAATGTTAATATCTTCCCAAGATATTGTTACGTGCAATGATGCTGGTGGATGCAACGGCGGCGACCCCTATGACGCATGGAGGACTTGGCAAGACAATGGAGTTGTAACTGGTGGATTGTACAATCGTACTGACCAGGTACTAATAGGGGAATATTGTTCAGTTCGCTTAATTTTCACCTTTATGTACCATCATAGATAAAGCAATAATTCTTTTTAAATTTAGGTACAAGTGTGAACTTGAAAGGAATTTGAATGAAATAAGTATAAATCGAATTAGGAGACTGCATTGTTGTGAAACAAAAATTAAAATCGTTAGAGATAATTTTATTTTTAATAAAACAATTTTAACGTTTTTAATTGTAAATGATAATATAGTCATTATACCGCGATAAGTGTATGTATCTTTGATGAAGTAGAAAAAAAATACACATCAGCATTCCTGTGAAGTAAACATTGTAAGTTTATTAAATTAAAATGGTAACAAATTTTTGAGAAATGTAGCAGTTATCACACTAAAATGTGATATGGTGAACAAAATTCCATTTGCAGGTCATTTGAATCTGCAGACTAATGAAATGACTCTCAGTCTAATTAGTTACTTTGAAAATTAACACAAGCATATATAAAAATGAAACTAATTTCTTAAATAAACTGTGTTTTATTTGTAGAAAACATCGGGATACTCTTATTGGAAAATCTTTAACTTTAGAGCTATTGTCACTTACTTGTTCATCATTCTATAATAGTTTCATAAAATACATTTCTCGACTAGACTTGGGATTTGATCTCTTGTCGAATTCGATGGTTCCCTATTGTTAATTTTTATAGTAATCTATTAAATTGAAAAGCATTTCTTTAACCCCTATCTTTGATTTTTTATGTCGACTAAATAATGATTTATCTACACGTCATTATATTTGATGTATTATGTGAACATAAATTTCAGACGACAAGGAATTCAAAAAAATAAGTGTTTACTTTGCCTTATTTATATAATCTATATTTTCTTTATTTCTTTAACTTATCAAATTTGATAATCAAAATGTAAAAAAATTCTTCTTTCAATATCATACGACATGTCTGTTAGTTTCAGCCATATTGTTGTTACATTTAAAGATATTTTTGGCACTTCTGACTAATTAATTGGAGATTATATCGCACTATAAAATATGTGTGTTATCATAAAAATATTGCGAATATTTATTTATTTTATGGTTATGCTTTCCAAAAAGTTTTTAAATTCAGACCGAGTTGAATTATCATAGAAATTAAATATTATAAATACGACTTTTCTATTGCACGTACTCACCATGTAAATGAGTTGTAAATAATTTTATCATATTTTTTAAAGTTTAAGATTTAAACTGCAACATACAATGAGTGACATTTCCAAAAAGAAACACTCTTAAAAGGGAGAAAAATTTCCATATTTTTTTTATTTTCTTTTCTAGTTTTTTTGGCAAATACACTTGCTTAATTACAGTTACTTTAAATTACATTTAAATCATCTGAAAGTTTGTATTTTCTGCTTTATTATAAAGTTCCAATGTTTATATTTAAAATTTACCTATTATTTTGAAAAAAAAAAATGAGTTTGCTGAAAAATGTTATCTTTTGAGAGAATTTTATTTTATGACACATCCGGATCTGGGCCATTTAGCGTCGCTTTTATCATTTGTATAAACTCATTGGGAGAATCCGGATACTGCACCTTGTATAAATAATATGGGTTGTTCCAGTTTGTTTTATATTTTATGGAACAATTCAGTTTCCCTTGCGAGTTCTATAATTTTAGCCAAGTTAGTAGAGTTTATAGCAAGAGATTGGACAATGGTGTCCGACGGTATGTTATAACTACGTAGTGCCCTGGATTATTCAGAGCACTCCGTGAAGATGTACGTTTATTTTCATGTGCATACTGCAACTGTATTCCATCAAATTTATTTTGAATCTGATAAAAAGAATTTTTCATTATTAAATTCTCCTAATTTAAAAAAAAAACTCATATCTCTGGTAACTGGTAACTGAAGCATCGCTCTTCCAAATCAAAACAATAATTTGATAACATAACAGAGATTTACGACCCACATCTCCTGATAGAAGCACTCTTCAATGTCGTCCTGATATTTCTCATATTTTGAGGACAAAAATCTACATATGAGATCAAAATGTATAGTTTGAGGCCGTGGTTTTTGGAAAATGAATTTTTGTAATTAATTTCACTTATTGCCTATTAAGACTGACATAGATAGAAATTAAAGTATTCAAATTTAAAGAAATGGTAGTAGTATTAATATTTAAATAAATAAAAAATACAGTGTGCTTATTTATATACACAATTTAAAAATATTTCTGTTACTTTTCTAAACCCACTTGCAGTTAGCATATATTTTGTTTTTTTCAACGACTTTATGTAGATGTAATTTTATCGAGACTACCAAAATAAATAATCGATTTGAGAAAGAGATTGCGTGGCGCGTGCTGTAAACGCGGCCTTACAAATATTAAAATTTAAAGAACTTGTTTCTATTGTAAAATTTGCTCCTCTTTCGATACAGTTTTCAGTTAACTCAATATGTCAAATTTACAGTTTTTATTATTAAATACAAAATTAGCAAAGTGGTAAAATTTTGGGCCACATTTTCTGAAACATAAAAAATACTTTTTGACAGGTTTTTTTTGGAAGACAAACATTTTCCTTTGATTATTGGCCTAATACATTAAACGCATTCACAAGTTTAAATTTTGAAAAATTAAGTTTAAATGAAGATTAACCGGATGTGGTTAGCACTTTAAAGGTATTTACATACAATCTCATTTATATTGAAAATGGTTGGTATGTAGACTTAAGGTTTCTATAATTCTGCGTCCAGCTTAAACTTAATTATTTTTTAAATTTAATTTAAAATTTACCGTTGTATTTAATCTAATAACATTTATTTAAATTTAGGGATGCAAATCCTACTTTTTGCCACCATGTGAGGATCATCCTAACAAATGCACTAATTACGTAAAAACGCCCGCTTGTGTATCCCAATGTGATGACTCTTCGATAAACTACGACGCACAAAGAACATATGGAAAAAATAAAATAATCGAGATCCGCGGAGACAAACAAATTCAACTTGAAATTTTAAAAAATGGTCCTGTTGAAGCTACTTTTGACGTATTCGAAGATTTTGCTAATTATAAAAGTGGTAAGTTTAAAAAAATAAAGGAATGGATAATATGCAAGTAAAATGTGAGGGTTTACATTTTCAGGTAAACGGCATCAGATTCACTGTCTGTATCAAACTGGACTTTGTCTTCATCCTCAAAGTTGACAGAATTATTATCAGTCTTTGTTTATCTTTTTTTTTTTTGATATCCTATCTTTTTATCCTTTTTCTGATTCAGTCTGTTGGTTAATTTCTTTTTTTTCTATTTCCTTCTTACTTTTCTCTATCTGATAAATAGCTAATTGGCACTGGAGTTATGTTATAAGGAGATACTAAACCTAGGCTACTGCTATCAAAGTTGGAAGTTAAAGATGCAGTTTCATGTGTTATTTCATGTCTAAGTACGGAAACTGATGTTTTAGTTGATGTGAAGCTGATATGTTCAGACGCAGAGTTTGAAAGTCCAGATGGTTCTTTTTCTGTTTCAAATTTAGGCCCGAAGACTGATGTTTCAGTCAAATTGTTACTCTAAAGTGGAGAGATAAATCTTAAATGAGGGTAGTTTTTTCCCCTTCTGAGGGCACACTACAGGATATCAATGGTACGTGAAATTCTAGATTTATTTGAACGTACTACGCAATTTCAGCCAATCATAACATCCATGAAAATCAGAATTATGCCAAATTTAAGGTTTTCTCTTGTTTATCCGAGTCCTTTAAGCTTAGGGGTAGTTTATCTCAACTGTATAGGGGTAGTTTATAAGTACTACATTGGACCCAGTGTGATTTCTTATCACTAACAAAATTTCGGCGTTTCGAGTTTTTTCAGCAGTCATTGTTATTTTGGTTCGAATTTTTTATATATGAGTGGAGCTATCACACCTTCTTGG
Organism: Diaprepes abbreviatus; assembly: GCA_034092305.1. NCBI lineage: Eukaryota > Metazoa > Arthropoda > Insecta > Coleoptera > Curculionidae > Diaprepes > Diaprepes abbreviatus. The sequence continues at coordinate 2,095,305 of JASJET010000270.1, read as the reverse complement.
AGGTGTCTTGCAATTTCAGCATATGGACGTTGCTGTTTAACATATATTACACTTTAAAATTTTGTATAGTCTGATTTATTAAGATGGAAAAATTATTTTTGTAACTTAATCTCATTTTCAACCCATTCCAAGGGTGTTTTTTGCTCTAGATAAAGATTTTGGGGGCGTACGATTTTATTCGACCCATACATAAGAATACAAGGGTCTGGTTCGCTGGTCTGAACATTTTTTTTTGTGGGGTGTGGTAATTTAAGATAACTTGGAAATCAAAAAATTTAATTTTTTTCAGGTATTTACCGATCAACTTATGGTGCCTATATAGGTGGTCATGCTGTTAAAATGATTGGATGGGGAGTGGAAAATGGTACAAAATATTGGTTGATTGCCAACTCGTGGAATGAACGCTGGGGAGAAAATGGGTACTTTAGAATTCTTAGAGGGCAAAACGATGCCCGAATTGAAGAAGACATTACTGCAGCATTACCAGACTTCGATAAATTTTAAACTGTATTGATATTTTAGTATACTATAATTTAAAAATAAATCAGAAATAAATTTTTTTTTTCTTTTTTATAAATAGTTGGATTATTTATAACGTCATATGTTGGATTATTTATAATGTCACACTGTTATTCTAAAATTAATATTTTGATTGTAGCGTTTTCACGTATATACTTTACATGTAGAATTATATCACTATCTACATCTGTTTCGCTGTCGGACTGCGTGATAAAGGTTATGATGGTAAGGCAGAGTTACAGCCCGTTTGGAGCCAAGTGGCGAAATCAAGCAGAGGATCCAACAGCGAAACCAGCATCGTGTGCGTCTCTTTTCAAAAAGGAGGTTTTCCTAAACACATACTAAACATGATTTTTAATTTTAAGATAATTATTTCTTTCGCTGCTTTTATCATCTAGATTATGGCGTAGTCTTTTCACGTGGCCTCTTTATTATAGATTAGAGTACGTATTCGGGTTCTCCTAACTTATGTCAGATATTTCTTCAGATCCAATAATTCTTATTTTTTATTGTTTTACTTTGTTCGAACTGTTTTATCCATGGACTGTATTTGATTGAATGATATAGCAGGCTAGGATTGAGAAGTCTTTATTCTGCACCCTAGTGGCCAATTGTGTCGTCTATTGTATCTGTTTTATGTAAACGAGTTAGTTGCTTTAAATAGGTTTAGCAGCCTGTTCACTGTTCCTGAATTGATTGATCCTTGATGGTATCTCTAGTAGGTTAGAGCAGGGTCCGGGCATTCCTTATAGAAGTACTGAGATGGCGTTTTCATTTGACGAACATTGCAAAAGATGGCGCTAGTGTGCTATAAATAGAACCGTAGTTTACCGATCTGTCATCTAATAAGTTTGGTCACTTTGGTTAAATATGGTTTTGTGAAATTTATTTCGTGGTTTTTGTGTTTAGACGAGTCTTATTTGATTAAGTTATTGGCTTTCTCTGTGTATAACTTATTGTGAATTGTTTTTATAAGTCACAGTAAGTAAATTAAATTCTTGATTAAGGTTATATTGACCTAAACGACATATTTTTATTTTTATATAAATGTTAAGTTAAAAAACCTAACTAAATATTAACACAAAAGCATGTCTTAAATAAATTTTTTTCTATATTTGTGCTCAAGAAGGCGAAAAACAGCTAATCTTTACCTATCTCCATATATTTCATATACTTATTACATTGCACCATAAAAGTAAATCAACTAATTTTTTCTCTACGTGGCTGCTAGCAGGCGAACATTTAATCAGAGGGCGCAAAACACTGTCACAAAAACTAGTATTAAGTGTCCTATCTATTCCTCCTTTAACTAACCTATGGATTAAAGTGTTCCATTCGAAGATGATATGTGAGACTGTTTTATACTCTTCACTACTTAATCTACATATTGATTCTTAATTATAGATGTCTATTATGTGTAGATGTTTCCTTAAGCTGCACTGGCTGTTTATTAGTTCTGCCATCAATCTAATCTGTTGTTTGCTTAAACTCAGGATTTCGCACCTTAATTTGCCGAATGGTTTGCTCAGTAAAAGTTTGGTTTGTCTGCTGCCCGCAATGAGGTTCCAGTGGACCTACTGTTGATGATGGATCTACCAAGATAACCACCCACGGATAACAAAGTACTAGTTCCCGTTCAATAAATATGGTGGCAGAGCCTGCTTGCAAAATGGTTCACTTTTCACTGGAATACCCTTGTGTACTGGTACTCACGCTAGAACCTGAACTAACCTTGTTGTCTAAGGTTTTGAAGAAGATCACCGGTCTGTTTCGATGGTATTGGATGGCATGCTAGCGCTTTCAACGCTGCCTGACTTTTAGAGAAAATGAGAATGGTTCTGCTCCTGTAACTCATCGTCAGGTTCTTTCAGGTATCAACAGCATGTATTTCTGCCATACTGTGCTGCTCCTGTGCCTCACTTATGTTAGGTCGGATGTAGCTCCGTGTATTTCAGCTCCTGCTTCAGGGTCAGTTCTGAACCAGTCTGTAAACCAAACGAGGTTTCCTGGCGGACGAACTATTGACATAGTGTTACTGCTCATCTCTAACAATGAATTCATCACCATATATATACGAATTGTATAAAACCGTTCCCTCGCTGTTCTATTGTTTTTCATACTTTCCTCTTAAACATTTTATTGTTAAAATATCTTTTTAAATTTTTCCATCTCATTCGTCTTACTTCTCTTCTAATTTTTTAATATTCTTGTGCAGCATATTTTTCATAAAAGCGTATTTAATTCTCGATTGAAATTTTTACTTGTCTTATGTCTTCAATTCTATTATGAACAGGTTTTGCAGTTTTCTAGGCTACTTTAGCGGCGAATGATATGATATGGCGACGAAAGTCATTTATATCAAAATTTGGGTCGTATTTATTTCTTTCAATTTTTGTTATATTTAGCTTAGCCCTGACCAAACGATGATTGCTTGTTGTATGAAATTAATTTAAGACAGTAACCTTATGAATAATCGATCTTTTAGATCAATACTGGTGTTTTTCTTTGATCATAAAAAAATTGTTCATACTTCAGAGATCAGTTATTTTCTATTTAATATTTCGAGCTTCATTTTCCCAAGTCGTACATTTCTGAATCCTGAAGTAGTGATCTACAATGATAAGTATATCTGGAAAATTATTATGTTTTTTGTCATCTTTGCGCCTTCCCATCAAATCCATGAGCAAAACTGGTATAACAGCGCAGGATTCCGAAGGTCGAGCTCTACCCGCCTGCGGCCACGTAATTTTGGAATATGACACGTCGTTAGTAGTATTTGGCAATTGAAATGCCACGTTTGCCATTGCAAGTTGACGAGTCGCAATTCACAATCAAACCATTGTATTCATGCTTGTGATACTCCAGCTTCGAACAAGTCTAGAATTATTTCCTTTATGATACGAGCAGGTACTGATGATTGCTGCTGCCACTTATCAAAGGGGTACTTTAGAGAAAGAATAAACTTTGAAATGGATAAGATTTGAGGTTGTGACATGGTAGCTTCCCAAAATTTGAAAGTTGAGAGAAACCATGGCTTGCGCAAGCAGGTATGTACATCTAAAGTATACCTATCTACGTTGGGATCAAAATAAAAAACATGTATATAAAGACCAAATCTGAATATTCGTGGTTTACATTTTTTTATTATTTCATCTGCAAATCATTTTATTGAGAACAGAACTTATGACAATAATACATGATAAAAGGTCTACTTTTATTCAGAAACTTTCTCACCACTCATATATCTGTTAATACATTTTTAAGGGACTGAATGTTTCTTTGGCACATGCAACTGTATTGAAATTTTTCAAATTTCTTTAAATCTCAAAATATAAAATAAAAATCAAATGTTAAATTATAATAAATATTCTAAATGCTTGGAACATCTCGGAGCTGGAATTGGCGGCTACCCTTGTAGCTGAAGGAGCGTTGTGAAAAGATGCATATTGCTCTCAATACAGAGAAACTACGTAGCGTCGGTTCTAAAACTAAATCATTCCTTTGAGGTACTTTTACCAAGCGGCACAGCTTACTAGGGAGCTTCTTTTGTTCAGGAAGAAAGAACTACTGTGGATCGTGATGTGATTGCTGCCGGGATATTGTCACCTATAAGGACATCTTTCTACGAGTGGCTATTATTTCAGAGAGCACCTGGCGCTCAACCGACTAAGACAGAAACATTTCCACCCAAAGCAGTAAGGTAAGGTCAGGTAACGAGACTGCTTGGATTCGTAAAGGCCAGCGGCCTCGAATGACCTGCAGCCATGGTGAAATATAATGGACCCATTCATCCTCAGTGAGCAATAGAAAATTAAGATGATGCAAATCAAACGCTAGGATCTGTTATTGGAATAGTTCCCAACCTGTAATTTATTCCATTCTAATGTTACTTGATAATAACGAAATATGAAACCCTGGGGTTTCTTATTAATAGATTATATAATCCTAGAACTGAACCCTGCTGGTACAGTATACAATAAAATACAATTTCACTGATACATACTTATTTCGTGAAGCAACTGAACTAATAGTGTGTAAGGAGAATTGCAAGGGCAAATACAGAAATCCAAGTTTTTTATCATATGTTTCGGTTAGTAATGTCGATTTTTTTGTAAAATTTGAGCACCTATTTCCTGAACAAAATAAATTACCTTAATAATCAAAGTATTGGTCATCGTTGACTTTTTCCCATCTTTGTGTCAAAGAATAAATTCCGCACCAAATAACTGTTCGTTTTTTGAGCCAACCATTCATCAGGCCAAATTTTCACTTATTCGTAAGAATGTAAATATTGTTCTGGAAGTCCCTACTGCATTGATCAAAATAAATGGTCGGTAGCCCCCTCCGGTGAATATGGTGGATGGTATAGGACGTTCCACTTAACGCTTTCCAAATAGTTTCTTACACATTTTGCAACATGCGACCGAGCACTGTCATGTTGAAAAATGACTTTAGCATGTCTTTTGACATTTATTAGTCGTTTTTCCTTCAATGCTCAGTTAATTTTATCAGTTGTAGTTGATATCGATCGCCAGTAATTTTTTCACCTGATTTTAGCAGTTCATAACACACAGCTCTCTTATCATCCAACTAGATACACTGTAAAGCCTACTTCCCATATATATTGTACACTGATTGTGATATTCAAGGCTATCCTGGAATTACCCATGATTTTTTGAACTTTGGGTTGTCAAAATAGATTTATTTTTCATCATGTGTCACAAACAAATGGATGCAAACACTCTTTTATTTTTTGTCGTGTAGGCAAAATTTCATAAGTGTTTTTTTGCCTTTCAATGTCTCGTTCTTTCAATTTATACGGAAACTATTTTTCTTCTTTCTGGGTCTTGCTCAATGCGTGTAGACATTCAAAAATATTGGATTGGGTAACATTCAATGCTGCTGCCAATTGTTTCAAAATTTTTTTAGTTAACCTGTAATTTTTAAATTTTCTTATAAAATCAATTCGTCAAATACAAGGTGTTATTTTTGACCTTTATACTCATATGGCTACCTTTATATATTTTATGATATTGTTGTAAATTTACCATTTCTGTTGCGTCGGGCTTAAAAGTCATATTTTTACCTTACGTCACTATAATGATCTATAAGGTTTTACAATCACTAATAGTCAGAAATTTTCAATAATTTTGAAAGAAGGTTTCTACGATGTTGTCACCTAAAAGGGATTCTCAAAAAACGTGGCAACAAAAATCAAAATTAATAGACCGGCTGAAAGGCCGGAGAACTTGGGAACGTTGTAAGAAACATTTAAATGCTTATGTTTATAAACAAGGTTTTGCATTCCTACTTTCAAGTACTAATTTAGTTACATCTGATCGAATACTGGAATGGAAAAAATTATGCATGTAAAGTGTAGATTACAAAAAAATGTTTATGAGGTATTTTTCTTTATCAAATATAAATAACTATATTTAATCTCATCGTAATATTGATAAGTAATGGATGCGTTTCAACTAATTCTTCAAAAAAAAAAAACATAAAATGACAATTTACAAAAATGAATAAATGACAGAATCAATGAACTCAAAAAAAAAGTGTATTTAAAAAAATGTCTATAAAATGGGATTACTAACTTGTCCTGGGATGAAAGTAACTATGGCGATTTGGAGTTGTGGAAAAAAAATATTTTCACAGTATTATTCACTTCTTTTCCCTGAAACTTTCTTCGTATTTAAATTTTAAAATTACAATGTTTTAAGTAAACTAATCAAAATAAGTTGACGATAATGCGACGCATCTTGGAAAAAAACAATTCTGGAAAAAAATTATATGTCCACGTACTTGCATGTCTTGTAGAAATAAAGCACATTTACCTAACTTGTGTTAGGGTGTTTTCTTTATAATTTAATGATATATTTTCCTAATAATGTAACAAAACAGGAAGCACAGCTAAACAAATTTCAACTTTATAATTTTTTTTAGAATATTGATATCAATTTTGATGTACTTTAGTATGTTAATTTCATTAATCACACTCGTTTTTACCTAGCAGCTCTAATTTTTAAGATATTTTAAACTAACATAGTTTCTTGTTCGTATTTTTCAAGATTTTTCTAAGTTTCTAAGCTTCAGAGCATTTTCTCAAGTCCTTAGTAATTAATACAGTGTTTACGAAGATGAGAAATTGTTTGAATGATCCAGATGATTTCTATGTTATTTGTGATGAATATACCTTTACACAGTATCGTAAATCGATTACCGACTTCATAAAAACTGCATACTTTAACTACTTTAGAGTAAATATTTGTAATAATCATGACTAATGTTATTTTTGTGCGGTAAACATAACCGTCATAAACTCGACAAACCGGAACAACTGGTGATATCTAACGTTACCTTGTAGTCAACGACCTCTTCCATACTCTGATAAATCACCAGTGCCAGTATCATCAACAACATCAACGTATTTTGAACCAGATAACACACAAACTAAAGAAGAAAACCATGACACTGACTCGGATTTTAGACCTAGTTAAGTCACAGATCCTCAACCATTCAATCAAATGAGTCCAATAACTTAGTAAGTCTTTTGAAATTTTGACATTTCGCCTAAAAGAAAAAAATCTACTTACATCAGATAAGAAAATTACATTTTGTTATACTCAGAAAAAGATTTACTGCCATATTTTGCCACTGAAGATTTAGTTTACTGTAATAACGTTGGAGGTGTTATGCAAAAAATAGACTTACAAAAATATAGACCAAGTCATTGGCGTCTTTTTATCAATAGGAGTAAAAGAAGTTTGAAGTATGTACTGTTGCATAACGGGAACAAATATAGCTCTATTCCTATCAGACATTCAACTTCTATGAAAGAAGAATATATAAGTATTTCTGTAGTGATGGAAAAACTCAAGTATGAAGACCATAGCTGAGTTATCTATGTAGATTTGGAAACGGTTAATTTCCTATTAGGGCAACAAGCAGGTTATACTAAATATCCATGTTTCATATGTTTGTGGGACAGCCGCGACGAACTATTGGACTCGAGGGAATCACTCGTTGTTGGTAAGCAAAATATAATAAATCCACCTTTGGTGAATCGGGATCGAATAACATTGCCACCACTTCATATTAAACTGTGCATTATGAAACACAATTTGTTAAGGCCCTTAACAAATATGGCGAATGTCTTGTTTACCTGTCAAACAAATTTCCTGGGCTATGCACAGAAAAGTTGAAAGTAGGTATTTTTGATAGACCATAGACAGCTGATTAAAGATCCAAATTATGTCTTTGGAAATCATTCGTTTTGGTGGTAATCCCAAATTTTCTTGAGAATCATAACTCAGAAAATTATTTGCAATTAGCAAAGCACATGTCTAATTTGAGAGATCAAGGTGTAACGTGAGCGTTAATATTCAATATTTACGTTTTCATTTGGGTCGATTTTCGAAGGATGTTGTGAAGAGCACCGTGAAAGATTTCACCAGAAAATATGCACAATAGAAGATCGATACTAAGGAAAATGGGACACCCAGATGATGGCACATTCAGGAAAGTCATATAAAAGAAAATTTTATACTGATTCACAGTAAATGTTTAAAATAAGATATCTAAAAATTATATTTTTGTGATAATTAAGAAACTGTGTGTAAATTAAAAACTAGAGCTGCTAGAAAAAAACTAGTGTTGTTTTTGTAATCAGCACCCTTAATTTAACTGAAAATGATTAACTACCTCTGTTGGTTCGAACTGCTTGGACTCGCCGAGGCATACTTCAAATTAAATGATTCAACTCATCCTGATCCAAGGCATCCCATAAATCCAAGAGAAAATTCTCCCAGCGATTACAATGATGTCTCTAGCATTTTCAATACAGTTTAGGCCTGAAAAGACCGGGGCTAAAAGCAAGTAATAAATTCATTCAATGCGATCTGTTATAGAACTATCCTGGTTCTGTATTTAAAACAGAGTTTCAAATACCAACATAATCATTTAATGTGTTGTTGCCCATATCGTGGGGATAAATGTCACTCCGTTAGTCTTCTATGCAAAATTTCACCGCATACCATCACACCTCCACCTGTCATTAACTCTCAAATTTCTCGGTCTCCAGACATGAACTGTACATGTGTCATCAAGAAGACAAAAGCGGCTCTCGTCGCTTAACATCAGGGTACATCATTCATCTTGACAGTTTATCTTTTCATTACATTAAAGCAAAGATTGGACTCTCTGATTCTGTCCTTAGTCAAGGTCGCCTTATAGACCGAAAACAATGTCAATCTGCTTTATTTAAACGACTTGAAACAATTGGCGGAATATTATGAATTCTATGGGCCGCAAAAAGATTCTGTCTCAGTAAGCAGCAGTCTTTTATAAACTCCATCCCAGCTTCTCTCACTACCAATCTTCCTCATCTAGAATTCGTTAACCTTGGTCTGTCTTTTCTGAGCCTCTTCCTAAAAGTTCTAGTCGTATTAGTTATTCAGGCGGGAAATTACATTTTAAGACACATTATACATCTATCTGTCGTGCACTGTAAGCAGTAATCCAAGGGCTTGATTTACCTCGACTTTCCTTACACTTACTCTTATTGTTGTAACAGAATACATTCAATATTATAGAGATGCATGAAGCAACAGTGAAACGGAACTAAAATTACAAAAAAACAAAATCCGCATTCTTGTTTTTAATTTAAAATTCTGATTGGAATAGAATTTTAAATATGTATAAACAACTTTTTCCAGGCATGATGAGTGGCCATAGGCGTGCTATCTTTTTCGTCTTGAATAATTTTTTCTCAGGGAAAATGCAATATTCTTAATTTGTTTTGACCAATGTATTAAAAGAAATATCATTTGAGACGTTTTGGCTGACAACATCGGGACATACACAATCTCAACAGGAGGAGGAGATTCATTGAGCCCATTATCGTAATGCCTTGCCACGAACCCACCCATTATTACGCCGTTAAAATTCTAATAGATGCGGCTTTATAATAAAAACAATCGTGAGGGGGAGGTAAGATTAATCATCCTCTGTATATGAATGATCCTATATCGATGGCTGTCACTAGAAATTAGCTGGAACAAAACCTCAAAATAATGGGGGATATAGGAATGCTGTTCAATCTTGATAAATACCATATTTTTAATACAACACAGTATTTTTGACATATCCAAGCGCACTTGAGATGCGGAACGATCAAATCATTGCGGTAATGAAGGCAGGGTACATCTACAAAAATTGGGCATGAAACAGACACAAAGAATTGACCAACTAACTATGAAGACCGACAATCAACAAGTTCATAAAATGAATGTGGCAGGTACTACGAACCAACCTCGAGAATAAAAATCTATTTATGGCGTTTAATATTTATGTGTATTCAGATACTATTTTGGAATTATAAAATGGAGCAGAACGAACATAGAAAGTCTGCAGGGGAAAGTAAGAACACTCCTGACAAAGGCACACACACATCATCCTCGTAGTGCTACTGAACGGACAATGCTACCAAGATACCATAGAACAAGAGGATTGGTGGATATTGGTAAGCAATTCGATCAACAATTAACGAAATTACGCTCGTATCTTTACAGGGTAAGGAAGCCTTCTGTGGTACATTGGGCAATATGCGAGGCGGACAACTCAACATAGCTGCGTTTGAGCGGCCATAAACTGATTTTATAGGCGACAAATTAGATCAACCAGAAAAATATCGATAAATGAGCGTTGAATTACTGGTTGAGGTCAGAACAAATGTTTCCTGAGACAGAAGGCTTCTTACTAGCTATCCAAGATTAGATTATCCCAATGAAAAACTATCTGAAATACATAATCAGGGACCCCTTGATCCAGAAAAACCAATGCCGATACGAATATTGAATATCAGAGACAATTCAGCACATGAGTGGAGGAAGCCAAGTATTTGAGAAATACAAAGAGACGCAATTCAGCTGTGAAGAGTATCCATCAAGATTTGGCAGAGAAATTCTCTATTGCAGGTTGAAAAAGTGTCGTACTATGAATAAAGCCCGCAACCTATACTGGAAAACAACGACTTTAAGCTGTACTGGGTTCGAAATGTGTTCACCAATTATACAGTTGCACAACTACACACAATAACAACAGTCTAATCTATAAGCATAATGAAAAAATCGTCAAATATCCAGACCAGGATATACAAATACGCAGATAGTGGGTAATGAGTAGCGTCCGGACGATTTACATAATTTTATCAACAACCGGGGAGTACTGAAGAGTCTTCTGCTTAATATCGAGGGATTGGGCTATAGCGAACACTTGTATGAAGCTAAGCAAAGGCAGTGCAACTTGGGACCGCTCTAACTGTAAATACGTTTATGGAAAATGCAGAGGACCATAACATAACCTAGCGTCAGATAACATGTAAAGGCCCTCACAGGGCTCCATCCTTATAATATTTGAGTATATCTGGGATGTGTAGATGTTCCCGTGGAGGGAGCGCGAGAGACAGTAGGCCCTCTTACTTATCCAGAACAATACTTAATATCAAACAAACCATAGTACAAACATAACTTACAAAGATATTTATAATAAATAAACAATTTAACAAGGTTAAAATGGGTTAACGTTATATAAAACTACTTATAATCCTTCCAGTTTCATAAGGTGGTTGAAACGCGTATGAAGAGTGGACCAGAGTAGTATTTGCATTTGCAGGAAATAAACTGTTTATATATATTCTTTCTTTTTCTCTGTCTGAACGGTTACTACATATAAACAATCATTCAAATACTGCAGGTAGATTTCTTTATTTCTTACTGAAATATTTTTTTTTAATTTCCAAAACATCGTACGAACGCCCCGCACGTAACCGTGGAATGCCTCATTATCGTATTAGTACGTGTTATTCTTAAAGTCTGGTCTCAATGATTTGCATTCAAACATTTTAAAATCAGTAGCAAATTTTACAAGTCTAAAAGATTCATTTCTGAAGTAATCTGCTGCTTAGAATCGGAATCCGAGGTCAGAATTGGCCTATCATGTCTAAATTTTGAGATATTTGAGGTTATGTACTCGTAAATATGTTTTTTTTGTCACTTTTGAAGTTATGTATAGGATGTATAAAAATTTTTTGGCCTTTTTCTAGTTGCATCATTTAATACTACTTCTATCCTTCAAAATAATGTACTAAGCGGTCACCTATGATTCTTTCTTGCAAAGTTACGATCATTTTAAGTTACGAAATATATCCCAACAACACCATGAGCATTCGCATTAACTTTTTGAGCCATATTTCCACTGTACACATTTCTCGAAAAATTATGTATTTGGGGATCGTGGGGAAGCTAAGTATGTATATAAAGTCAGAAATCTGAAATTTTCATTTCTAAGATGGCGGATTCAAAATGGCGCATCAAAATTTAGAAAAAAATGGTATTGATCTCTAAAAAATTTTACTTGGGGGTTTTCAGAGTCGTTAATTATACATAAGTCAGAAAATGGAAATTTTTATTTTTAAAATTGTGAATTGAAAATGGCGGATTGAAATTTGCAAAAAACGATATTGGCCTCTAAAAAGCTACTAACCTGTATTCAAAATGGTCATAACTTTCTGGTAAAAAATTGTAGGCGACCACTCCATAGCTTACTTTGCAATGTATGAGTATTATTAACTAGAAAAAAGATCAACAAAATTTTGTAGAGTCTAGACATAACCTTAAAAGTAGCCAAAAACCCATTTTTCCAATATATAACCTTAAATATTTCAAAATTCTGACATAATGGGCCAATACGAATCTCAAATTCGGAATCTACGCATCAAATTACTTCAAAAATGTATGTATGCAAAAAATGTTAAGAGGAAATATTTAAAAATATTAAACAAACAATTGAATGGCAAGATTACTGATCTAAAAATTGAATATAAAATAAACTGTATTACTTGTTACTGCATAATACGTATTCAATATGTTTCAGTACGGTTTTATTTTGTTATTGGTAAGTTTCGTAGTTGGTGTTCGTAGCGAAAAGTTACACCCGCTATCAGATGAATTTATTGAAATTATGGAAAGCAGGGAGAAATTTTGAAATCGAAGAGTATGAATTATTCAAAGCGTTAGCATCTGGAGTTAAAATAAGTAATAGAAATATAGTTTACGATAAGATCCATGATGAAAATGAAGACGTCCCTGATAATTTTGATCCTCGTGAAGTATGGCCCGAATGTGCCGAAATTATTGGTTTAATTCAAGACCAGTCTAGATGTGATTCAAACTGGGTAAGTTTTCTCCTAAAACTTAAAAACAAATACTGGTTATAATGTTATAGAGAATATAAAGAATATTTGATGCAAACAGATAAGGTAAGTATTTTAAAAATATTAAACATGTTGTAAAACTACCATGTTCCTAATTTAAATGTGAAAATATTTAGCGCAATATCTTTAAAAATATATTAAAAATTTATATAGGAAGAACCTAAACTGTTCTTCAGTTGATTTTTAAGCTAGAGGAAGTAACGACGCATTTTTCCTGAAAAAAAAACATATTGTGAAAGCTTTAATTTCAAACATTTAGTTATTTTAAGCATAATGAAAAGTAGAATTGAATGAGGAGAAACTCTAATGAAATACCACAACAAGGAGAACTCATATTGTCTGAAAAAATTAAATTGACTATCTATTGTTCGACAACAAAACAATATTCAAAGATTGCCTATTTTAAACAAGTTCTATACGAGAAGCGACCATAGATTAATTGAACCAAAAATAAAATTAATTTTAAAACTGAAATAATCAAACTTTTGAAAAAGCAATGCTACCCAACCGGAAAAATTGTAAAGCTAAAAGAAAAGGAATATCAACACGAGCTAAAGCAGAGACTAAAAACAGAATAGAAGCGATGAATATAGATAAACTGGGCCTTAACGAGTACTGATAAAAAGCTATGCTACTTAGGACCGCTCGAACTGTTCAGAAGTTTATAAAGGATCATAATATCCCTTAAAATCTGACAACATGTAAAGGCTCCACAAAGTTCCATCATTACAATATCTGTAATACTGTTTCTCTGGAGATAGCTCAAGAATATTTTAGCTAAATCAAGGGGTTAAAATTGCTTTGTTGTAACAACGAAAGAACTGTAACAAAAAAGAAAGTTGTGGCAGTAGGTCTCCTTAGTTAACCTGAAAAATACTTTATATCAAACAGATTATAATACGATCATGACAAAAATATTAAAAAATATATATACAATTTAACAAGGCTAAAATGATTAAAAGTATACAAAACTCGATTGGGACTTTATTATATAGCTTTATTACATTAAAACTAAAAGGTCTTTCTTAATAAGCAGTTAGTGTGCTGGTGAAGTGATAGTTTATTTGTAATGTACGTCCACATTGTAGATATCATTGCGAAATTTAATTTTTTCATATCGCGCAACTTCGTAGACAACCCATTTTTTCTTCCCCTTATGCTCCCCAATCAAGCGAGCACAACAATTATGAATAAGTTGAATACGATGTGCATTTGAACTCAACAGAAATAACCATTCAATCAATGTTAATAACGACAATTCAACAGAGTCACAAAACAGTTTTTAAAGATTTTTATTGACTACAGGAGTCTTTTTTAATAAAATTGTTTATGTGCTCAGAAGATCTAAGATGTGTGTCAACCAACAAACTGTGATGTCTTGCCGAATTAACAAGTGGTTGTCTTCCATTATACAGAGCGATATTAAGTTTTGCCCTTAAGCTCTATCAATTAAAAGAACTTACGACTTGTTGGGATTTACGTTAAGACAGTGGGAGTATGAAGCCTTTAAAATAGCATGCAAATTCATATTTATCTTTTTGTTGAAAATCATAATTTTATAAAGTTTGAAATATATGCAAATGTGAATATCAGGTAAAAACGTGCATCACAAAATTCAGAAAATTCATTATTTGCGATGTGTACTGGTAGAAGAGAACAGGTTCAAAAATTGATCCTTTCCATTCTGACAACTTTTCCTCATAAGTATTATTTAATTAAATAATCGATATCTTTATGGAAATCTGTATACCTGAAAATGGCCATCAGAAGGGTATGATTTATTTTATCGAAAGACTGAGTAATCTAACAGCGTCGTAGATTCGCCTCGCCCAGTGGCTTGAAAAATATCGTCTGTAATCTTCAAGAATGCTGTACTAGAGCTGTGATTTTGTTTATACCCAGACTGTATTTGTAGCAAAATACTACATCGCTTCACGTATTCTTTAATTTAGCTCTTCAAAATCTTTTCAATTAGTTTACATAATGTAGGTAAGATACCCACGGGATGCACGTCTTTTAATTCGCTAGGTATATTTTTAACTTTCTTTTGATATGGGAATTCGTGCACTGTACATTCAAAATAAATGTAATTTATTAACGATTTTTGGTACAAAATCATTAAATTTAATGTAGAATGAACATTAAATTTGCATTAAATTTAAGGTTACTTTTAACAGTGTACGACATCTTCCATATATTAGGAAAAGTGAGCATCTTAATACAATCATTAATGAGATTGAGTTAAAACTGGTACAATATCGGGGCAGCAGAGCGAACAAGTCCCCCACTAACGTGGCTGTGTTTTTTTTAATGTTAAATTTATTAAACACAACAAGAACTGAGCATCGCATTTGTTCTTTTATATGGCTGGTCTATCTAAAAACTTCAGTTGAAGTGGAAGTTCCGAACGTAAGATATTTTTTTCTCCCTAAAGGTAGTAAATTTACATATAGATACCTCCTTGAATTTCAAGTATTTTTAGAAAAAAATTATCCAATGTCAAAAGCCAGCTTTCTTGATTATACCTAGTTCTGATTTGAGTTCGAATCTTCAAAAACATCATATGAATGTACCGCACGTAACCATGGAATGCTCCATTATCGTGTTACTACGTATTGCAATAACTTGCATTAATGCTTCTTCAATATGTTTAAAAATTATAAAATCAGTAGTAAATGTTCAACAGGATACGTGAATTCACTATTTCTCCAACTTTCCGAGATATTTATTTTTATTTCAAGTGGTTCTTTGTACATTATATCGTGTGAATTTAAAAAGTATTTTTTTATGCAAAAAATGTTAAGTGGCAATCTTTACAAATAGTAAAACAATTGAATAGCAAGATTACAGGTCTAAAAATTAAATATAAAATAAACTGTATTACTTGTTACTGCATAATAAGTATTCAATATGTTTCGGTACGGTATTATTTTGTTATTGGTAAGTTTCGTAGTTGGTTTTCGTAGCGAAAAGTTACACCCGCTATCAGATGAATTCATTGAATTAGTTAATAATAAGCAGTCCTTATGGAAAGCAGGGAGGAATTTTGAAATCGATGAGTATGAATTATTCAAAGTGCTAGCATCCGGAGTTAAAAAAACTAATAGAAATATAGTTTACAAAAAGATCCATGATGAAGACGAAGACATTCCTGATTATTTTGATTCTCGTGAAGTATGGCCAGAATGTGCCGAAATTATGGGATTAATTAGAGACCAATCTAGATGTGGAGCATGCTGGGTAAGTTTTATTCTAATGCAGTAGAACGGAACGCCAAAACACAGTTTGCAGGAATGTGCAGAGTCACGGAGTAATCGATACAGGGTGATTCTAAGGGAACTTTATCGATCGATTGTGGGAAAAATATAATTAGGAAGAATCTGAAAATTTGCCAGTGTGCTAATGTGCATGGGGGATAGCCGGCTAAAATATTTTCAAAATGGTGACATTTACGGTTATACCGGAAGTAGATGTCAACTTGCTTATTTTAAATGGAACACCCTATATATTATTGCATTTTCGGTTTCTCCGTAAATTTCTAGACATATTTTATGAATAATATTCTATACTTAAGCCTCACCGTTTTGGAAATATTTAAATTTTTATGTCAAAAATTACCTTTACGGACCAAAACTTAACTATAAATTTTTCCTATAAGTAAGTTTTTATTATTTAATCCGTGTTAGTCTTCTTGTAGACGAAGATCGACCTTAGTAGTCATTTTATGATATTTTGAAAATTATTAGTATAGAGTGGTAAAAAAAATTATAAAAATGACATTTAAATATTCGAAAGTCAATCTTTTCAAATAGAAAGCACCTATTTTTATAATTTATCATATTAAGCATTAAAAAAAAAAATAAGAGTAACTTTGTTATAAGGTTGTCTATCCCAAAAATTTGTAGTTTTCAAAATATTGGCAATTCAACATTTTTCTATTGCAAAAATGCTATACGGCTTTTAAATTTTGGTATTAGTTGGACATGACGGCGATGCGTGGCGAAAATAAAACAATCAAGCCCTGCAGAATTGTCACTATTTCTTGCTATTTGACATTCATTAATAATATTCATGCCGGGGCGATTAAATTATACGCACGAAGATTATTTAAACTTATTTATTATTTATGGAGAATGTAATAGAGTTATTTCAAGAACGTACGATACATTCGCGATCCGATATCCGCAGAAACTGAAACCAAGACCACCAACTGTTAAAAGGATTATAGAAAACTTCAAGAACTTTGGATCTATAAAAGCAAAAAGAAATAAGAATAAACCAGTTGTTAATAATGAAAATATTGAAATTACAATTTTAGGATATTTCGCCGCATGTCCGACAATATTTACAGGGCAAGTAGCAGTAGAGTCCGGATTATCTCAAACATCAGTTTTAAGAATTTTATGGAAACACAATTTTCATCCCTATGTATATTCTATAGTACAATATTTAAAAGGCACTGATTTTCCAAGAAGAGTAAAGTTCTGTCAATTTATTTTATTTCGGTTACAAAAAAATGCTGTTTTTTTTGGATAATATTATTTGGTCGGACGAAGTCAAATTCACAAAAATGGATTGTTTAATCGACACAATTTCCACTATTGGAGCGACTCAAATGTACAAATGTACATGGTAAGTTAGCCATTTTTGAAGACAGTACTTGATTTTTTTATTTGAGGGACAATCAAAAATAAAGTATACAACACCGCATTAACCACTATGGAAAATTGTAAGCATCCATAAAGATTTCCTGCTTAGATGCGAAAAATGTTTAGAAGTTCAAAGGCGTCAATTTGAACATTTACTCAAATAATTTTTGTAACTTTATTTTATTAACAACTGGTTTATTTCTACCTCATTTAGGTTTTATAAATCCAAAATTCTTGAAGTTTTTTATAATTTTTTTAACAATTGGTAGTGTTAGTTTCTGTTTCTTCGGATATCGGATCGCGAATGTATCGTATGTTCTTGAAATAACTCTATCACATTCTCCATAAATAATAAATCAGTTAAATAATCTTCGGACGTGTAATTTAATCGCCCCGGCATGATTATTATTAATGAATGTCAAATGACAAGAAATAGTAACAATTTTGTAGGGTTCGATTGATTTATTTTCGCCACGCTTCGCCGTCATGGCCAACTAATTAAAAAACTTAATAGCCGTAGAGCATTTTTACAATAGAAAAATGTTGAATTGCCAAATTTTTGGAATAGACAAGCTTATACAAAGTTACTCTTATTTTTAATGCTTAATATGATAAAATTATAAAAATTTTTATTTGAAAAAATTGACGTTTGACGATTTTTTAAATACAATTTTTGTCCTTCTTTTTGACCACTCTGTACTAATAATTTTCAAAATATCATAAAAAAACCATTAAAGTCGATCTTTGTCTGCAAGAAAACTAACCCAAATTAAATAATAAAAACTTCCATACAAGAAAAGTTTATAGTTAAGTTTTGGTCCGCAAACGTTATTTTTGACATAAAAATTTAAATATGTCCAAAACGGTGAGACTTAAATATAAAATATTACACATAAAATATGTCTAGAATTTTACGTAGAAATCAAAAATGCAATAATATATAGGGTGTTCCATTTAAAATAAGCAAGTTGACATCTACTTTCGGTATAACCGGAAGTGTCGTCATTTTGAAAATATTTTAGCCGGCTGTTCTCCATACAAGTTAGTACACTGTCAGATTTTTAGATCATTCCTAATTATATTTTTCCCACAATCGATAGATAAGTTCCCGAAGAATCACCCTGTATAGAAAAATATTGATACAGTGCAATAATAAGCAATGTCCAAGTCGTACAGGAGAAAAATTAGCAGTATTCATGAATGTCAGCTAGACTAGCTAAAATTATTTTGGCATATTTTTTACTACGAATATTGTATAGTAATAGAGGAAGATAGTGATGAAGATTAAAAATATAGAGAACATTCTCTTATTAATTATTTTTTCGTTCATTATATATAGTTATTCTAATTCATGTTGAAAGTATTTAACATCTCTACATGAAGTTTCCCTATACCTGAAGTTTTTTAAGGCGTGCTGCGATTCTCGGTCACGTAAATTTCGATTATCAAAGACTTTTTTCCCTTGGAAATGAGTCCTAGAGCATAACTAAGAGTATTGGCTTCTATTCAGCTATTTTTATTTGAGGTTATGTCCCAAGTAACTGATAAAAATGCCAGAAAATCGGTGTCTTGAATTTTTAAGGGTGTTCTACCAAAAAAATCGTTATTTCACGAGCGGCATTCGAAAAAACCAAAAAAAATACACAAAAAATCTTTATTTTAAAGTTGGCCAAGAATTCTGATCCTAACCTAAAAAAATGTTGAAAAATTTAGACATATTTTCTGAGCTCAATTTTGGCTGGAAAATCTGGAAAAAATCATGATTGTTTACAACCAAACAATACATCTCTGTGAATTTTTTGGTCCAAAATTGTGCCCGTAAAAAAATAGTCTTAAAAAGTGAACATAACCTCTTCAGACCGATTTGACCATCTTATCGCGCTATAGCCTTTCAAAGAAAATGTAGTAAATTTCAAAGAAAAACTAACAAATTTTAATACACCGACAGATGGAAACTAAAGTTCAATACGGTTTAGCTTTCAAACTTCTATGACCTTTATTGCTCCAATTATAAAGAAGCCTCAATTAACATATCTATCTCTCATTGACATAAAATGAAATTTTTTGTCGATGTTTGACATACCATAGTTTATTGTCCGAATTGTATTTATTGAAATAGTTATTTACTTTTCTTCGTAGTTATACAGAGTGTCCGGGAAAATGTAGGAAATTTCCCGGATATGAAAAAAACACGTGAAAAGAATATTGTAAGTTCATACAAACTTTTTTCGTATAGGTCTCCTCTTCAGAGATATGGGCTCCCAAAGAGCTGCGATGAAATCAAGCTTTTTCACATAATTATTGAACCACCAGGTATATTTCAATTTTTTTTTTTAATATGACGTATATCAGGTAAGATCTTTCAAATTACCATCCAAGAAAGTGTTGTGATTTACTCATAGCTGCAAGGACGGACTAGCCGTGACATTCATGACCCAATTTTTTTACGCCCCGTATGATAAGAACTTTTGACACGTTTTTTACATACTTTTAACTATTGACTAAAGATTAAGTACTCTTCATTCATGTCGCTAATCTTAACCGTTTTCGAAAAAACGTCATTTAATTTACATCATGGATTTGGCGTATTTCGATAAAAGATACATCTTTGTTCCTATCAAATGTTCAACCTTCAACCTTATGATAAAGAAAATTCAATCAAAAAGTTTCCTTTTTAGTTAAAAACGTCTCAATCTGTGAAATGCAGTTTGACCTAGGTTCGCAAAAAATGTGAGTTTTTATTTTATCGGCACCAAAAACAAAGTAATATTGTTTCAAACGTGCCATTTTAGAACTTGTCAACTTTTATATAGCTGACATATTGATTCTTTACTTGGATAAAAATTTATTAATTTTTGGATTTCATGGTGAAATTAATTGTGAAATAATTCGAAATATGGAATACACGTTTATTGAGTATACAGATAGGCATCTGATGTATGGTCTTGCATCTTACAATGCTTTGGAAGCCAGAAGCTTATATTACCATAGATATCCTAATCGTACTCTTCCAGACCGGAAAACATTTCAACGAGTTGACTAATGTCTAAGGAAGAATGGTAGGGGATTCCATTTAATAAGGTAATATTATTAAATTTCTACCTAATTTTAGAAAATTTTGGGAAAAAAAGGACTGAGGCTGATCGGAGAAGAACAGTACGTACGCCGCAATTAGAGGGAAATATTTTAAATGATGTAGATGACACTCCTTCAATGAGCATTCGAGAATTATCAGCGCAGTTTAATACCTCGAAAAAAAGAGTACATGAAGTTATATCCATATCATTTGAAAAAAGTGCATGAACCGATTCCTCATAGAATGCAGTTTTCCAACTGGCTATTAGCTCAGCAACGAAATAATGCAAACTTCATTAGCACTATTTTCTTTACGGATGAAGCAGGGTTTACCAAAAATGGTATCAAAATTTACACAACTCACATGTATGGGCTGATGAAAATCCTCATGCAAGTATTATTTCGCATTATCAATATCAGTTCCAATCAATTAATGTCTGCGCAGGAATCATTTACAATTTTTTGATTAAACGATTCATATTGCTGGCACGACTGAATCGAGAACTTTATTTGAAGTTCCTCCAGAACGCTTTTCATGATTTAGTAGAGCCGTTACCACTTGAAACCCAACGAAACATGTAATACATGCACGATGGGACACCACCTCATTTCAGCATTGCTGTGCGAGAGCACTTGAATAACGTCTATCCAACCCGTTGGATAGGTAGATGAGGACCTATTGCCTGACCTCCTCGATCTCCCGACCTAACGTCGTTGGATTTTTGCTTGCGAGGATACCCCAAAACCTTGGCGTATTCCACTCCGATCAATAATAGGGAGAAACTTCTACGGACAATCAAGTTTCATTGTTTAACAGTGTTGAGTTAATGTGATGGATACAGCAGTCCTCAATTCGTCATGTCCGCGTGTTTATCAGATTTCATGGAGCCCATTTTGAAAGCTCTTACGAAGTTAGTTTAACATTTTATTGAAACTATCGTGACAGAGAAAAATTTCTCTTTTTCATATTGAACCTGACAGAAGTTAGGGGACTAGCAATGTAAATAAAATGACGTTTTTTCGAAAATGTTTAGAACTAGCGACATAAATGAAGAGTACCTAATTTTTAGTCAATAGTTAAAGGTACGTAAAAAACGTTGTCCAAATTTCCTATCATACAGGGCGTAAAAAATTGGGGTCATGAGTATCACAGCTAGTTCGTCCCTACAGCTGTGAGTAATTCACAAGACTTTCTTGGATAATAATTTGACGAATCTTACCTGGTATACGTCATATTAAAAAAAAACTGAAATATACTTGGTGGTTTAATAATTATGTGTAAACAACTTGATTTCATTGCTGCTCTTTGGGAGTCCATAGCTCCGAAGGGGAGGCCTATATGAAAAAAATTTATATGAACTTATAGTATTCCTTTCACGTATTTTTTTTTTCATATCCGGGAGATTTCCCACATTTTTCCAGACACCTTGTATAATTACTCTAGGTTCTGCGAACAAATATAATAAATTAAAGTAGTAAAATGAGCTAAAAAAAACAATGTTGGAAGACGAACAATTCTGAACTAAAATAATGTGTTCGTTCATTTAGGATCAAAATCCTGTTTATAATAAATTTTCCTATTTTAGGCAATGGCGGCTGCAGAAGCAATGTCTGATAGAATCTGCATTCATTCTAACGGAACCAGAAAAATGTTAATTTCTGCTCAAGATATACTAACTTGCAGTGATACTGGTGGGTGCAATGGTGGTGATCCCCATACTGCATGGACTACTTGGAAAGCCTACGGAGTTGTAACTGGTGGATTGTATAATCGTACTGACCAGGTACTAATAGGAGAAAACTATTCGGCCTTAGCTTAATTTGATCTGTTATCCCCCACCGATCAATAATGTTTGCCAATTAAGGCTTAGACTCGACAGCAATACGAATGAAATGAAGATAAATAAAATTGTGAGACTGAGTTGTTGCTTTAAAACAAAAGCTAATTTTTGTTAGAGATTTCTCAGTTAGCAATATAAAATTATCATATTTTTGTTATCATTTAGAGCTTTTCCCTAAAAATGTCCTTATTAAACCAAAGGAGTTTTAACTTATTAAAGATCTTCTCACAAGCAACAGGGGATTTTAATAGTTCATTAATATTTTAATAATATACATCACTCTTAATGGTGAATTATGTATTGGAATATAAAATCGAGTTATTAAAAGACTATCCCAGTAAGGATGGCATTATTTGAAATTGAAATAAAACACAGTAAAACCGATCAAATATGGTGCATTTTGATTTTATTAATTTTGATATTCTTTTCCATTAATAATTCAAAATAAAATATCTTTTTAATATACACCGCGGCTCTACTTGCACACCTTGATCCATTCATGCCAATTTTCGATAAATCTGTGCAGCATTTCGGGTGGTATGGCATATATGGTGGCTCGAATGTTTGTCCCAAATTTACCTGTAGTCTTGAGTTTGTTGGCATAAACCTGAACATGACTGAACATAACCCCACAGTAAATAGTTCATTGGTGTTAAATCATGGGATCTTGGAAGCCAACTGAATTGACCATTTCGTGAGATTAAAAACTCATCAAACTTATCCCGTAATAAATTCATTGTGACGGCCGCTGTATGACGTATGACGGGTTGTCCCGTTTTGTAAAAAATAAATATCATCGGAATCAATTTCACCGGTTTTTGGGAAAGACATTTGGACAAAATATGCCTTCGTACCATTTCCGATTATAATGGAGAGTCATGAACCATTTGAAAGTTTAACATACACCAATAATGGCAATTTTGTTTATTTATGAAACCATTGCTTCGAGAGCTGAAAATACCAACTCCCGACGTAAAGGATGGTCGTTTAGCTTAAATTCATCAATATCATTTTTTATGGGTGCAGGCGAAGATCCAACCTCAAAATTCGCCAAGTATTCATTCTGGAGAGCCCAAATTCTTGTGTCAAATAAACATATTTTCGTTTGCTGTAATACCCGCTCGAATGGCGGTTATACTCTCATCACCACGGACACTTTTTCATCGTCTCCCTGTGTCATTATTATGAAAAGTAAACCTAATTTTTAATTTATTCATTACTCGTGGAATTCAGATAACAGATAGGGCGGAATGACAACTATGTTTTGCACGACAAGCCCTTTGATTACTAATAAAATTTCTTGAATTTTGATATGATAATTATACAGTTTCCAAACGTTGTAATACCGTGAAACTACTGATGATGAAATGGCAAGCCTTACTGATCACAAATGATGGGAAATGTCAAACATTGCAATTGAAAGACGGCGGCTATAAGCTGTCAAAATCATATCATTCCTACTGGGAAACCCTTTATAATATAATTTTTATTAAACCAATTTTATATATATCTATAGATATCTTCGATAAATTTATGGTTAACTAATTAATCGGAAAAAGAAGAACATAATCAGCATTTTTCTGCAACAAAATTATAAAGTTAACACGTTTTTTAAAGATATGCGGCACTGTCACAAAATAATTACGACATTGTGAACAAAAATTTGTTTGTAGGCTATTTTTATCTTTAGGCTTAAAAAAATGATTAACAGTCTAACCACTTACTTGGAAAATGAACAAAATAAGGCTACTATGACCACTGAGAAATCCAAACCTAGTTCTGTTGAAGAAAACATCTCGGTAGCACTCAAACTAAATTTAAGATCTAGAGAATTGTTTATGAAAGACGTAGAGATATACCAATGAGGAAAACACAACGACAGTTAGGGAAAAATACAAAAGATGGCAAGCAATGTTACAAATGACTAGCATTCATCAAAAATTAATATAATACTTACAGTTTTAAGAGATGCTTTGAGGGAATCCAGTAGACTAGCAATAAGATTCAGATCACAGATCTAGGATTTTGTTATAGAAAGAACGACAACAAAAGATATTTCGTCGAACGTTCAATAATTTCAAATATCGCATCTTGTACCATCATAATGTTAATTATGTTATTGATAGGGACATGAGAGAAATAACCTTAACCGTAGCTATATTCGCAGTTGGGTACTATTGCTAATTTTATTGTAAAATAACAATTACATAATTCAATTGCTTATGTACTTGTTGCAAATATGACTTTCTTACTAAAATATTTGTATCAATCATTGAATGCTAAGAACGAGTAAAAAGTTATACAAATAAGGAAAGAAGAAAACTCGTACCAAAAGCGAACAAAGTAAGAAATAATTGAAGAAAGAAATCAAAATATGAGCAAAAACTTTCACAAACTGATAAAGATCCTAACTTAGCATTCCATTAACGAACAGTTCATTGACTTCATAAACAAACTCACGATGTGTGAGGTCTTATAAAAACAAGAAACTAACTTTTACAAAATCCAATAAGTAATAGAATGAAAATTACGGAACTAAATAAAATAATCAAGAAAAAAACAGATGTATAAAATTATAAAAACTTACATATAAAAAAACGTTAGAAGATAAAAGTTTTGTAAAAGATATAAAGAATGATGTAAGTGATGGAAAATACCAA
This sequence comes from Diaprepes abbreviatus, assembly GCA_034092305.1. NCBI lineage: Eukaryota > Metazoa > Arthropoda > Insecta > Coleoptera > Curculionidae > Diaprepes > Diaprepes abbreviatus. The sequence continues at coordinate 2,070,287 of JASJET010000270.1, read as the reverse complement.
ATAATAAAACCGTTGAACGATGAGAACAAAGAAGTCCTGCAAAAAGATGAATTAAGAAAAATGAAATATTATCAAAAACTTTATAGCAGTAAAACAGCACCAACACTGGGAAAGGACGCAACAAATAGGGTTATGGCAAGAAATGTCGGGTCCCAGAAAATATCCGAAATAGCAAATGAAGAAGTAAGATACTGTATGAATAACATGAAATCTAGAAAAGCTCTGGAGAAGACCAAATAACTATGGAAATAATAAAATACGGAGGAGAGTCAAAAATAAAATTACTGGTAATTATATTTAATAAAATAAGGAAATAAAGACAATAAGTTTGGTTAAACGCCTTAGTAATCCTCCTATATAAAAATAGAAATATTCTACAAACTCTTTACAAGGATTATAACATAACGGCTAACAAATAAGTTTAATATTTATCAATCCAGAGAACAAGCGGGTTTCCGAGGAAAATATAGCACTCTAGATCACCTACATGCAGTGCTAATACTAATCAAAAAGTCGAACGAATACAAAATAACGATATGGATTTTATGGAAGATTATGAAAAAAACATTCGATTCAATAGAACTATAGGTCATTTTAAATCCCTTAAAGCAACAACAGGGTAGATGATCGATACACAAAACTCATAAAAAACAACATAATCGAAGAAGAAAAATTCAAATCATATCGACAGGTAAGACCGGGAGACTCTTTTCTTTGGTTCTAAAAGATATATTTTATACAATATGATAGGAAGACAAAGGTGTGACAATCGATAGAAAATAACTAAACCATTTAAGATTTACTGACGATGTCACTTTGGTCGAAAAAAATAAGGAATAGTTAAATGAGATGTTAACAGAACTAAATCAAAAATTTAAAAGCGAATCTAGAGAGAAAAGTTTCCCTAGCCTAGTCAGCATTGAGATGTCTTTAAAACATTTTTAAACTAAATAAACTAAACACACTGAAATCAATAACGTTTGGTCTATACATACTATCCGTATTAACATATGGTGAAGAAATTTTGCCTTTAAATAAGAGTATAGTTAGTAAATTTCAAGTGACTAAATGGACAATGAAGAGAACAATATTTAGCATCAGGCTTGAAGATCTCATACTTAATTATGAAATCAAAATAACATCTAAAATAACAAACGTCATTCAACTGATGTATACACTTAGAACTAGGCTAGTCATATAGGGCAAATGAGGGATAACAGATGAATACGACGAATTATCGAATGGGGATCGAGAGAACAAAAAAGAATTAGTAGTAGACCCAAACCAAATGGACCGACGACATCAACCAAATAGCGGGACATAGTTGGATACAAAAAACAAATGATAGGGATGAGTGGACAAACTTAAGGGAGGGTTAAATCAGACGATGGATGGACTGAGCTGATGATAATTATAATGTGTTCATCGTATAAATGGATTGCTATTAGATATAATGAGTCGCATTAGTAAAAAACTTGGATGGGGAATTTGTTCAAATTTGAAGAATTGGCGGTAATATTAACAACAAAGAAAAAAATTAAGTTTGCATATCTACATACGATTTAAAGGTACTTTCTGTCATTTTTTAAACCCACTTGCAGTGAATATGACCATGACCTATATTCCTTTAGAAAAAGTTCGTTCTTTCTCGATTGGCATAGTTCATTTTTACATAAAATTGTTATTTTTTCAGTTATATTGAAAAATTCTATGTTTGCAATGTTTCTTGTTAAATATAAAATTAGCACAGAGTTTGTCGTGGTAAACTTTTGGAACATATTTTCTGACATACAACAGGAATTTTTCCAAGCATTTTCCTTTGGTGATTGGACTAATACATCAAACGTCTACTCGCAAATTTAAACTGTGAAAAATTAAGTTCAAATGAACGCTAAATGGATGAGTTGACAATCTTATTTTAAAACCGATCATATATAACTTCATTAAAAATGATTCAAATATAAACATAAGGTTTCTATATTTCTGCGTCCATTGTAGCCTTAACTAATTTAAATTGTAACATTTTGTTTTATCTAGTACCATTTATTTATATTTAGGGATGCAAGTCCTACTTTTTACCACCATGTGAAGATCATCTTGACAAATGCACCAATTACGTTGAAACACCAGAATGTGAAACCCAATGTGACGATCCTTCGTTAGACTACGAAGCACAAAGAACCTATGGAAAAAGGGTTGCGGTGATCCACGGAGACAAACAAATGCAACTCGAAATCATGACAAATGGTCCTGTTGAAGCTACTTTTGACGTATACGAAGATTTTGCTAGTTACAAAAGCGGTAAGTTTTAAAAATAATTAGGGTATCTGTAGGTAACAAGCGAGTAAAGATATACCATGGTAAATTATAGCATAAGCTGTCTGTGTATTTAATTAAAAATTTAGATTGGATATAAATTTCTACAATGGTTTTCTGAATTGAGAATCTGAATCAAGAAAAGTTCATCGTACATGCAATTAGTAACATTAGCACACATACTCTAAAGTTTTTTAATTATTTCAAATAGTTCAGATTAGTGGTAAAGATATTTTTACTGTTTAGCTTGCATTATAGGCGCTATTTGTAGTATGCCGAGACTTTCTAAAACGCATTTGCAAATGCATATTCTTTTAGTAGGCACAAACATATTACTGGATTGAGAATCAAAAATAAAAAATAATTCCCATACTCGTATTAACCTTACTTAATTAATTTTAATGATATTATTTTCTTTTAAAAAACTCCGATATTTCATACTTCTTGTTATTTTTCTTCACCCTTCATTGATTTTGTTTTCATTATTCACTCTCCCTTAATATTTAGGTTATTAAAATTTTCGTAACAAGGGAACACAAATATTTCTTTTTCTTTATAGGCATTTACCGAGCAACTTATGGTGACTATATAGGCGGTCATGCTATTAAAATAATCGGATGGGGGGTAGAAAATTCTACAAAATATTGGTTGATTGCCAACTCGTGGAATGAACGCTGGGGAGAAAATGGATTCTTCAGAATACTGAGAGGGCAAGACGAAGTCCGAATTGAAGATCATGTTACAGCAGGCATGCCAGATTTCAATAAATTTTAAATTTATTTGTAATATTTAAGACTATCATCATATAAAAATTATTTACAAATAATATTCTTCTTTCTTTTTTAATAAATGGTTAAATTAATGATGGTGACAAATGTATATAAGTGAAAAATTTCTATATTAACCAAAACATTATTAGAAAATTAAAACATTAAATGCTACCTAATATATTACATTTTGCAGTAAATGCCTTACAGGTAAAACTATGTTTTTTTATTTTATGCTTGGGTCTTATAATGTTTGATTTGTTGTAAGCACTACAGTTACTAATTACTGTAGCTAGTAAACCTATGACAACCTTTTACAAGAGGTTTACACACTTCCAACAAGAGAAAAGATTTACTTACCGGTAATAAATAGGTTACAATCAATTCACAAAGAAAAGTAGTTTCGATGTAACTGATTTTCTTCCAAAGTAGTTAATTGCACAGAGTAGGTCTGTCTAGTTTTAAGACTGAATAGAGGAAAGAGGCTATTATTTCTCTGACATGAACCACTAAAAGCAACGAATCGAGTAAATATCTGAAAAAACACATTGTTCATTGTAAAATAATGAAAAAATCATCATTTTCTTAGTCAACTTGATGCAGGAAATAAGTCACTTTTTTTAAATAGAATTTAATAGGTATGTTACTCTGATGCCTAAATAAAATCGGCGTTGATCCAAAGCTTCAACGAGATATTGAGGTATTGGAACAATACTTACAAACTGACAAAGTGTAGAATTAATTCATCCATCTTTCGGACTATCAATTTTCTTGTTACAGTAAGCCAAGTAAGCAGTATTACCAGAGTATTCCTGAACCAGAAGCTTATATAATGAATTTGGCCATCTCAAAAACAGCAATGATCGGCTATGATAACAACCTTTGATTGAAACCAGATTACTAACTATAACTGCTTAATAATTCGATGAATTGCTACCATAACCTGGGATTACTTCTGTGTGCTGCAACAGAGAGCTGAGAACACATAGAGAGAGAGAGGAGAGAGAGAGAGAGAGAGAGAGAGAGAGAGAGAGAGAGAGAGATTCGGATGGGTGCAGCCCTTATATAGTTTTCGGGTGACTCCGCCCCTAAATAATGGGATGTTTCCTGGTAGACTTTTTGTAGCTGTTTTATTATTATCCACATGAAATTTTTTGAACACTTCTATGTTAATTTTGTGTAAAATAATTGTTACTAACTGTTTCTAGTAGTATTATGTTCTTATAAAAACTCACATTTACAATATAATCTGAGGACTTTAAAAAGCCATTAGACAAACAGTTGTCAAAATATGAACTTTTTAAGATATATACAGTGTAAATCATTTTGATCAATCCACACAAATATCTCTTCTGCAATGCATTTTTGAGAAAATTGTTTTAGACAAAATTTATAGGCTTTGAAAGAAGACATCCAATAGTAACTTCCACTTTGAATTCGGCCTTCAAGATAATTTCAATGTCAAATAATTTTTTTTTTAAATAGAAATCTCCATTTTTTATGGTGGAAATAGAATGCAGGTAAGATTTCACGTTCAACATATAAATACTTTGGGAGTTAAATATCATTTATTTTCATAATACGAGGTGAAATGTTCTCGGCCTGACAATGAAAGACTGTAATTTTCAGCTAAAAAAAGGTTTTATTTTTCTTCATAATCTCCCTTGACTTCAACACACTTGGTCCAGCGTTTCTTCAACATCGGTATTCCTTCCCGGAAGTGAGAGTCAGGAAGGCTGTTAAAATATTCATCTACGGCCCTCTCAACTTCTTCATTGGACGCGAAGTGCTTTCCAGAAACAAATTTCTTCAGGTGTGGGAAGAAATGGAAGTCTGAGGCTGCCAAATCAGGAGAATTGGGGGGAGGCCGAGCAAATCGTACCTCAAATTCCGCAGTTTTCCCACTGCCAACACACTTTTCTGAGGAGGTGCGTTATTCTGATGAAAGATGCTTTTTTTCTACCTTTTTCAAGGTAATCAATTAATAGGATCCCTTTGGCATCCCAAAGCACGCTGGCCATGACCTTTCCGGCAGATGCGATCGACTTCGCTTTCTTTGGTGCTGAACCACCGGCTTTCACGCACTGCTGCTTGGTTTCTGGGGTGTAGTGGTGGACCTTTCTCATCCATGGTGACAAATCGCCGCACAAAATCGATCGGACCTCTCTAAGTTTACACATCATTTTTAAACGTGCTGTTCTACTTCCGGTGATGTAGATATTGATGCGCTTCAGTCCGTTCCTTTTTCACCAATCCTGACATGTCATAATTTTTCTGATGAGATTGCTTCCAGAATAAAGGATCTGCATTCGATTAAGAAAGTTGATCCCGATTACCACAAATTCTTCTAAAGGATTGTTATGGCACATTATCGGCTCCTTTGAGCGAAATTTTTCAAAAATCCTTTGATAAGGAAAATTTTTTCGTCGACCTAGAAGTACTCCAACGTTGTACCCGTTCATAAGAAGGGAAAGGATGACATTACCAACTATAGGGGCATTTCAATGATTTTCAAAATTTCAAAATTGCTTGAAGCTATCATAACTAATGAGATACTTTCTATTTATAAAAATTACATCTCTACACACCAACATGGCTTTTATCAAGGTCACTCTACGGCAACTAATCAGGCCGTATATCAGAATTATCTTCTTTATTCAGTCGAAGCGGGCCGTCATGTCTATGCTATTTATACCACTCTTTCTAAGGCCTTTATCAGTACGTGTTACAGGTAGCTTTTGAGGAAGCTTTCTGACATTGGCGCTTCGGACAGTTACTTGAAGTGAATCCATTTCATCACATCTTGTTTTATAAATAGTAACTGTTTATTATTCGCGGATGATTTAAAGCTCGTGAGCTGGCTCTGCTTTGCAATCTGATTTGGATCGATTTGTGTAAGTGTGTAACATTGCAAAGTGTACCACCTTTACTTTTAAAAGATCCCCTACACCCACCCGAAATATTTATAAAATTGGTTGATTACTTCTAGAAACTTCTTCAGCAATGAGTGACTTGGTCATAACATTTGATGGGGGGGGTCTATCATTTATTGGTCATATGAACACCAGTAGGGTATTTAGAATATTAGGCTTCATTATAAAACACTTCCAACATTTTAATAATAATTTATAATTGCTTGATTAGAAGTATACTTGAATATTCTTCGGTAATCTGGCACCCACGCTACGCGTGCCATATCGACAGGATTAAAAGTTTACAATATAAATTTGTCAAATAAATATTATTTAAATTTCGTTTTTCATACCAAAATGTCTAGTACGAAACAAGACTGCTGCTCGGTGGTCTGCAAAATTTGGAACATATGCACATATGCTCTTCTCTTATTTCTTTATAAGATGATGAATAACGTGATCGATCGTCATGGTCTGTTGGATGATGTTGGCTCTTGGTTCCTCCACGACGAGTTCATCTCACCTGTCTTCTGTAGGAAGACAAAGGGCGAACACATTTTTTTGACCGAATGTATCATAATTACAATACGTTTTTCTCCGACTGTGATATTTTTAACAGTGACTTATGTAGAAAACAGATTTGGAGCGATTTAATTCAATTATGTTTTTTTTTATTTATGTATTTCACTTACCGAAGGACTGTTATTAATTATTTCTAATTTTACCCAGAAAAATTTGTATTGTATTTGTGTAATGTTCTCTAACTTTTCGTTTATGTAATTTTTTATTGTTTAATCTTTATTTACGATTGTACTTCGTAATGTTCCAATATTTAGAGGTTTACCTCTGTAATGGATAATTATTATAAATCAATAAAAATGGAAAATTTTATTTTTTTTACGGGACACAACTATCCTTTTATCGATTTCAAAGCTTTATATCGAGGTTCTTATCCCTATATAAACATTTATTTAGAGATAGATGTAACATGAATTAGCAGAAAATTATAGGAAAACAATCTAGAAGATCTATCTTCCATGTCAACTAGATTGGAGACAAGTCTTAAACCATCTTAGTAAATCTAGATGTAAACGTTTATGCGAAGTTTGACTGTCATTTTAAAATGAATAAAAATATACATATTTATGTTGACATTATGCAACAAGGCCTTTGCGATCCAATTATTTTTTGCGCTTTGCTAGATTATAGAAATCCAAGCGACTTTATGAATGGATTTGTATAAAGATAGCCTAGACGTTATTTTGGTTATACTTTGGTTAGATGATAAATAAGTCAAAAGAGAGTTTTAACCGTGTGCAAATTGTTTTAAAAATAAAAGATACTTGGATTGTTTTAATTTGTGACTTCTAAAAGTAATTTTAACCCCACATATTTTTAAAAAAAGTTTTAAATAACAGCTAAAACTAATCCACTCACATCTACTTGTTCCTTTTCAAATCCTTACAACTGTCTGGAACATATTTCTTCTTAAATTTCCTAAGAGGTAATCCAGTGAAAATTATAAAATGTCTTATTGGGGTTTTCTTAAAAGAAAGTAATAGAATTTAAGGCAATCATTTATTTAAAAGAAATACAAGCATTACAAAAATTTAAAATCTCGAGAAATCTGGCACCGCAGCTACAACACAGTCTTCAATTCCCACTTCGTTTGTTCCTCTGATAATTCTAAAATAACCATTTTCTCCCCAACGTTCGTTCCAAGAGTTGGCAACTGTCCAGTATTTTGTACCATTTTCTTCACCCCATCCAATCAATTTAGCAGAAAGACCTCCTACAGACGCTCCAGTAGTATATTGGTAGATACCTACAAAAATAATAATCATTGAAGGATATCAATAAATAAAAAGCTCTTATAAACTTGTTAAGCTATATGTAGCAATTTAAATGTACAGATTATGACGCGATGTTCAAAATGAAAAAAATGAACATATTTGATATTGTCAGTAATAAAAAATGATTTAGTTGTAAAAAATCATATTTTCAAAAGCTAAATATGTTTTTATGGCATAAGTGCAACACTATAATTTTAAACGGAATTTGGGTAATGGAATCCATACTGTTGAAAAGCCGGAAATGAAAAAGTTGTACCAGATGTATAAGATGACGGAAATAATATGAAGAAACTGTTACGGTTAAAAATTGATCTTAAATAATAAATATTTTCGTTTACATTTTTCTACATTAAATTACAGGTTCAGATTACTAAAGTAATAAATAGATTTTTTTGTTTGGTACGTTTTTCTTTAAAGGTTGTCAATGACATGCATAACTTGAAACGTGAATGTACAGTAAACGATGTTTTCTACTATAAAACTAATGATTACCTTTTGTTTTTCATTCATTAATATTGGTTTCATCTATATTCAGATCATTCCTTTTGTTTACATTTTGAAATTTTGATTGACATCGAAACTTAACATATTTCTGTAATCTGTAAATTTCGTTAGGTACCTCGAGACAATGTATCACAGATTGGGAAAAACATTTTCTTAATTATTGGATAAATATGAACAGTGTTTATTGGTTTTCTTGTTGATTTTCCTTTTTCAGAAAATATTTATTTATTGTCACATATCAGCTGTTTCAGATAGTCAGGTCCACTGAATTGCATGGATAGTTTTATGGTTGCCTGTATGATGGCACCTCTGTTGAATATATCGAAATATTAAATTCGAAATAAGATAGTATCGACTTTTTCATTATGTTGTTTTTAGTTTATTAGTTGAATATTTCCCCTTTACTTTACTAGTTAGAATTTTTGGTAATTATAATATTGTAAATTAGACCCTCGAACTAATTGGATTTCATTCTTGAATATTTCGAACCCACTAAGTAACTTGTTATTGGGTATTCGTTTTGTAGGACGATGCAGTTTAGATTATTAAGATATTGATTGTCTCTGTCTAATTTCAGTAATGGTCAGTTTCAAATTGAGATAGAAGAATTTTTGCATATATTTTTCAGAAGTAGTTCAAATTGTATGATAAATTTCAATGGTTCGAGATTATGGCTACGAGATCAAGGTTATTTTTTTTAGATAGATTTTTGATGGACTTATTTTATTAAGTTTTTTTGGTAACTTCCGTTTAAAGGAATGTGCGAGTGACTTGAGAAAAATCGTTCTCGTTTGGCTATCTGACGCAAGAGCGAGAAGTGGTTTAGTTTTACTACTTTCCCAGGTAAAGGGATTTGGTCATAAATGGCCGATTAAAGTAACAAAACCAAGTCGAGGTGCAAACATTTTTTGGTGATTTGGTCGTTTCACCCTACAGTCAGTTTGGCGATTATTTTCTTTAGCCAGCCCAGAAACAACGGCTTAACTTTTATCAGATGCCACCATTTCCTTGAGTTCGAGGGTCTTTTGGGATATCTACAATACGTCTTTGGAATAACTACAGTATGTCTTTGGATTTCTTCATTGGTTCTGTTTTTCTTGGATGAAATTTTATGATATACAGCGTTTGGGAGAAAATATGCAGTTTGGGTTATCGTGCTGCACTTCTGAGATTGTGAGCCTCTGTATGGAACAATCTCCATATTGAGCCAGGTCAACGTCCTTTCTGGTGAAGCCGTCTACGTTACAGGCCTTGTTTAACCACATGTTTGAAAGTGACTCAGCTAAGTGCCTAGTTTTTAGCCAAGGACATGTACATGAGAGTATCTGATTGTTATGCCTGATGGGTATTATACCTGTAGTTTTAATCGCTTAGTTATCTAAGCACAGTTTTCTGTTCGATTACCTAGAGGGCTAACAGGTAAGGGATTCTTCTGTACATGATTTTGAACTTTTTTTTCTAATTAATACATTTTAAATATTTGGACTTTAATATTTTTCTAATGATATTTATCTTTTGCTAAATTTACCATATCAGATAATATTTGCGGCGAATCAGTAAACTCTGTAAAGTGAAACGCAGTCGACTCTGTTGGGCTACAACCTCAAATTTAAATGCTTATTTTGCGATTTTCTACTGTAATTGAGGTTTTTTTATATTACGGTTCCATTTTTTCAGAGTCCCAGAGTGGTCAATTAACCATTTAATAATTGTTTAAAGTATTGAATATTATAATGATAAATTTATTGAAAATTTTAATTGCTTAACAATTGAATATTTTGGAAACTAGTTGATTTGTTCAAAATTGTAACATACTTTTCAGAAAAATTTTGTTAAGATTTTAACCACTTGAGCGACAGTTATAAGTTGATTTCTATGATCTAATTTTTGTAATTATCTATCACCTTTTTGTGTAATTTTCTATTGCTTACATTTCTGTTAACTATCACTTAAACACTCATTATTTTTCTCATTATCAATTTTCTAATTCTTTCTCTTTGCAGACATTTTTGTAGTTTTTTTGATATTGCTTATTTTTTTTATTACTGCAAAGTTGATAGTCTCCTGCATTGTTGGGCTTATGGAACTTCATAGTCTAGTTTAAAATAGAGTGTGTTCTTTTCTTCTATAACTAGGCTATGTCGACGTAAACTTTCCAAGTGTAGTTATTTTGTTTACTTTTGGATCGGTTTACCGTTCACTGTGCAGGACTAAGTCGTTAACAGAGTTTTTTTTTATTGATTGCAAATTTACCATTTGTAAACGCAATTCTATCAGATAGCCCCATTAGAGGCGCTTGCAATAATTCACACTGGTGATAACTTTTTCCAGGGGTTATCCTTATTATCTGGGAAGGGGTATACCGTGAGGAATAAATGTATTGGGCTCTATTTAATTGGTTTTAATTCCTATAATCTTAAATTAGAATACTATTAAGCAGTTAAACTCAGTGATTTATTTACCCGGATATGACATATTAAATATTAGTTCTTTTGCAAGTTTTCTCTACTACAAGTGCTCGTAGTATAATCATTAGGGCAAATTTTAAAGTAAAATTTGGTGGCGGCTTTTTCCCGAATTAGACATTTATAAAACTTACACAGGCAATATACTAAAAATAGTGGAAAAATACAAAAATATTGAATCTACCCTGAGATGAGCTAGCGTATAGGTAGACTCCAGTCAGCATTAAGACAAACGTTAGGTAAGTCTGAACTGAGGTACCTTACAGGGTGTTGCCACGATTTGGTAAGGCGTGGATAGTTGGTAATAATATATTACATGGTATAGTAAAATATTAATATTTCATTTGCGTCAAAAATTGTTGATTTCAAAACTTCGTGAGGTAATTTCATGCGATAAATGAAGGCAGCAAAATGTTAAAATTTTAACGGTTACATAGTTAGATGTAATGGTTTTTAATCCCTATCTAATATATTTCTGCAAGGATTAGATTGATAATTGACATGAGGGCAAAATCTCTCGAACAGTAATGTTCACAGATAAAACTCCGTGAGTTGTCGCCAGAGGATACTTTAACCACTTTATGTTTACTAAAATTTCTTGGTATTGGTTCAAGAGATTCTATGTAAACACCCTCGTTCAGGTATTTATTGCTAAATATTTTATTAATTTCTATTGTAATGTTTCAACAATAAACCAACACTTTATACAAACTTCTACACCTATAAAATGTATAGACATAAAGACCCTTAGGACGATGAACATTACATCATACCCATAGCAATTTATGACATCGAGTTTAGTACATAAATATTCTATTTTTTTTTTTTATTTTAATAATTACTTTCACTCTTTTTAAAATTTTCAAACTTACCGCTTTTGTAACTTGCGAAATCTTCGTATACACCCATACAAATTCCGACAGGACCATGATTTAATACTTCCAATTGAATTTGTTTTTCTCCTTTAAGAAGATATGCTTTTTGACCATATGTTTTTTGTGATGTGTAATCAATTGAAGAGTTATCACATGCCTTCACACATTGAGGGGTATCAACATAGTCTGTGCATTTATTCGGATGGTCATCGCATGGTGGCAAAAAGTAGGATTTACATCCCTAAATTGAGATAAAAGAACATTTTATCAGAAAGTTATATGCAGGGTTATTCCTTAAATTTTGACAAGCTCAGATGATTTTGTTACAGGAGTTAGAAAAAACTTAAATAATAAAGTTGCTGGATTCTTTCTATATGATAAGAAAATGTTACTAAAAAAACTAATGATTAAGAAGTATTTTTTTAAATAAATTCACTTTTTTAAAATCAAACACTCTTTATATTACTAAATATTAAAATAAAGCTAAAAATTTCCCTTTTAAGAATATATACTGCGTATGTTTGCTCCAACCGTATCTGAAATATTTACCTCTAAATACTAAATATTTCAAAAGTGGCCATAGCCATGTTAATTATAAAACAATTGTAAATAAAGTTGTTCAATGAAAAACAAAATATTAGGCACCCTACAAAACTGCTAGTTTTGAAGTAATTTAATTCAGTGTATGTAAATAAAACAGATATTGTAACTTATACGATTTATTATATTAAAGTAATTAATATTTGGTCGGTAATTTTTTTGCCGCATTTATTGAAGATGTAATTTTTTTTGCCATTATGTCGTTTGACATTTTAGTTTTCGCCATATATATAATGAAATGATGATTTTCGCAGTATGTTTTTCACTGAAATCCTTAGGTTTCTATTTTTTTCGACGCATATTTCAGAGCCATTGTCTTCGTGGGCACCATTGCAGTGCAAACTCGGCCCCTATTGGTCCAAAAAAGTTTTTTTCAAAATCGTCGTCTCGAACTCAGCTATTCGAATTTTCAAATCAGAAATACCTAATACGTAAGGGGCGGGGGGCCTCCAGCTCTATTTTTTAAAGCGATATTTAAAGGGTTGAATTTTTTTCATCTGCCCCTAACAAGATATGAATATATACACTTTGACGAAGAAATTGAGCCTTTGTGGAGGTCAAAATGTTTACCCAAAAAGAAAAGCTATTGCAATCAACATTTTGCGTCTCGGGACTAACAAATAGCAATATTTCAGCAACAAATTATCCGAGTTACTATTATAAAATATCATTTTGTTCAGAATGATGAGGGCTTCCCTTTGAAAGAAAAAAAATGCAATAAATAATTGTTATGCCAAAAATGGCCGATTTTAAGAATTTTTTGGCCTTTTTGCAACAACAATTTGTAGAAAATGATAGCAGAAAAGCTCAAATTACGTCACTATATTTACCGATGGCTTGGGCTATATTAAAAAATAACTGGTTAGATATCAAATGACTTCTTTGCCGAAATGTTTTAAAAGCTGTGAATAAAAAAATATAATCACAAGTACAAAAGAGATGAGAAGTATAAAAAACGCATTTATAAATAAGAAATTCATATTGAGTTTGCGTTATTCTATTAAATTTTTCTGTACCTGGTCAGTACGGTTATATAATCCTCCAGTTACAATTCCATACCATTGCCATTCATACCATGCGTCAAGATCAAATCCACCATTGCATCCACCATAATCACTACAAGTAAGAATATCTTGGGCCGAAATTAACATTTTTCTGGTTCCCATGGAAAGAATGCAGATTCTATCTGATATTCCTGCAGCCGCAGAAAGTGCCTACAAGAAAATGAAAATAAAGACTTCTTCTTAAAATGATGTTATAAAAATACTCGTCAAACTTTTGTTTTCGAATTTTGGTAAGTGATTTTTAAATATTGTTGCAAAATGAATCAAAATTTTTCGAAACGATTTCTAAATCCTCTATAAAACAGAAAATAAGAGTAAAAGAGTGACTTGCATAGTTCCGATAACAAATTATTATTCCAGATTATTCACTGGCTCTGAAGATTTGAAGAGAGGACTGTTAACCTAGAGCAATATACAGGGTGTCCGAAAAATCCGTGTACAACGTTTGATGATGGACTTTTAACGTCAAAATGGATCGATTTAAGCCAACTTATTTATATCTGGTACTGCTCCGTTTAAGCGATAGAATTCGTCAAAGATTTGAGAAAATATTAATTTTCCCAAATTTCGGTTTTGTCAGGAAAAAACTATTTTTAATTACATGTTTACACCAATTAACTGTCATAATAGAAAATACCTGTAACAATAATTTTTCGAGTGACATTGTTCTTATGGCATTTAATACTTTTACTACTACTAAGAGTCAACATGGATTTCAGTCCGATAGATCAACGGAAACGGCGGCGACCGAGTTTGTGGGCTATCAGGAAAAGGAGATGGATGGTAGGCGTCATGTCGCTGCTGTTTTCTTTGATCTCTCAAAGGCTTTTGATAGCATCAATATCAATTTTATTAGATATAAGCTTCCCAACTTAGGTATAAGGATGAGTGTACTTGATTGGATTGTTAGCTTTTTGTCTGATCGAAAACTGTTTGTTCTTTTAAATGACTGTAAGTCCAGTGAGTACGATGTTGATATGGGTGTCGCTCAGGGTTTTGCGCTGGGGCCACTAATTTTTACTCTATTTATAAATGATTTGCCTTCTTATATAACTCGGGGTCTGGTGGTGACCTATGCGGATGATACCTCAACCGCTCTATCAGAAGCAACTCCTGAAGAACTTGAAGCATCCATTAAACAGGTCGTTAGTGACATGTCTAGGTGGTGTGATAAAACATACTCATATTAAATGTAGATAAAACTCAATGTGTATATTTTAACAGGAATAACTTGGCGATTCCAGGAATTTCGTGTGCCTCCTATAGCAAGTTTTTGGGTCTGACAGTAGATAGCGGTACTACGTGGGAATTGCACATCGGGGAGGTTGCTAATAAACTCAATAGAACATATTTTGCTCTTTTAACTTTACGACGTGACTCATCACGGACAACATTGCTGCAGGTATACTATGCTTTGGTATATTCGGCGATGTCTTACCATGTGATTCTCTGGGGAGCTGCATCAAATACAGATAGGGTATTTTTAATACAGAAGAAAATTATTAGACTTATATTTAATTTAAAAAGGAGAGAATCATGTAGGGATATTTTTAAGAATCATAAAATACTAACTTTTGTATGTGTATATGTTTTTGAGTGTTGTCTTTACGTTAAAAGCAACATTAAACGTTTTGAAACGAGTTCGACTTACCACCAGTATAACACCCGGAATGCAAATATTCCACTTTACATCTCGCACAATACGACTCACTTTGAAAGATCTGTCAATTATCACCCGATTCGTATATACAACAAACTTCCTCAAATTATCAAATCAGCCAATAACTACAATAGCTTTAAGAATAAATTAAGAAAATATTTAATTGGGAAGGGCTTCTACTCACTCGCGGAATATTTTGAGGATTCTTAAAGTGATACGATGGTTAACTTAAATTATGTGTTCCGTTTTTGTTCTTTGTTTTATTATGGGAAACTAGCTTTTAATTTTTAAAACGTATAGCTAATGTTGCATGCATATTGTATAATTTTGATATATATCTGACCATATGACGTCCTTCACATCAACCCTAATTGATGTTAAAAGTGAATAAATGTTTGACTTTGTTTGCTTAGTGACAATAACTTTAAGAATAAATTTTTTAAAGTTCTCAAAATTGAAGGTATGTTGCTGAGGTTGTATGTCCCCATTTTTATTATTTAATCTTGTAACTAGTTTTTAATTCTTTGACCTCCTCTTGCTAGTGTTATTTTACTGTATATTTTTTTGATATGTGATATACCTAAGTGTAAATATATTTGAATATGTGGTGTGCCTGAATGTCAATGTAAATTGATTTAAAGGTGAATAAAGTATAAAGTAAAGTAAAAGTATTAACAAGTTGTCATCACTGTCTAAAAAGTCGACTAAAGTAAGATCAACACTTTAAATTTATAAGCGTATTTAACTATTAAACATTGACATGCTCCTGGTGTAAGAGTTTTATGAAGGAAGTGGGCGTCAAAACGTTAGAGAATACATCGAAAAATTTTCTAATCTCCGATAATGAAACCATCAAACATTTGCCAATACCGAGCGTTATCTCCGAGAAACGGGCAGCTTTGAGAAAATATTTGAAGGTAGGGATTGTATTCGAACAACCCGAACAGACGAGGGAATTCTTGGAAAGAGTTGAAGAAAAATCGAGCGTCAGTAGCCGCCGCTTAGAATGTCAATTGTATATCCTTAAAATTGTTGTAAATGATATTTTAAAAGAACAGTTTTTTGTATACATATATGTGCGTAGAGTTGGGAGTCTGTACACTGCGATCTGGTAGATCTATTGTGCCCCCCTACTACTGCCCAGTCGTAAGAGTTACCTTATCGGCTAGAACAGGTCGTCCAGTTTTCTTTTCTTCAGGAATCTCAGGATGTTGGAAGGGTTCAAGGTGGGTAGCTCCCCTTCTTCGATTTGGTGTGTTCCAAAGAACCGCATCCTAGAGTTATATTGGTCTATCACAAGATATTTAAATTAATGCGCAGAATCCTGACTGTCAGAAACTGTTTCTGACACGGGTTGGAACAAACCTTATGAAACATATAAAGAAGTTAGAAACTAAACAATGAACGTCCTTATAGGAGTCAGAAGAAAATATGGAATGCATTGATCAAAAGGAAAAAATATCTCAATGAAAAAAACAGACAACACGGACAGCGGACTTTGAGAAGTTATATCTACAGAGTAAAATTAATGAACAAGAACCACCAAATCCATAATATTGGGTGAGCAATTTTAATCTATAGATCCTTTAAAATATTCCATTTAAAAAAATGGTTCAGATAAAAATTGTTAAGAACAGAGGGAGTCATTTATCTATACTAATGATATTGACATTTAGGTCAATTTTCTAAGCCATTTGATAAAGTCAAGATGATTTTTTTAATGGACACCCTGATTTTTTTATAGCACTAATGAAACGCCGAAAAAATTTCCTATCCAACAATATGTATAACATAATGGGTAAAATTACATCTAGAAGTCATTTAAAGGTCAAATGTCCTCATATCTCGAATGAACCATTAATTCGGAAACTTATTGTGATAGAGAGACATTTTTTCTACAAAAGTTTCTAGAAATCAACCTATGTATATATTAAGATGACCATAAATTTAACCTTAACAATCCATTGTTTTGGAGCCATCTGTATACCATTTAATGGATTTCTTGTTAAGTTTTTCAATGGTGCTTCTGTCCTATTCACTTTTTAACCGACTTCTAAAAGAAAGAGATTCTCAATTCGTCGACTATGTATTTTTTTTTATGTATGTACACCGATTATTCCGGAACGGCTGCACCGATTTGAATGAAATTTTTTACGTTATGTTCAGGAAGTTGCTGCGGTGGTCTCATATTTTCTTGAATGAAATTGGTGCAGTAAAATCCAAGATGGCACTGACAATATGGCAGCCAAAAAAAAAATTTTGTCCGATTTTCTCCAAAATTGGTATGTGGTAATTTTCGGGGTCGTGTAAAACGAATCTGAAATTGTTTTTTAAAAATTCAATATGGCGGATCCAATGTGGCGGACAAAAAAATTTAATTTTGTCCGATTTTCTCCAAAATTGGTGTGTGGGAGTTCTCGGGAACGCATATAACGAATCCAAAATATTTTAAAAAAATTTAATATGGCGGATCCAATATGGCCGACAAAATAATCGATTTAGTCCGATTTTCTCCGAAATTGGTAATGGGAAGATTTCGGGGTCGCACATAACGAATCTAAAATTATTTTTTAAAAAATTCAATATGGTGGACGAAAAAATCAATTTTGTCTGGTATGGAGGAGTTTTCGGGGTTGCACATAACGATTCTGAATTTATTTTTAAAAAATTCAACATGACGTATCCAATATGGAGGAAAAAAAATAATTTCTTCCTTCTTTTTTAAGTTAATATGGGGAAGTTTTTGGGATCGCCGATTACGAATCTGAAATTATATAAGAAAAATGAAATATGGCGTATCCAATATGGTGGATACAAAATCCAAGATGGCGGATTCAAGATTCTATATCTTTCGATTTTGTCTAAAATGAGTATTGGGGGATTTTTGTTAGTGTTAAGTACAGATTTAAAATATTTTTTGAAAAACTGAATCTGGCGGATTCAATATGGCGTCTTGAAAATTTTACATTCTTCGATTTTCTCCAAAACTGACATACGGGGTTCTCGAAGATGTAAATTATGAATTTAAAAGTATTTTTTCAGAATTCAATATGGCGACCAATATAGGGGACTAAAAATTTTACATTTTTCGATGTTGTTCAAAGGTGGGACTAAATCGTTTTTGAGGATGTAAATAGTGAATATAAAATTATTTTAAGAAAATATAATATGTCAGATGCAATGTGACGGTCTAGAAATTTTAAATTTCCGGATTTCATCCAAAATTGGTACTAGAGCACTTTGTATAAAAATTAAATTCTTTAAAAATAAAGAAAACTATTGTGTCTTTTAGGATTTATATTATAGAAACTACGGATTCGCAGCAAAATTATATTTTGATTTGAATACAGTCAACATCCCTATTCCTTATCAAATTGTGTTACGGTGTTTTTAAATTTATAAATAAAAATATTATTAGTATTAACTTTATTTTTATTTTATGGAATACGAAAATAATGCCTATCTATATGAAGTAACTGAAGTTTGTTTCCGATGTAAATATTGAGAAATTAAATTCCATTAAATCGAACAAAAATTTAAATATATATTTTCGTAGACGCTATTATCTGCGAAATTACATCACTCACAAGTAATCCTTGTGATTTTATTCACTTAGCAGAACATAATTGAATAAACCTCTCACCAAAACCGAAGGTGAATTGTCATGTATCATCTTAATTTAATCAAAATCAAACAATTGTTTTTAATTAGACATTTTTAAATTTTACTAAAATTTTTATTGATTTAAGTATTATTGTTAATTAAATTTAAATTTTTAAATTTCTCAATAAATCAGTTTGACATAAAAAATTTTCTTTAAGTTTACATAAACGTTTACACTACATATTTAATACACAATTAAAAGGATAAATTACACTACTTTACAGCCAATTTGCGATTGTAATGTAAAAGGGGGGTGTAAGGGGCGAATGTAGTTTAGAAACACAAGCGAATGTAGTTTAGAAACACAAGCCCAAATGTCAACCTCACCTGCTCGCGCGATGACTTCGGTTATCCGGTGCACCCTGCTAGATAACAGACGAGGCTCTGACGACCGAATGATTGCCGGAATAAGCAATCCCCACTTCCTGGCCAACAGCTTCGGGTGGAAGAGCCAGCAAGTGTAAGGGCACTCTTTTGTCCTGAGGTCAAGAAATTGATCCCAAAGACGGAGGAACTATTAATAGTCAACGGCATAAGGATGCAGAAAGCAAGAGGAAAATACTGCATTAAAGATCTACGGATATCCTTAGTATAAATCATCATGGCGATGTTCAACACCAAATTGTCCGGAGTAATAAGTTCCCCAATCGGATCTCCGGGGGAACAGTGATGAACAAGACTGTGAAAACAAACAAGTTAAAGATCGATACATGGAACGTGAGATCCATGTACGAACCTGGAAGGATGCATAATGTTATGCACGAAATGCAAAGATTGAAACTTAACATCCTAGGAATCAGTGAAACAAGATGGCCCGGTCACGGCCAGATTCCAACAGATGGAGGCATGCTCTACTTTTCTGGAAACGATGATAATCATCACAGACATGGTGTCGCAGTTGCCGTCTCGAAAGATATTATGGCGTCAGTTACCAGTTTTGTCCCTGTCTCAGACCGTGTCATACTCTTACAACTACAGACCAGCTCAAGGAAACTAAACATAATACAAGTATATGCCCCTACGGCAGACAAACCTGAAGAAGAAAACGAACACTTCTACGAATTAATCAGACATATACTCGAGTCTTTAAAATCCAGAGATATCACTATTATACTTGGAGACTTTAATGCGAAGGTCGGAAAAGGGAGATGTGACAAGTACGTGGGTGAATATGGCTTGGGGACAAGAAATGAAAGAGGTGATAGATTGGTGCAATTTTGCCAAGAGGAAGAGATGACAATAACGAATACCTTCTACAAACTTCCAAAACGACGGCTATACACATGGAAGACCCCACAGGACCGTGACCAAAACCCAATAAGAAATCAAATAGACTACATCTTAATAAACGCAAGATATAGAAACAACATAAAGTCAGTTAAGACCTACCCAGGCGCTGATGTCTCCTCAGACCACAATCCCTTAGTGGCCCGGATTCACATCAAACTCAAAAGAATTCCAAAGCAAAAAGAAACTCGAATAAATAGAGAGCACTTAAAGAACCAAGACGTAAGAAATGAGCTACAAGCTAGAATAAACGAAAATCTAAAAACACTCGAAAGCAAGGAGGAATACCGAAACTGCAAGAACATAAACGAAAAATGGTGCGGAGTCAAAGAAGCCTTAATGGAACCGTCAATAGATATTCTGCAGAAAGAAAAACCCACAGGAAAGAAAGAATGGATAACTAGCGAAATTCTTAATTTGATGGATAAGAGAAGAAGCTATAAAGGAAAAAATGAACAGCAATATAAAGAAACACAACAAATAATCCGCACAAAAATCAGAAAAGCAAAAGAAGACTATTACAAACAAAAATGTGAGGAAATCGAGGAGTTACAGGCAAAGCATGACTATTTCAATACACACAAAAAAGTCAAAGAACTCGCCGGCACCACCAAACAAAACCAGCTCAATATACTATACGACGACAGCGGAAAAATGGTCCTGGAAATAGAACAAAAACTGGAAATATGGAAGAATTACATTACACAACTCTTCAAAGATGAGAGACAACAAACTAATCTTGTAAATATTGAAGCGGAAATAGGCCCGGACATAATTAAAGACGAAGTGATATACGCAATAAACATGCTAAAGAACGGAAAAGCTACAGGTCCGGACCAACTGTCAGCAGAAATTCTTAAACTGATAGAAGATGACCAGATTCATATTCTGGTAGAGTTAATCAACACCGTATATAAAACAGGAATAATACCAAATGAATGGTTGTTATCAACTTTTATACCCCTCCCAAAAAAGAAAAATGGCAAGCATTGCTCCGACTATCGTACAATAAGCCTGATGGTTCACACATTGAAGGTCCTGTTGAAGGTGATCCATAACAGAATATTCAGGAAACTAGATGTGGACATCAGCGATACACAATTTGGATTCCGTAAAGGCCTAGGAACAAGAGAGGCACTGGTCGCACTTAATGTCCTGTCACAAAGATGCCTAGACACGAATCAAGATCTAGACGTGTGCTCTATAGACTACAATAAAGCCTTTGACAAAGTTAAACATGATCAACTCATCGAATCATTGGTAAGGAGAAGGATCGACCTCAGAGACATAAGAATAATCTCAAACCTATACTATAGCCAGAAAGCAACAATGCGAATAGAAGACATAACATCAGAGGAAATAGAAATACAGAGAGGGGTTCGTCAAGGGTGTGAACTTTCACCAATTCTTTTTAATCTGTATTCGGAAGATATAGTAAATAAGGCACTTGCTGATCAGGACATAGGCATTAAAATTAACGGCATGACAATAAATAATCTGAGATACGCCGACGATACAGTTCTTTTAGCTGGAACACATGAAGACCTACAGATGCTAATTAATAGAATGGTCACAGTAAGCGAAGAATATGGACTCTCACTGAATATAAACAAAACAAAATATATGCTAGTAACAAAAACAACTCGGGACATTCGTACGGTGTGTGTAAAGAATCAACCTATTGAAAAAGTAAGAGAACACAAGTACCTTGGCACAACCATTAATGAAGACAATGACAGCTCCCAAGAAATACGAATCAGAATCGAACAGGCCAGAAACACATTTATAAGAATGAAGAGGCTTTTTTGCTGCCGAGATCTAAACCTTGAATTAAAAGTACGACTGCTGAGATGCTATGTGCTGTCTGTACTGTACTATGGGATGGAAGCTTGGACACTGAAAATGTCTGACATGAGAAGACTGGAGGCATTTGAGATGTGGATATACCGGAGAGTGCTGAGGATTTCATGGGTAGAGAGAATAACCAACGAGGAAGTAATGAGACGTATGCATAAGGAAAAAGAAGTGATTCTAACAATTAAAAGAAGAAAACTACTATATATGGGACATGTCATGAGAGGAGAAAAATACCAAATATTGCAGATTATTATGCAGGGAAAAATCCAAGGAAGGAGATCCATAGGAAGAAGAAGAAACTCATGGCTGAAGAACCTTAGAGAGTGGTTTGCATGCAATAACAACGAGTTATTTAGAGCAGCGGTCTCAAAAATCAGGATTGCCTTGATGATTGCCAACCTTCGAAGCGGAGACGGCACCTAGAGAAGAAGAATGTAAAAGGAAGCCTGTGGTTAATTTTTGATCTCTACATGCAAAAATGATGGTAAAAACTTTCTAACACGTAAGATTTTTGAGTTATGATTTTTTCATGAAAAATGAATGAGTATTTTAATCACATTATTTTAAAAAGTAATTTTTAGTATACCGGAACGCGACGTTGCCAAAATTACGTTTCCCATAAGTTAGGGAAATTGTGCACAATCTGGAAACATCACGTGGGGGTGTCCAGGGATGAAAAGTCAACTACGAAGTCTCAACCCCCTAGGGCTTAAAATAATGGAAGTACACATTAAAACCCATGTAATTCCAAATTTTACTCTGCACCGTAGCCGAAGCTACTTATAGATGGCTCCTGTATTCGATAAGTACGCCGTCGCTTCTCAAACTTCTCGTACCCGATGTTATACAACAGTAAGAGAGAGAATGCAGCGGGCTTTTAAGGTTGTAGAAACATGAGTAAGGAGGAACTCAATATAAGTTCCCAAAACACTATCCTAATCCCCTTCACAAAACGGAGGAGGATAGAGGATCTCGGTCCCATCATCCTCCAAGGAAACACAATACCACTTTCCAGGGAAGTAAAATATCTGGAGGAGATTTTAGACTCCAGGCTGACCTGGAACAAGCAAGTGGAAAACATAAACAGAAAATCGGAAACAACTCTTATGGCTGTTAAAAGATTATGTGGGAAAACATGGGGTCTCTCGCCGAAAATGGTACATTGGTTATACAACAGTGTTGTGAGACCAGCCATCACTTACGCAGCCTTGGTCTGGTGGTCCAAGGTAATGCAGAGAACAACAATGACAAAGCTGACCGGAATACAAAGGGTCGCCTGTTTGTGTATTACTGGTTCCACGAGATTAACCCCCACTTCGGCGCAATAGAGTGCATTCTGGATCTACCTCCGCTACACATAGTGATTCAGGCAGAGGCGAGAATTGGACTTCACCGACTAAATCACTCAACAGTAAAATCAAAAAGGACACAAAAACATATGTAAAAAAATCAGGAGCCCCGAGATTGAAATGGACACAGACCATATGAACTTGAGCTACCGTTATAATATACCGTTTGAAATCACAATAGAGGATCGAATGGCAAGTAAAAGAGAAAAACCGGAAACATTCTCGGGTGCAAGTATCTGGTACATTGACGGTTCAAAAACTAGTGAGGGTACTGGAGCTGGAATATATGGGCTACAACCGAGGAAGGAATTAATCCTTCCCCTTGGAAAATACCCAACAGTATTTCAGGCAGAAATGTACGCAATCTTACGGTGCGCAGACGAGATAAACATTTACTCTGACAGCCAAGCAGCCCTAAAAGCCCTCAAGGGCCAAAAGGTATCATCCAGGCTGGTTTGGGAATGTCAGAGTTATGTTAAAGTGGGTACCAGGACACGAAGGCATACATGGAAATGAAAAAGTTGACGAGCTAGCTAGAGCAGGATCAGCATCTCAATACATTGGTCCAGAACCGGTCTTTGGGGTGCCGCGGTGCGCGGCCCGAGAAGCAGTCAAAGAATAGAGAACATAAAAACCACTGGATGACCAGACAAGGTTTAAACCACAGCAAGCTATTTATTGGGAATCCTGACCCGAAACTGGCAAGGAAATTACTCCAAATGAGTAAGAACTAATTAAGGACTATTATGGGTATAATGACGGGACACATGGCCGTCAAAGTATATCTGAATAGAATGAATCTATATAACGGAAACCTCGGCTGCAGACTATGTGGACAAGCCGAGGAAACGGTGAAGCATATCATATGTGATTTTGAGTCACTGGAGAGATTTAGACAACAAACATTCGAGTCAGTAAGTCTGGAACCGGAAGAAATACTCACTCACTCCTTAGCAGGACTGTACAGATTGAGCCAGGGGGCTAGGTTGACAGAGTGGCTGTAATGTCTAGGGTAATGTCTAGGCCTACTCTGGCCGCAGTGCGTCCGGCTTTAGGACGGACCCGGGAATATAAAAAAAAACCGATGTTTCTAAAAAATACCAGAAGTACGGAACAGCTATAAAAGCAGCTGGCCGACAGTCGTATCATCAGTATTGGTTTAGCACGAGTAGTGGTCAGTATTAGATAGAGAAGCGAAGTGCGCGAACAAGCCAATAATGAGAGCCTTGTATTAGTATTATTTTTGTGTTGAATAGTTAGTTGACGCCCGTAAACGTAGTATCACATCTCTGAACCGACGTACGCGGTAGTACAAAAATGTCTAAAGTTCACAAAGTGGCTGTATTAACTCCGCAGATAGTTTTTGTTACATATGTGTAGTTTACCCCTGAATCGCAGAAAAGAACAATTAACAAAATGACCAAAGTAGCTTATCATAAGTATTTTGGATGTCTTGTAGGCAATCAAAATCGGGACTGGGCTCCTCACATATGTTGCCAAACCTGTGCAACAAATCTAAGAAGCCGGTTAAATGGCAAATGCTCTTCTATGCCTTTTGCAGTTCCAATGGTTTGGCGAGAACCAACAAATCCTTTTAACGACTATTACTTTTGCATGACAAACGTATCTGATTTTTCAAGAAAGAGCAAACATAATATTGAATATCCGGATATTCCTTCAGCAATAAAACTGGTTCTTCATGGAGAAGATTTACTAGTTCCAGTGCCCCCATCAAAATGGGAGGAAAGTTAAGAAATGTGTGATGATAAAGCATATCCCGTTAATGTATCAGAAAAGGACGATTCTTATTTTCCCTAAAGTGAAGGAAAAGCACCCCATTTAATCGGACAACCTGAATTAAATGATTTAGTTGGATCAAGGCAGATTGGATCCAGAAATGATGGGGAATTATTGTTGGTTCCTTATGAGAGAAAGTGATCAGGAATATAAACGAAAGTCAACATTTGCAAAAACTTTATGTACAAAAGACTTATTATAAATATATTTTCATGTGTATTTTTGTAAATAAATCCCGCTATCCTTAAAATATCTTGTTTTTTTTTATTGTTTTGAACTTATGTACAAATATTATATAAAAATGTTTGTATTAAATACAAATGCTTTAAAATCCCACGGACAGCCATTATAATATCAGTCGCAATTTTTTTTTTGTATTTGGTAATTTGTATTATTTTTGGTAAGCTAATTATATTTGCATATTTCATGGTGAGTAAAACATTAACTAAAGAGGCAACTGTATTACTTCTTTTAGCCCGACACAAAATATTATTCTGGATGAATATTAGCTACAGTTTTCTCCGTAAGCCATTTTTATTGTTCTTATGGTTTTATCAGTTCGGTTGCAGCATCGGAAATTAACAAGAGGAATCATACTCATCTATATAATGTCAAACAGAAAAACATAGATCGCAGAGAAAACCAGAGGTGAAATTAATATAGAAAGATCTCATTAGCAGTATTCCAAAAATAAGGTATTTTTATGTCGAAAATAATAAATATCTTATTCAGCCGTGGAGAAAAATAATGTTGTGAATATAAATTAAATTTACACTTTTTATATTTTCACGAATTTATTTTAAATCTCAGCCTTAGAACTTACCCAGCTTGATCCACATCTAGATTGATCTCTGATTAAGCCAATAATATCAGCACATTGGGGCCATGTTTCACGAGCATCGAAAGATTCATTTATTGGAGCATTCTCATCATGAATTTTAATAGAAATTCCAGGATGGTTATTTCTTTTAGCTCCAGATGCCATTACTTTAAATAACTCAAATTCTTCAACTTCAAAATTTCTTCCTGCTTTCCATGTGGATTGCTTTCTATTAATTTGTTCAATAAATTCGTCCGATAATGGATGCAATTTTTGGCTCGGTAAGGCAGTTACAACACTTATCACCAACAAAAAGGAACTGTACCAGATCATATTAAATACTTATAGCAAACTACTAGGGTATTCTCAATTGATTCGGTTTTTCAAATGATTTTATACTATTTTTTTGTCGTTTGAAGTGCATTTCCTGATAATAAATTAATTATAATATAATAATTAAACATATTTAGATCAAACAAACCTCGGGTATTATAGGTGCTTCTTTATCTTACGTTAATTAATAGGCTTGTTTTTGAAATTTAGACATTTCATTGTAGTACTACTGATTTTACAGGAATAGTAACTACAAAGTTTTTAAAACAAATCATCTTCGAATAGAATATTAAAATAACTTTTTCAAAATATGTAAGTTATTATATGACCTTATTCTTCTATTCGTGAGTTATTAATATCTGGAACGTCACATATTACATATTATGATTTAACTTTATTTAGGAAAGTCATCATTTAATTCAAATTTTATGGAATACTGAAATCTTGTGTGGTTAAGAAATAAACAATAAATCATACGAATTAAAAATCTTTAATTCAAACTAATAAATGACCGATAAAATTTAGATCAAAATGGTATAATTGATAATATTTTCTTCAAGTAACTGAAGTGTGAAAAAACATAAGTGATGTTAATAATCAGCACAAAAATTATAAACACAAAGATAATACAAATTTTGAATGTATTGTTACGATTTTGTCTCCTTATTTCACTCACTGGGTACACATAAAACACAACACTTTTCATTAATTTATTTCCAATACTATATTAACTCCTTCTTATAACTTTTGCAGCTAAATCACAACTAAACTACACTTATGCTATCCACATTTATATACCTATTGTATACACTGAAATATACGAAAATACAAATCTAAAAATTTCAAGAAACAGTGACAACTCATCGGTATAATATTTTTTTCGTTACATTATAATGCGATCAATTTAATTTTAATATTGGTTGAAATACCACACAATCAATGAATGCTATGAAAATATACATATGAAAAAACCTTAGATAGTTTAAAAGATAAAAAATTAAAATCTTAAAAGATAAAACAGTGATCTAAGTAAAGATAAAATTGAGGAATCTAAAAAGTTAAGCTTCGTCAAGAATCAATATCAACGCAAATATTAACGAAGCACTCCTAACAGTTATGTGACAGATACTAACAAATGTATTATTTGCGAGAAAACATCGTACAAAGGAAATTCTCAACTACATCATGGGGACGTGTTGAAAAATTATATACAGCTTTTCGATTATTTAAAGATTACATTTACAACAAAATTATGTTATTGTTTATTTTCCGACTAGACGTTTGTAGTTTATATATATATATATATATATATATATATATATATATATATATATATATATATATATATATATATATATATATATTATATATTAGGGTGGATCGAAAATTTTCTGGAGGCGCTTGCTGCGCACGCCCCTTGCCAAAAGTTGGTAATTGACACGAAACTTACGACCGTATTGTTTTAATAAGCATAAGGAAGAGTTTTCCGGTCGTACCTAAGCTCAGAACGTTAAAAATCGTGATTTCAGTGGCATAAAACAAAGACAAAGATTCTATATAACCCACCAAGGGGTTTTGGGGGACGCTGAATTCAAATCCGATGTCCGTTTTCAGAAATTCAAGATGGCGGATCCAAAATTGAAGTTGTGTACATAAAAACTCTTAGATGTTAGTCACAAGGAGATATTAAAATATCAATAAAAATCAGTCTGTCTCAACCTAGGAGTTTGATGATATATTGTAGAAGATAACCGCCAGATCGTTCTCCCACATGTATAAAACGAAGTCAACGGCAATATACTCTACAAAAGAGTTTCTGGGGTATCTGAATTCAAATATTATGTCTTTATTCATAAATTTTAAATGGCAGCTCCAAAATGGCTTCAGAAAACATGGACTTAAAGAGTTGAAGCAGGATTCAAGAGCTTAAATGTCAGGATTAATTGGTTAAGGTTTAAGGGTTTGGGAAGTCGGATTTGAGCGCTTAGGGTTAGCAGGTTGAATCCTAAGCTTTTAAATCTTTAGTTTTTAAACTTAAATATCTGAACCCTTAAACCACGAACTCTCAACTTTTAAGTTCTTGAACACTAACTTTAAGGTTTAAGGATTAAGTGTTTTGTGGTTTATGGTTCAAGACTTTTAGGGTTTGAGGATTTTGGGATCAAGGGTTTGTACAGTTTTATTGCATAAGGATTAAAATCTTAGGTATTTAGGGTTTAAGACTATAAAGTTAAAGGAATTTTAGATTCAAGTGTTGACAGTTAAAGGGTTTAAAGTTCTGGGCCAAGAGTTTTATGGTTAAAGATCTTAGGGTTATGTGTTTTTGGTGTTATAGCATTCAGGTTCATAGGTTCAGGGCTTAAGGCTTTCGCGGCCAAGGGTTGACAATTAAGGGTTTAGGAGTTAAAAAATTTTGTGTTTAAGAGCTTAGGTACTCCTTGTATAAGTGATTTGACAACTTTCATCTGCAGAGCTGCCATTTACAATAAAGACATAGTATTTGAAATTAGATGCCCCAGAAACTCTTTTGTAGAGTATATAGTGTCGTTGACTCCGTTTTATGCGGTTCACATGGGAGAAAGATTTTTTTTTAGGTTATGTTCTAGTGGTTATCTTCTACAATACATCATCAAACTACTAGATCGATACAGACTGATTTTTATTGATATTTTAATATCTCCTTGTGACTAACATTTAAGAGTTTTTACGTACACAGCCTCAATTTTGGATCCCCCATCTTGAATTTCTGGAAACGGACATCGGATTTGAATTCAGCGATTCCAAAGACCCCTTAGTAGGTTATATTGAATCTTTGTCTTTGTTTTATGCCACTGAAATCACGATTTTTAACGTTTTGAGGTTAGGTACGACGGGAAAACCCTTCCTTATGCTTATTAAAATAATGCAGTCGTAAGTTTCGTGCCAACTTTTGGCAGGGGGCGCGCGCAGCAAAAAAAATTTACAGAAAATTTTCGAATTACCATAATATATATATATATATATATATATATATATATATATATATATATATATATATATATAAAACATTGGCTGATTTTATGGAACTTATAGAACAACGTCGCATTCAAGACAAACAGGAAAAGACCACCGTTGTCAGAAAGGGGAAGAACGCTGCCACAAGAGGAAGAAGAGGACCGTCGCCTAAAAGAAGAACAATGTAGTCTGAAAGAAAAACAAGAAGAAAAATGTTGTCAAAAAGAGGAACAACGTCGTGTTAAAAATGAAAATAAACTTTGCAAATGGATGCGAGAGATCATCGTACAAGGACAGCAAAAATTCAATCAAATTGTACAAGGATAAACGCGACAGTTTAAGAAAGAGATGGGCGAAGTTCGAAAATACATAAGAGAAATACGACAATACGTAGGAGAAGTACGACAAGAGATATATATTATAGAAGCTAAAATGGATGACCTTCAGACAGAAGTCAATAAAATAAAGAAGCATGGCCCTTCTAATAAAGTAATAACACCGGACAGAACATTAAACCTCCAATTTACGATAGTTAAACATCTTGGATAATGTACAAATGACAATTTGATTCTGCCGCTAGTGAAAATAACTGGAATTACAAAGAGATGGCTACCGTATTAGTAATTGAACTTCATAGACCAGCACAAACAATTCCTCTAAATCAACCAAAAACTTCGAAATCCTTAATGCTGCGCTAGAAAGATTTGAAGATCAGTATCGGCGCCAGTTATATCAGTCACAGCTCAAGTCAAAACACCAGAGAAACGGAGAAAATTTGCAAGAATATGAGACTGATGTCCGACGCCTTGTGCATCTGGCTTACCCAGGAGCTACAGAAGAATTCCGAGAGGAGCTTACGGTAAAGTATTATATTGATGGAATCAGAGATCAGAAAATACAGCTTATATTGCGTATAAGCAAGTTTAGTTATTGTGGTTGGACAAAGCTTTGAAAATAGAGGCAGCTTATAATGTGTCAAAGCCAAAAATAAGAGATCTTATTATAGACGAAAACAAGGATTTACCGAACCAAACAATGGAGACAATATTATCAGAAATCCCTCAAGAACTAGACAAAATAAGTGATACTTCGCGTGTGCTACAGATGTGGATGAATTGGCCACATGAGAAGGGACTGTAGAATGCAATTATGAAACCAGATAAAGTGCTGCTACAGATGTGGACGTACTGAATATATGAGGAGAAATCGGGTAGAATTAAGAAGTCAGATAAAGTGCTACGTATGTGAACTAAATAAACACATGTGAATGGTACTGTCACGTGCAATTAAGATCTAGTTTACTATCCAGAGATCGCATAGAAGAGAACCAGGAAAACTGTAACAGTACAATTTTAATTCAAATATAGACCAGAAAGATTGCATAACAAGGCAGATACCTCGTTAAGATGACCATGTAAGGTAAAATACAATCACTGAAGCAAAATAGAACAGAGAGAAGGTAGTTCTCAAGTTTTCCGCTAGTATATTGTCTGTTATTTCTAGGAGGTTCTATAGGTATATAAATACAGATAGGATATGAGCTTTAAAATAGTTGCATTTGAATAATGAAGGAATTAAGAAGCAGTAATTAAAAGGTTGTGATTTAGCTTTGTTAAGAAATAGTTAATATAGTATTGGAAGTAATTTAATGAGAACTGTTGGGTTTTATTCTGCGGACCCAGTGAGCGATTTAAAGAGATCAAATCGTAATAAAAGTCTTAAATGGCAATAAAAGCAATATATTTTCGCATTTAGATTAACACAGGCTTGTGATTCTTAACTTGAACTATCCTAAGCTGGGTAAAGAATTTGAAAATATTGGTTCATCAAAAGTTAATCATTTTGAGAAGTGGCTAAAACGATTTTTAATTCAAAAACTCTGCGTTGGACGAAAAAATTACAAGACACTTTTTGCTTAGAATTGCCTCTTAAGAGTATGCTGAGTATTGTCCTTTCCATGTGTAGTTGTAGTGCTCTTAATTTTTGTCTGTCTGTACGGTAAATGGTCCCGTTTTTATCCTTTACTTATATCATATATTGGCATAATAATTTTAATTTATTATTATTTTTGCTACCATTTATTTGTTTGTGCTGCGCAGTATGTGACTTAATCGTTCAAATGGTGTTATCAAGATGTAATATTAATATTTCGGAAAAAACTGACAATTGCAAAAATCACTTGTCGCATAGCGATTGGGTGTAGTGCCACTAGTTCTAGGATTTCTATTCTTATATATTTGTCAACTGTTTTTTCTATTGTTTTTAAGATGAAAAATATAAGACTCATGGATCACAGAGATTTAGAGTATGTAGTAAATTTCTTTAGATTCAGATTACTCCGACTCATATTCATTGTGTGGTGGAATCTTCTGTGCCGACTAAAGCAGGTGCGGTGTATTATGTCAACTTCTGGAGTTTTAAATAGTTGGAAGATGGTTATTGCCCATTTAGACGATCACTACTGCATACGTGTCTAGCCATCGCAATAGCTTTTTTAATAGATCTACTATAATGTACAATTATATTATACATGTATCTAGTTTTGCTGTTCTGAAAGTGGGTGTTAAGTAAGAGCAATGACTCTTTGTGAAGGTGCCGTCTGGCTTTTTGAATATCATTGCCGTATCAACCCTACTCTTCGCCATGACTTGACAGCTACACTAAGGCAAGTGTAGATTATATATCTTCAAAGAATCTCCTGAAGCTGTCAATTTAGCGTGCCCAGTTTATTCTAGGTGGTACGGTCTCACTTACACACAGAATTCTTCGTCGCAATAAAGTTCCGTGATAAAATACATTTTTAATTTTTGTAAATTCAAAAACACATTTTTTTCTGTTTCGAAAAATCTGATGTTATATCACCTTCTAAAACTGCTCGTCCTATAGAATTAAAAGATCTGATACCAACTAGTATTTTATGGGCTCTATCTAAAGCATTAGAGAAAATAATTGAAGACCAGATAAAAAGGAACA
This sequence comes from Diaprepes abbreviatus, assembly GCA_034092305.1. Lineage (NCBI taxonomy): Eukaryota > Metazoa > Arthropoda > Insecta > Coleoptera > Curculionidae > Diaprepes > Diaprepes abbreviatus. The sequence goes on along the minus strand of JASJET010000270.1, from coordinate 2,038,198 downwards.
ACAATCAGGATTTCGTAAAGATTATAGTTGTGTAACAGGCCAAACTAAAATTGCCGATGATATCCTAATAAAAATTGATAATAAACAATTAACAATCTTAGAACTTTTTAACTACTCAAAAACATTTGGCCTACTAAGCCACAGTTTTCTGTTCGTGTGATTAGACTTTTTGCATTTCACGAGAAGCACGACTTACCTTCTGTCTCATAGAAAGCTCCTTCTTACATATCAGGTAAAAAATTTCGGTATAATAATCGATTATAAATTAAAATTTTCTAATCACGTCACTACTAAAATAAGAAACCTTCTGTAATCTGAAACGGATCTATTCTAATTGCAAATTTCTCAATAGAAAATGTCGCATAATACCTTGTGAGTTATTGGTACTATCGCATGTTAACAATGAAGAGCCGAAATTTGCTTATCGCGGATGCACGTAGATTGTAACTCGTGCAGTACTCTTGCGTTCGACCTATACGTATGTGGTTTGAAAAAAAACATCGTATTTTCTTGCCTGGGTTGCCTCAATGCCAAAAATCAGTCTATTCATTTCATGAACTAAGATTTAGAATTTCTTTACATGATTTAAATGTAAGATTTAGGAGCATGCCAATTTCGCCACACCACAAAACTACTCAACTCCGTGGAAATTTTTCATATCATGATACAGTTAGATTCCTGAGATCACAAAATAATCGAATTTACTCACTTTCAAAAGTAAATTAAAACAACTGTTATTGTAACAGGGTTTGTCGAGTTTACGGGGATATTATTATTTCTTAAGATTTAGATCAAAATACGAATAAAATTTTCCGGGATCACATTGGACACATGCAAGTCATGCAAATACTTTATCTAGTCATCATGACTTTCTAATTTTGTGATTTTGTTTCGTTATCTTTATATCAAAATTTTGTCTAAGTGGCGCACATATTCTCTAAATAACATCTTTATTAATTTTAATTGTACAAATATTTTTGTTTAAAAACTTTTTGCCTAAATATCATATTAATATTATTTGAATAAGGTTAAGTGGACCAAAATTAAATTTAAAGCATTAGGGTAGATGGCTGGCATATACAGGGTGTCCGAGAAAATATGGGAAATCTCCTGGATATGAAAAAAAAAACACGTGAAAGGAATACTACAAGTTCATATAAACTTTTTTCATAAAGGCCTCCTCTTCGGAGATATGGGCTCCCAAATGTGATGTATACCAGGTAAGACCCTTCAAATTACTAGCCAAGAAAGTGTTGTGAATTACTCACAGCTGCAGGGATGGACTAGCTGTGACACTCATGACTTCATTTTTTTTTACGACCTGTATGATATGAACTCTGGACAACGTTTTTCACATATCTTTAACTATTGACTAAAAATTAGGTACTCTTAATTCATGTTGCTAATCCTAATCGTTTTTGAAAAAACGTCATATTATTTACATCATGTATTTAACATATTTCGATAAAAGATACATCGTTGTTCCTATCAAATGTTTAACCTTCAACCTTATGATAAAAAAAATGATCTAAAATTAGAGTTTACCTCTTTAGTTAAAATCGTCTATTTCTATGAATTGCAGTTCGATCTAGGTTCGCAAAAATGGTGCATTTATATTGTTGTTGCAAACGTTGCTAGGTATGAAAGAAATAAATATCTTGCATTTTAGAACTTGTCAACTTTCACATCGCTGAGACATTGATTCTTTACTTGGATATTAATTTACTGATTTTTGGATTTCGTGGTGAAATTAATTGTAAAATAAATCCAAATATGGAATACGCCTGACTTGAAAATGCTGATTTTGCGATGCATTGGAAGCCAGAAGGTTATAACACGACAGATATCCTAATCGTACTCTTCCAGATCAGAAAATATTTTAACGAGTTAACAAACGTCCAGAGGAGAATGGTAGCCGAACCCATTTAATAAAGTATATTATTAAATTGCTTCATAATTTTACGAAATTTTGGGAAAAGAAATACCGATGATAGTTGTGGAAAGCAGTACGTATGCCGCAATTAGGGGAAAATATTTTAAATGCTGTAGATAAGACTCTTTCAACGAGGAATCGAAAATTATTAACGTAGTTTAATACATCGAAAACAATAGTACATGAATTTCTTCAAGAATAGCTGTTATATCCATATCATTTGAAAAAAGTGCATGAACTAATTCCTGAAGATTTTTTTCGTAGAATGCAGTTGGCAAACTGGCTATTGAATCAGTAAGGCAATAATGTAAACTTCATTAGCACTATTCTCTTTACGGATGAAGCAAGGTTTACCAAAAATTGTATCATAAATTTACACAACTCATATGCATGGGCTGATGAAAATCCTCATGCAGCTATGGTTTCTCATCATCGACGTCAATTCCAATCAATTAATGTCTGGGCAGGAATCATTGGCAATTTTTTGATTGGACCATTCGTATTGCCGGCACGACTACAGCAGTTAGTTTAACTCTTTATTAAAACTATGGTGATAGGGGAAAATTTCTCTTTTTCATATTCAACCCGACAGAAGTTAAGGGAATAACAGTGTGAATAAAATGGCATTTTTTCGACAACGGTTAGGATTAGCGACATGAATGGACGAGTACTTAATTTTTAGTCAATAGTTAAAGGTATGTAGAAAACGTTGTCTAAAGTTTTTATCACACAGGGCATAAAAATGGGGTTATGAGTGTCAAAGTTAGTCCTTCCCTGCAGCTGTGAGTAATTTACAACATTTTGAATACTAATTTAAAGGGTCTTACCTGATATACATTATATTAAAACAAATGTCCGAAGAGGAAGCCTGTGCGAAAAAAGTTTATATGAACTTCTAGTATTCCTTTCACGTGTTTTTTAATATTCGGGAGATTTCCCACATTTTCTCGGACACCCTGTATATACACTTCTTCTTATGCCTAGCGAAATCCCACTGGGGTAGGCCAGCCAAACAGTCCGCAGCGGTCGCCTCTCGAAGAAACGTATGAGAGAGAGAAGTTTGCAGACGGAGAGCATGACATTTAGCTCAGCTGAAAATAGTCGGAAAAGTACTGTCAACTGATATATAAGCAATAATTAAGGCCATAGGAGATAGTCCTTAGATACTAGGCAACGACTTTAAACTCTCGAATATGAATAGAGGTGAACACATAAATTGCAGCGCTCGGTAAACTTGTTACCTATTGCTACATCGTTACTGTATTATTTTTGTCGTTTGTAATAATATCCTTGTTCAATTCAAAACACGTTCCAGTACTATTGATAACATAGCCCCCCAAAAATTAGATCAGCGAATCGGACCCATATATGCTTATGTATTCTTGGTCGCTGAATACCAATATGAGGTCGAAAAAAATCGAACTCCCCCAAAGTCATTAGCTACAGCCAAAAACATTCTTCAAACCGAGTGAAAATGAGATTGATCTATGAAAATAATTGTTCCATCTTAATAAATTAAACCATTAAAAATTTTAAACTGTATTTTATGTTAAATTAAGGTTAAACACCAGCGTCCATATATTGGGTTTACAATATACTCCCGAGAAGGGGTGATAACTACCCCTCATATATGGAAAATTCAAACCAAAATAGCAATGACTGCTGACAAATTTGTTAGTGATAAAAAAACTGCACTGGATTCGATATTGAGACTATGGCCTTTGTAAGTTTTTCTGCCATCAGTTCTGTATCTGTTGTGCTGCCTATTGTATCGTTCCCTTTTTTTCAACAACTTTTTTGCACATTTCTCCGTTTGGCAATGTAATTTTGCATAGTCCAAAAACTAGAATAGCACAAATGTTAAGGAACTTTTCCGAGGAATAAATTATGTTCTATGCAATTTTTTTTAATTATATTTACAAAAATGTAAAGGAAAAAGGACGACAAATACGTGAAAATTTTGAAATAACTAATTTTTCCCCGAACTCACCTTTTCAGATTAGGGCAAGGGTGAATTATCATTCTTAGCGTCAATCCGTAGAGATTTAACCACAGACTGAAGTTACGTGCAAACTTTTCAATCTCAATATCTTATTTGATTGGACTATTATATAGAAAATGCAATGAAAGTGGCAATTTAAAATTGTCAATAAAATTATAGAATGGATCAATACAGATTCAAAAATCTGTGTATCTTTTGAATGTTATACAAGGAACATCAGCAATACAAATAAGTGTAATATTTTTAAAGTCTGAGTAAAACTAATACATAAACATAACTAATAAATGTTACCCACAACTTGCCAACGTTATAACATACAAACGTACACATATAATCTTGTATAACAATTTCTTCTGTTGGATTTTATTCAATACTTTTTTTGTACGCAAAAACGTAATTTTTATCTGACTTTATTTGTGACTCTATCTTATTCTATCCAGGATTTAATTTAGAGTCAATCTGACGATGACTTTCATAATTTCAGTTACAGAAGATTCAATTGTTTTTTAATTATATTTTTTAAGTTCCATTCATAATTAAACTTATCTCGATAAATATAAATTTTGTTATTCAGTAAGTGTATTGTTTTCAGTATCGAAAAGAAACACCTTATTTAACCAAAATCCTTGTAAATGACAACATATTGCACAATTTTTATTTCACCATACCGGATCCGCAATTAGTTTTAGATTAATAATTTCTGGCCTCAAGAACCACTCACATCAATTCATGGATTTTGACGAATTAACTTCGGTTAATGTTAAATGAGACCATCAGAGTAGCTGCATTCGAAATATTTACACTTCGGGTTTTTAAAACAAATAGGCAAACAAAAAATTATGAAAAAGGAACTATTTTATAAAATGTTGAAAATGTCTTCTAACGACGATTTCAAATTCTTTTCGTCTATCTATCCGTTGCTCCGGAAAAAATGTATTAAAGTACTCCCTGGTATGAATAGCATAATGCTATGTAGCATTATCCTATTGAAACCATAAGTGTAAACTTGGTTGAGACTTGCTACAGCTGGAACCAGATCATATTGAAAAAATTTCAGATATCTATAGAGTGAAGCGACAAGACCTATCAAGACATTAACCTTTAGTATTTTTTACCTGCCTGGCGTTTTCTTTTTTATGTTTTACCGAGATAACCCTGGAAACTGGGATTTTGACAATCTTTACACGTTTTTAACAAGGAATTCGTCTAGTCCCCAAAATAACGTGTTCCACCCTACTAGTTGTGTTATTACTGGTATCTACCCTATTGGTTAGTCTACACTATGAGTTAGAGTTAGTCCACCCTACTGGTACTATTATTATTAGAGACCTACGGGTGCTATTATTATTGAAGACTATTCTTTTGGCATATACACCTTTAAACAAACAACCTTATTAACGTCTTATAATCTTAAATTTTAAAAAAACGATCTTTTGGTTTAAAATATTCCTAATGTAAGGGATTGTGCAGTAATACTATGATCATAGCATAAACAAAATTATCTAATGTTTTTGTTCTAACGCCAACAGACTACAGATTGAGTCATTTAAGCGTTATTGATTAAATAATTTTTATTATGTTGAGAATTTGTTGAATTTAAATTTATCATTATTTCTTTTACCTGTTGTGAATATGTAAGAGTTCACCTTTTTTTTTTGTTGTTCATATAATAAGATATCTAGCTTACGCTTCAACTCTACTTTAATTTTAATTAAAGATTCTTACTATTACTGTCTCTACCGGGTTTTATTTGGCCCACATGCTACTCGTGTTTGATTTTTTTTTGATGTGCTTGTTAATCTTTAGGAAGTAAAGTGGAAAGCTAGTTCCTAACAACATCGTGGAAGGTTTCTGTATTCAGCCTAGTACTTCATGCAATGGCGCCTGAATAACCCACCTCCTACTCACCGGCATAGAGGTTAGCTCGGCATTTTTGCTAGCTGATACTGCTATTAGCTTTCTACTATACTGTGTTGATTTGTTACAGTTAATTTACTTTGGTTTTTACTTTATTTTGAGGTGTTCAGTCCATACATACCAGTATAGCAAGATTTTTATTATTAAACCTATTATGGATTTTTTAAGACTACTAATTTTATCTTCACAACCCAATATAATTCAAATTTCTACTAGCCCATTTCCCTTGAGGGACATTTTTAAATATAGGTAAATCAGTAAACAATTTTAAGAGCTAAAAGTGTAAATATTAAATTTAGTGTTAGACAGGTTTATGGCTTATTCCATTGAAAATTTATATAATTTTCTGTAAAATCTATAGATGCAATAATATATAGTATGTCCCACTCTCGAAAATTTGTCAGTTCACCAAAGTCGATGAGGGCAATTAAGCTAAATATTTTCAAGATAGGAGCATTTTTGGTTACACCGGAAGTTGATGCCTTCTTACTTATTTTAAATGGAACACCCTATATCCTATTTCATCTTTAGATTCTACGCAAAATTATATTTCATGTATAATGTCCTATACCTAAGTCTAACTGTTTTTGATATATTTTAAATTTTATGTTAAAAACGGCATTTGCAGGCCTAAACATAACTATCAATTTCTCCTATATGAAAGCCTTTATTATTTAATTGGAGTTGGTTTAATTCTAAAAAGGGATCTACTTTAGGGCACTGTGTTAGTATTTTGATAATAAATAAATACAGGGTGATGAAAAGCTAACATTAAATATTCACTTGAAAAAATCGTTAAAATTTTTATCTAATTTAGCTTTACAAATAAGCGTACCTTTGTATAAAGTAGTCTATTCCAAAAATATGTAGTTTTAAAAAATTTGGCAAATTAACATTTTTGTACTGTAAAAACTAAATGGTTTACCTAAACAGGGAAACAACTTATTTTAATAAATGTTCAAAATTTTCACCCTAAATTTCCAAACTTCTTTCGCATCTCCGTGTTAGTTGGTTATGGGTGGCTGCTCTAATTGAATCGGGAGATAAACTTATGAACGCGTCCCTGACCCTTGCCATACAATCTATCATAGTTCTCACTTGATTACAATAAAAATATTTTTAACCGTTCCCCATATAAAATAATGTAAGAAAGACAAATTGGGAGAATAAGAAGGCCACAGAAAAGTTCATTTTTGGCAAGCTACTTTTCGTAAAATGTGGCTTGTAAAAAACTGGTAACTCGAACGATTCTATGTGGTGGTGCACCATTGTATTGCCCTGTATTTCGCCTTAGGAAAATTGATTAAATATTGATTTTCTAACTCTTCTGAAATATCTAAATATATTTTTCCTATACAAGTTAATAAATAATTTAAAATGAGGACATAATTTGTTTTATCTTATTAAAGAATTAAGTTTCCTTCATAAAAAAATGGAGTTTTACTATTCCATCATTTCTTACAGCACAAAATACGTTAAATTGCCAGGTTTCTTGAAAATTCTGCAATATTACTGCATAAAGATTTGAATCACTCCAAAATTAGAAATTGTGTGTTAAAAAGACAATTTTTCGTAAATTTTGCTTCATCAGTCCAAATTATGTTATCCAAAAATCGAGGGTCGTATTTTATCATCGTTAATATAAATTCGCAAAATTTCACTCTTTTCAGCAAATCAGTAACTATTAGGTGTTGAACCAAAGATATTAAATCAGAATGTCTCGTCTTAACATCATAGGATATGCCGCAAAATATCTCAGAATTTCAATTTATCTATTAACAAATGTCTGGCAAGTTCTTGATAACACTTTTTTACATACTCCATAGCTAATAAACAAATTTAAATAATCTTCATGCAAATAATGTAAACGTTCCGGAATGATTTTTATTAATAATTGACAAATGGCAAGAAGTAGTGATATCAAAATATCAACATAGTATACCAAAGTACATCCCCTGTTAGAGGGAAATCAATTCCAAATAAAAAATAAAGACCTTCATATCAGAGAAATTGATAGTTATGTTTAAGCCTGCAAACGACATTTTTGACATAAAATTTAAGATATGCCAAAGCGTTACCCTTAGGTATAGGACATTAAACAAGAAATATATCTATAATTTTGGGTAGAATCTAAAAATTAGATAACATATAGGTTATTCCATTTAAAATAAGCAACAAGGCATCAACTTCTGGTATAACCGGAAGTCCCACCATTTATTTTAATCGAATCGTCTTTAGTAAAGCACCTAAAAAGATCGGTCGCGACATTTCGTCGTGGGACACACTGTATATTGTGTTTCATTAAACAAATTTGATACATGAGGCTTTTTCTGATCCACCTGTACATTATGTTCTTTTCTAAAAAAATGCGTGATCCATAAAAAAGGCTGATCAACTCTGAACATATAATATTTTCAAATAGTTCAAAGAAAAGTTTTGAGTTAAGTTACGGTAAAGAAGAATTACATGTTAAATAGGAATTCCAGGGAAAATGATACATACAATTCGGCCTATTTCAAAAAAGGAAACCCGAATAAGTGGCAAGATCTGGTTTTAATAAATACAGATGAACAATCACGTGCTTACAACCAAGAAATCAAAAATTGGCGATTAGATTAAAAATTATATAAATATAGAAACTTCTATTTTTCAGTATTAGTGCGTTTGCAAAATGATTTGGCATATCACTTTTTTGTTAACGGTAGGTTTCGTTGTAGCTTTACCCAGCGAACAATTGCATCCTTTTTCAGACGAATACATTCAGCAAATTAATGATAAGCAGTCAACGTGGAAAGCCGGAAGAAATTTTGAAATTGAAGACTATGAATTATTTAAAATATTAGCATCCGGAATTAAAAGAAATAATATCACTAAAAATCACAAAAAGATTCATAATGAAGATGAAGACATACCGGACAATTTTGATGCTCGTGAAACTTGGCCAGAATGCGCCGATATTATTGGTTTAATAAGAGATCAATCTAAATGTGGATCATGTGGGGTAAGTCTCGAATACATAACTTTAAAACAAATTGGTTAATTTTGACTGAATTCTAGTTGAAGTGAGAGATGCTAAAGGTACATTAAAATGAAATAATTAGAAATTTAAGAGTTTTCAGTTAATATAGAAAAAATGGGCTTTAATTGTATTGACATTATCAATTTTGTATATCTTCCTATAAATAATTGTTATAAATATTATAACACTTCACGTAAAAACAGGAAATTAGTGTGCAGTTCCAAGCATAAAAGGAATCATAGCTGTAATGTTATATTATCACTGGAAGAGTAAGTGTTTTAAAACTGGATGCAAATATCAGATATATTTTCTTTGACACCGATATTTCTAGTTTTATTGGTATACATATTTGCGTTTTTTGTGTATGTATAATTATTTTTAGCCATTCACAGCTGCAGAAGTAATGTCTGACAGAATATGCATTCATTCCAATGCAACCAGGAAATTGTTGGTTTCTACGCAGGATATTGTTGCTTGTTTGAATGAGCATGGATGCTGGGGAGCATATCCCGAAGAAGCTTTTGCCATGTGGAAAGACCAGGGTATTGTAACCGGAGGATTATATAATCGTACCGATCAGGTAAAATTGAGCATAATTATTTTCTCATAGTAATGAATGGAAATAAAATTGTATATAGGGAAAATTTATAAGTTACATGACTCATATTCAACATTATTAGGGATTTAAATATAATAGATAATTTGTTTCATCCCCTAATTTTTATTATGTGTTTCTTGGTAAACTTTTTGTGAAATTCAGGACAAATATAACGAATATCTCTGTTTTGCAATTATGTTAGAAAACGAAACATCGAATTAGAAAAACCTCGTGTCTAATAGACTTAAAGAAATTAGTCTGTAAAATTACTATGTTCCAACATCTTCAAATAAAAATTAAATAACAAAAATTCGTTTTATGTAGGTTAAAAAATATACTTAATTATTAATTTTCGTCGAATCTTAATACAACAGTGCAAGACATCTTTTAAATGATTAGAAAAAAGGACACATTTATACAAATAATTTTTTCACACACTTAACGGTCCGTATAATAAAACTTAAGGTATTTAGGTAGTAGATATTTGTTGGACTTCCATTGTCTTTATTTTCTGTTGAATACCACGACGTTTCGGCTAGTAGTTATCTCTAGCTGTTTTCAAGTGAAACTACTAACCGAAACGTCGTAATATTCAACAAAACAATAAAGAAAATGGAAGTCCAACAGCTATCTACTACTTCGCAGAAAACATCGTTGTCTATGACCTTCAAAAAAACATTAAGGTATTTAAATTATAAGTTGATTATTGCTAACTTAAGCTTGTGTCGGAATCCTCCTTTAAGAACGAAACATTTTATGAAAAAATTAAATTTACTTCTATATTAGCACAATGCATAAAAGAAATTTGATCAGTCGCGCTTGTTTGATTTAAACACACACACACACACACATATATATATATATATATATATATATATATATATATATATATATATATATATATATAAATATATAATAATATATATATATATATATAAATATATAATAATATATATATATATATATATATATATATATATATATATATATATATATATATATATATATATATATATATATGTGTATTAAATCAAAAATATAACCTGTATTCTAAATTATTCTCTTACTTATTTATAAAAAGCTGACCTTGAAATAGGTGCAGTGAATAATTGCTAGAACATAATACTTCTTTATTTGCATATAAGTTATTCTCCTTTTAGGCAGAGAAAAAAGAAAAAAATATATAGATACAGTATATTTCCTGCAAATACAACTCTGGTTCTCTCTCCATACGCGTTTTGACCACCTCATTATCTCATCAGCTGTATCGAACCGCGCGCAACGTTCACAGGAAACAACTGTTATATAAAATACAAATTCCGATACATGTCGGCAGGATATTAAAAATCTGCCAACTTCGATGTCAGACTGAAAATTATCGCCAGTTGAAACGACTGGAGTAGGGCGAAATTTTTAAAATCAAAATTTCAGTAAGAAATAAATAAACCTACCGTGTTTAAATACAGGGTGCCCAGTAAGTACCTCCTAATTTCTCGGGAGCATACACGAAAGGTCAAAATAACTTTACTTTGTCATAAAAAAAAATTCCTAAAGTGCCCCTTAACGGTGATACAGAGCCCTAAAGGGGTATCCAGCGATTTACCTTATCGGCTCAAAGTTTTGAATCGACCTGTATAAGCCACAAAGGCTAATTAAACCATACTACAGTAGATGTTTTAGATCATCAGAGAAGTCAAGAACAGACTTGCAGACACACTCGTTGGGCCTAATTTTTGATAGGTGTCATTTCACAGCTGATTTTTTTAAATACTTTGGTCATTCCTCTTCAAAAAAGGCACTCTTAATTTATTTCGATAAAACTGACGGTTTTCGAAATTAATCAGTTTTTATTCGAAAAACTTTGCTGGTGTGCTGATGTGTTCTTCGAAGGCAAGATGATATTATGCTAAAAGATTTCCAGCTCGAACATTGTCAAGTCTAGAAACCATTCAAAGGGTTGATCGGTGCTCAATTAATTTACAATGTTATTAAGAAGCCAAAGTAGTGAAAATGTTTAAATGTTGTTTTGGCAAATATTCAATATGAGTTTCACATTATTCAATATATTTTCTTATTCTTCGACTATTTTCCCGCTGCACTGCAAATAATATTCCGGCATTATTATGGACTTCGGTAGAATGATCTGCTATTCTCGCAAGTAGTGCTTCTCTGGTATCTACTGGTGTTGAATAAACTAGTTCATCTAGATGTCCCCAGAAGTGACAGTCTAAGAGACTGAGGTTTGGAGACTTTGGTGGCCATAAAACAGACCTACCTCGATCTATTGATCGAGTGCCAAAAACGTTAGTTAAGTGTTGAGGTACTATACAGTTAACATGAGGTGGAGCACCATCGTGTATGTACCACATTTGTATTCTTTTATCTAGAGGTACGTCTTCCAATAAATTATTTAAATTGTACTACAAAAATTGTAAATAAATCTCACCATTGAGTCTTCTTTCCCAAACAAATGGACCTATAAGGTTATTTTCGATGATGTTAGTTCACACATTTACAATAAAACTTTGTTGGTGTTTGTTTTAAATTATAGCGTGCGGGTTTTCATCAGCCCAAAAATGTAAATTATGTGAGTTTATTATGTCATCTCTTGTAAAACCAGCGTCATCGGTAAACAATATCTTGCAAAATTTGTTTCTCTACGTGAGGGTCTCGGGTTCTTCTGGGAGGAACTTTACTACCACGTCGTGAGAAAAATAATCCTGAATAAAACATGTAAAAAATTAATTGGTTAACTCTAAAAATTATTTTCTATTCATCTTTTACCTGTTTTCCTTAGACTTCGATCAACCCTTTAAAAGGTTTTTGGACTTGGCAATGTTCGAGCTGGAAATCTTTCAGTATAAAGTCTTCTTGCCTTCGAAGAATCTGACAGCGCTTCAATATAAATTAAATGCATATCATCACACTCTGCGTAAGAATATTCTTCCATTTTTTAAAATTATTTTTACCCAAGGGTGGTTTTGACAAGTTCCGTCATTAGTAATTCATTATGTAGATATTAACAATAATAAATTGATTTTTACCTGTTTGTGTTTAGCAGTAACTTTTGAGATTTTCGCATAAAAACCGATTTATCTCAAAAACCGCCAGTTTTATAAAAATAAATTTAGAGTATCTTTTTTGATGAAAAATGACTAAAGTATTTAAAAAATCACTTTTTTGTTTTGTACAATGACACCTGTCAAAAATTAGGCCCAACGAGTGTGGCTGCAAGTCCGTTCCCGATTTCTTTAATGATCTAAAGAATCTATTATAATATGGTTTAATAACTCATTATGGTCTTTATAAAATATTAAAATTTCATTTAATTATTCAAGCCGATAAGAAAAATCGCTGAGTACCCTTTTAGGACTCTGTATCTCCGTGAAGGGGAACTTTAAGAATTTTTTTCTATGACAAAGTAGGGTTATTTTGACCTCCCCTGTATGTTCCCGAGAAATTAGGAGGTACTTACTGGACATCCTCTATTTGCCTATAAATTATTCGTCTACCGTCATGTATCGGAACTAATATTTTATATAGTAGTTTTTCCTGCTGCACTGACGAGACCACGATGTGATCGAAACGCGTGTGGAGAGTGGACTAGAGATGTATTTGCAAGAAATAAACTGTATTTATATATTTTTTCTTTTTTCTGTGCCTAAAAGGAGAATAACTTATAGGCAAATATTTAAATACTGCATACGATTTATTTATTCCTTACTGAAATTTTGTTTATTATAATTCTTATTTATCCCAACGGATGAAAGTGTTTAGCAAAGGCGCCGAATTTGCTTAAATAACAATAATACTTATCTCAAATGTCACAAACAAGTCTAAACGTTGAATAATATCCTGTTATTGTCAAAAGAAATTTTATACAGCATGAGAACAGACAAGTTGTCATAGTAATCTGATATAGTATGAAAACGAACAAATTGCGTTCCAATAATAATATAAATCCCTGCAATAGTTCTGCGCTCCTCAGTTGAGCGAGTTAAAACCTACATTACGTTTGATTTCTAATTCTAAACGTTGTTCTTAATCATAGTCTACAAAGTCCAAGTTGAAATAAATATTGTTTCTTGTGTTGCTGCAATAAAGGTTTTTTAAAAGCCTTTCTACTCGTCCACGACTTAACATATGTATATTATATCCGGAAATAAAAGAAACTTTTCAATTTAAACAGCGCGAATACATAGGGTCGCTTGTATATTTTTTTAAGTAGAATTGTTAGCGACTATCATGTGAAATTTTATGACGTTAAATAAGTTACAGGGGTTTGAACGTTCTTTGCTCTTGGTAGCGATTTTTACTAAGCCCAAATCAATTCAACAGATTTAATTCAACAAAAGATACAGGCTAGGTTTAGCATTACATCTGCTACTCTTACCTAACCTGATAAATTATAATTAATAAATCCAGAATATAATTTTATAAAATAAACTGGAAAGAATCAGGAAGGAAGAAACAAAAGTCTAAAGAAAAAAACAGATGAAGGAAAAAGAAGAGAGAGTAAAAGACAGGAGGAGAAAACAGAAACTGTAAAAAAATATGTATAAAAAGAATAGTCCCTTATTAATTAACATATTGAATGAGTAAGCTAATATCATTCTTTTTCAACTTTAACAAATCAGTAGAATAATAAATGAGAATCTTTCCTGAATTAATATGAGCTATGCAAGTCAACAGTTTATTTTTTTTTAACATTCAAAAAATTGTCCATATATTACAAAGTGATTTGAGTCATCCTGGACATTATTGTACCATTTTATGAATGAAAATAAGCATTAACACATCGACATTTTATGTCGAAAAATGTTTAATGTATGTGGAAATTTAATTCTGACTGTATGCTGAATATTCTTTTCATGAAGCCTACTTTTCCGCAGCAAACGATGCATTAATGACGTAAGATGAATTTTCCAAATATCATCCATAGGAACCCAGGGTCCATACAGAACTTTTTTATAGGTTAAAGAGTCGATAAAATGCGTTTATATCTTAAAGCACTTTCTTAATAAGTTCTATACATTTCAAGTTAGAATCTTATATGACTCATATATTTTTACATCTTTCATTTAATATAAGATCTTGCAAATTAACAGTAGTAAAACGTAGGTTTAACAATACTTATCATAATGGTGTTGCCAAATAGCATAAAGCAGGATTTAGCAGCTTTTAATTTAAGATTATGAGAGAAAAAAAAATTGATATATAATATACCTGAACATCATTGGCATAGGTAGACCACAGGTAGTAACTCTGTGGTTAATAGACGGAACAGTAGGGGTGATACAATTGGATCCTGAGGTACACCCATTAATATCGATTTATTGATGGAAAAATTATTATTTAAAAGGACCTTTACACCTGAAAGATACAAGGGGGAAAATGAGCAAGAAGTTTCGTCAAACCCCAGAAAGTGAAGTTCTGAAAATAGAACCTCGTAACTTACCACATCCAAAGCTTTGAATACCAACGCTGTTATTATTTTCTAGCAATTTTTAGCAAAACTATCACCCCTAACCTTCAGTAGCTTACAGGTTGTGCTGTGAGATTCCCTAAAACCAGCCTGGTTCTCAGATAAGATAGCATTTAATCCCTACATAAATTATTTCTTTTCTTGCCAATTTTTATTATTAATTACTTTTGAATAAATGAATATTTTCAAATTCTGCGGCTAGCCATTGATAGTTCTAGACAAGAACTATAAGTTGGAATTAGTCTCAAGGAGAAAATGTAATGATTTTATTGCTTTTTACCGCTAGAAATAAATAGCATTTCATCAATTGTAAAGTATGCGCTGAAAGATTGCTGACCAGTTGGTTTTAACAAGCGCATATAATCCATTATAGCTTATATATATATATATATATATATATATATATATATATATATATATATATATATATATATATATATATATATATATATATAATAAAATTGGCTTTATACTCTTTTCGGACAGTTTGCACACGAAACTGAATATACAATATTGGAAGTTTCCATAGTTGGTGTTTAGCTTTTCAATTTAGTAAAAGTAGAGTTTAGTTGGTTGTAACTATTGTGGCATGCAACCATATTGTGTTTTTTAAAATGTATTTTAATTGTTCTGAAAGATCTGTTATATAATATAATGCTATGTATCGTTTTTGTGTTCCCTGTTGTGAATCATCCTTGTTTTTGGTTCTTAGGTTGTTATAGTGTTTATATGATTTTTTTAAAATAATTTGTAAAATGTAAGCATTTCTTTAACTTTTTCTACAGCCCAGGGTCTAAAAATAGGGGACGTTAATAAAATGGCTCTGTCAACCAAGCTCACGATTACACTTCTTTGGTTTTTGAATGGTTCGAAAAGTTGTTCAGATATCTTCCCGACCAGGTTGGTTTGGTCATATCTAGGAGGTTTATTTTCCCGTTTACCTCAGATTCTGATTTAAATTTTAATTTGCTACGGAAATTAATAAATTGTTATAAAATGTAATTTATTTTTTCATGAGGAATTGCCATTAAACAATCGTCAACAAAACGTTTAAAGAAAATCAAGTCTAAATTTTCAATGAATTTTTTCTCCAAATATTCCATGACTAGCTGGACAACCGCACATCAGTTAGCCCTTATTTTTAAACGGATATTTAACGATTCGAACAAGTATGATCGAATTAATATCCTCGCGAGCTAATGACTAATCAGAGTGCTATTTATTAATGACCCTTCTACTTGTACTTTCGTTCATGCGCACAATTGAGTTTTATATTCGAAATACACAAGTTGTTGTGGGTAGCAATATAAGTAATTCCAAAATGCATTATTTTTAACATTGATTTGTGCATTATTTTTCAAGAAAATAAAAAAGGTATAAATTTAAGGCTTGAACGTAACAACCAAAGAATTACGAAGTACTTCATAACAAACTTTAGACATATAAATGTAGCCTTCAAACATTTTATTTAGTTTCAGGCAACTTTAGATAAACATTAATTCAATATAAAATGTAATTAATGAATGCTATTGATGAAATTTTTAGATTTGTTTAAGTACCCCATGACCAATAAGTGCTATATAACTATACACATAAAAAAATCTTAGATGGTTGGAAAGGTAAAAATTAAAATCTAAACAGAGAAAATAGTGATCTAAGTAAAGATGATTTTGAGGAATGTAAAAAAAGTTAAACCTAGTTAAGAATCATTATCAATGTAATTATTAGCTAGGCGCTTTAATAATTATGAGATAAATACTAACAAATGTATTATTCACGAAAAAACATCGTACAAACATTTTCAACTACAACAGATGGAATCATGGGCAAGTGACGAAACATTATATACAGTTTATCGATAATTTAGGGATCACATTTACAACAAAAATATGTTAATTTTTTACCAGAAAATTTAACTTTGAATATCAAGTATAACGCTTAATGCTTTATACCGTATAAAAGAAAATATATCTGTCATGGCTGCTAGATTGCATTTCAAAGTTAAACCTTTTTGGTGGGTCTAGCTGTAAAAAATTTAACGTTAAGTTTTAAGAATACAAGACCAGAAAACCAAAAATTAACTTACAATATAAATTACAACTGTGCCACAAACTACAACTTATCAAGATTAAAACTACGACTAATTCTGTTTCTTTCATGCTAACATCATGTCCTTCTCTCGATACCCTTTGTAACGTTATAACTGCCAAGAGAGAAGACTCATTTTGGAGCATTATTTTAATCATAACTATCCATAATTAATTTTAGGGCTGCCAATCTTACTTTTTGCCACCATGTGACGATCATTTAAATAATTGTACCGACTATGTTGACTCTCCTGTTTGTAAAAAAGAATGTGATAATCCTGCACTTAACTATGATGAACAAAAAACTTACGGACTAGATTACATCAGTTTTGGAGGAGAAAAGCAAATTCAACTTGAAATTTTGAAGAATGGTCCTGTGACAGCTCTTTTTCTTGTATATGTTGATTTTGCTAATTACAAGAGTGGTAAGTTTCACGGATTAAAATTTTCTATAAACTTAAAATATTACAAAACTTGCCGAGAAATTTATTAGAGTCAAAAGGTCGGAATTAATTTTATTAATTAATCCTTTTCCTTTCTCCATAACTTGAACATTTAGTGGGAGAGATAAAGCCAAAATTTTGTCGTCGTCCATAACATGGTATTGTTGTATGTTCAGCCCAGGTTTTTAGGAAATTGTCGCTATCGATATTACCCTTGAAATTTAGCCAACGAAAGGTATTGACATAACTAAACGAAATTTCAAAGGGCAGACAAGTGGGTGTATATAAACGGAGTGGCGGACAGAGATAAATAGGCGAAAATTTGGGTCAAAAATCATCAGTATTATGTCCGCTATTTTTACCACGTAATATTGGATCTCTTAAGAATTTAAATCCAAATGAGTGTATAGCTAGATGGATACAGAGGGGCATAAAACGGTGTCAAGTGTACCACTTATCTGGGGTACTTATCTCGTATGGGACTCTCCTATTTCGATAACCTCTAGATCGATTTTGACTTACAAGTTCTATTTTTTTTTCGGATTTTACATAGTTATGCACAATCTATGGAAAATTTATCGCAAATTTTTCAATTTTTTTTATATTTTGATATTAGAAAATGTGCTTATTTTGCGAACCTTTACCGCATTTTTGACTTCACACATATTTAGATAACGATGAAGCATCTGTATTTATATTTGTAATATAATGTTCAATTTTATAGTAATTTTTCTGTACTTCAATACTTTAAAAATTATATATAAATGCTCATAAGTATCACTTACTTACCGATGTAGCCCTCATTTCAAAATTTATCGATATATCGATAAAAATTAAGTTAATAGCAATCTTTCTATTACTTTTTTCATTTTTCGAATTTTTACAAATGTATGAGTTTCCATTTGATCGTTTTTTAATGCACTTGAATTCTAGGTATTTATTTTTATTATCTTAATATAGTGTTGTGTTTTAAAAAGTCATGCAAATGCTTATTGTTGGTGTATTACTTTATTAGCTTGGATTAAAAATGTTACTTTTCTAAGTTCATTAATTGAAGACAACGATAATTCTGGAAAAAAAATCGAAATTAAAGGATATGTCAGGATCCAATTAAAAGAAACCGGTAGACTTTGTCAAGGAACTGTGCAATAATAAATTTAAAGAGGCTTTAGTTCGATTTTTTGTTTCATACCAGTCTGATATTGGAAAGCAACCATTATTTGTTTGTTGAACGTCACAGCTTTCCAGTTTAGTTGCCCAGCGCACAAGAAGGTAGACACTAGGATAATTTATCATGTATGTCAAGTGTAGGAATAGGATGATATTATTATGAAATGCTCTGATACAGATAAATTATTAATTATGTTAAATAATATGTCTCATTTCAAAGGTAAATCTGGATAAAAGTTGAAACCCTAGGAAAAAAGCATTGTATTGATATTTGCAAAAGCTCGAATAATTGCGGACTTCAGTATGCAAAGCGTTAGCTAGTTTTCACGCTGCTGCTGAATGTGATTATAATCCATGTTTTTACAGGACAGCAAAGAAGATGCCATTTAATATAATATGTAAATTTGAACACTATCAGCAAGCATTTTATACTCTTGAAACATAGGTTTGTTATTTGCATAATATAGGTATAACAAAAAGAATTACATACGGTTTACGTTACTTAACCGTAAATATAAGTTGCGTGATATAAATGAACCAGTTTTTAAGAAACGATTGAATAATTTTAATGCTTCAAGATTACCACCATCTCAGTCTGAACTATATCAACACCTTTTAAGAGCGCGTTATATTACAAAATATTTCGCTTAACGCTCATGAAAAAATTCTAACAGAGGTTGTTGTTGAAGAGCATAAGTTGCTTAAGATAACACGTATAAATTTAGATTGTTCGAAGGACCTCAAATGCCACAGTCAATTATGTATTCACGAAGGAAACAGATGGTAAGATGGAAGATAAAATTGATGGAAGTGAAAGTGATGACCATTAGGGTGATAGGGATGATGATAATGTTGAAGCAAGGTGATTTTTAAAATTTATTTATATATATATATATATATATATATATATATATATATATATATATATATATATAAATATATATATATATATATATATATATATATATATATATATATATATATATATATATATATAATTAATATTTGAATGTTCTCTAAAATAACGATAACACTATATTTATATTTCAATTTTAGTAAAATTGTAAATCTGATTATTAGATTATTGTCCTAGCTTTATTCCTCATATTATAAATCTAAAAACTATTTTTTTTTTCAATTGTTTTATGAATCAATATACGAAAAATTTAATGACAGAATTTAAAGAATAAGAAAGTTATTTAGATTGAAAGACATTGGCAGATTAGCATTGGCTTTTTTAAAATCAATAGTAACATGTCAATTAAAAATATAAGTGATATTTTTTAGTTTGAAATGATTGTTTGTTTCATTATATCATCATTAATATGTGTAAAGTCAAAACTGAGGCACAGGTTCGCAAAATAAGCATACTTTCCGATTTAAAAAAATGAGAAAAATCGAAAAATTTGCGGTGAAATCGATTAATATAGATATATAGATACACTTTGTATGGATTCTGCATCAGTATTTAAAAATAAAAAAATTGAGATCTTATAAGTCAAAATCGATCAAGGAGTTATCGATAAACGAGAGTTCACATACGAAATAAGAACTCCACGAAAATAGTATATTTAACCCCGTTTTATGCTCCTTTGTTCCACCTAGCTGTCAGCTCTTCTGAATTTAGACTCCTTAGGGGGTCCACATACGAAATAAGAACTCCAGGTAAGTAGTATATTTATCCCCGTTTTATGCGCCTTTGTTCCACCTAGCTGTCAGCTCTTCTGAATTTAGACCCCTTGGGGGGTCCAACATTACATGGTAGAAATAGTAGACATATTACTGATAACAATTTTCGCCCAAATTTTGGATCCCTTTACCCCTGTCCACCACCCTTTTGTGTCCACCTTCCTGATCGCCCTGTAGGATTTCGTTTAATTATGTTAAGACCTTTTACTGGGCAAATTATGAAGCTTATTATCGAAGCTGACAATTTCCTGAAAAAATATGCCCCTTTCACCCCTTATAGCTACACTCTGAAGCCACTAGAGTGTGGCCTGTACGGGAATGTAACAACTAGTATTAAGTGAAAATTTTACAATGGAAAAATTTGTTTAATAACTGGTTTTTGATGACAGTGACAAATGAATGATCTAATATGTAAATAATTTTGTGACAAGGTATGAAAACTGGCTTGTTAACCAAACCAAAACCTGAAATTTAGATATTTTTGACGAGGGAACAGTTAGAAATACTGATTCAGTTTGGACCACTACCACTCAAATTAATAAAACTTGTTGACTAGACTAACACACTTGGCGAAATCTTCTAGATATTAATTTCTAATATAATTCTATATTAATAATAATCGCTTAACTCAGAAATCATGATCCTTGGATTTAATTACATCAATTTAAAATTATTTCTTGAAGTTTCTCCCATATTTACACGATTTGTGTTCAGAAATCAAGGTTTTCGAAAGCTTTTTCATCTCTTAAAAGTTATTCCAGCCTATACAGGATGACGCAATAGTGTGACAAAAAATCTTCCCTATTTTTCAAAAATTTGAAAAAATATCTCAATAAGAGTTATAGGTATAATAAAACCTTAAGTGGTAGAGAAACAAAACTTTACATGGTAAAGTAATTATATACAGGCTGTTTTATTTAAAAATGAAATAGGCAAAACTTTGGTAAACACCCATTATGAGATACTTGCTTAGGCGCTGTATTAAACCTTCAATAGTAAATTCATTTTTCTCAATGTTAATTTTGTGTACTTTAGTTGCTGTAGATTGAAAGATATATATAGTAGATTACAGAGAACCATGTCTTTTTTTTAAATACGGTGAATTTTTTAAAAAAAGTTGGCAAATTCGCAATAAAATTCAAAACTAGATATGCTCTATATCTGGAATACAGATAGTTTATTCAAGAATCCAAGTTTACAGGACATTCCATTAAAAAACCTGTCATGAAATACAATGTATAAATAAAAATATTTTTAGGTTGAAAAAATTTTCATATTATACCACTTTTATTAAAATATTTTTTAAATCTTTTCAAAAAACTGAATTCAGTTAATACTTGATAACCATTAGAAATACAACCTGATCGAAACATTGAACAACCATAAAAAAATAAAACCACATTCTAGTCAATCATCAACATTATCTACAATCTTCAAAATACAAGATTAACCAATATCGTGAAAGCTACCAATCAACCCATCAATTTTAGTAGTACTTCTAATGAACAGCATAAAATATATTTTAAGCATATCATGTTTTAAGTTATAAGTAAAAAAAGTTATTTGATCTGTTTTAAACAATATATATATATATATATATATATATATATATATATATATATATATATATAAACCGACATTAAAGATATATTTTTTGTTATAGGTACTAGTAGATCACACTAAAAAGATAATTTTGGCTTAAAATAGTATATTTACAGGTATATATCAACCAACTATTCCAGACATGATTGGCCTTCATGCTGTTAAACTTATAGGATGGGGGGTAGAAGATAATCTGAATTACTGGTTAGCTGTCAATTCATGGAACGAACGTTGGGGTGACCATGGCTTCTTTAAAACTCTTAGAGGAACGGGCACCGCACTGCTAGAAGGCGACAGCGCAGCAGCATTACCAGATTTTACTAGATTTTAGATTGAAATAAAATTAATGTAAATAAAGCAGTTGCATGTATTAAATAATTTTATTTATTTTTACTCACTTATTTTTTAAAAAGTGCAGATAAATGGTTACAGTTTTTTGTTGATAATATTATAAAATCTATGCCAAGCCGTCGGTTTTCATTTTAGAAATTATGAAAATAGTGTTATTATCAAAAAAAGTTTTTTTTTAATCTCTTTATAACACGTCAAGTATTTTCGAATAAAAAGTAATCACTGTTATGCATTAAAATTCTCCCCGTCAGATTAATATGTTACTAATAGAGTTACTTCCAGGTATTTAACTGTTCCCTTGTAGTGAAGGGTCCTTTCCGTCAATGTAATTGTCCAGGTTAATTCGGAGGCCAGCTTTGTAACACCATCGCTCCGCGAACCAAAGGACCCGCATTATTGTTGACCCCATATCCCGGATATCGCCACCAAAGCACAAAATGACCAGGTGGTCTGCATCGATCAAACAAGCCTATTTTAGTTCATTCATCAGACTGTCCACCAAAAGGCTCCACAACAAATGTGATTAAACTCCTTCCTGTGGACAGCCCCTACTTGACAGGCTTAACAGTTACATTGTTAAGCTCAGCATGTATTAGTTTCTGAGTTAACACTGCTCTGATCTATGCGACTACTGTCCATTCAGTTCCACAATATTGAATATGGGTACCTAAGGCGGATCAACCATTCGACAGCGCGATTTCGATTCTTGTGACGAGTCGATGTAGCACCGTGTCTGTAGATTTTATTTCCTGATAGGCTAATTATAAAGAATGTAAGGGGTACTACTCCTTCCTTGATGTGTCGATCTACCAACCTTGGGAATTATGACATTTTTTGCTTCCCTTCACGCCATTGGCTCAAAGATGAGCCGAATAATTTTATCAAATGGCTTATTATAATATCGGAGGAATTTTGTAGTAGGGCTACCGGGTGATTGAAGGGAGCAAAGATTTTCATTTTACCCTTTCATATGTCACTATCGTTTTAACTAACTTGTAGTAAGGGTAATTTCTGTTCTTCTTCAAATTCGCACTAATATTAATTTGAGCCTGGAAGGTTCACTCTGAGTTGCTCCTCAAGGACCCCTTCTTCTGTTTTGGTTTGACCTCCTTCAGGAAAAGACAGTGCTCCAATTCTAGCACTAGGATCTCTAGATATTATTTTGTAGAAACAGGATGATTAGGGCATACTTTCTATGCTACCGCAGTAGGTATTTCTTCCACACGTTCCTCAGTGAGTTCCCTATTCGTTTCTTATATTCTCTCTAAGCAATTTTATATGCTTTCCAGTTTACTCCATTTCGATATTTTAGCGCTATTTCAAAGAGTTTCTAAACGTTTTTTCGGTGGTTCTTAATTTTAGATTTCCATCATCTTGGAATTCATAGGGCCTGACAGCTAGCCTCAGATAAACCTGAAGTGCTTCATTGATTTGTTGGGTAGCAAACTTCATCACGGTATCTCGATAAAGACCCTATGACTCTGCTTCCCAGTTCTGCCCGAAAGAGAACTCAGTTTGTCGTCCTAGAATTTTTGTATTCCGCTCCTATTACTTATTGCTTAACATCAATTTTAAATAGGATGTATCGATGAACTGACATTGATACCTCAGAACTAACTTCTCACTTCTTCACCAAGTTCTGCATATTTGTAGAACCAATAGTCAGATCTATGACAGACTTTCCTCTACTTGTAGTAAAGGTAGACATGTTCCGTTTGTTATTAAATACCAGGTTGCTTCCATAATAAGCAATTTTAAAAATATTAAATATTAGAATTAAAAATCCTAATATTTAATATAAAAGAAGGTACAAAATAAACATGCAAGCAACGTATTGACGTTATTTTTTTAGAAGGTTCATTTTTTTATATTCTTGCTCAATTTACAATATCATAACTTATCTTATCCCTTACATGAGCAGCATGACGCGAACGAGCACCATTTTATTGAAGCCAAAAGTTTAAGGTTGATAAATCTAAATCGTTACCATTTGAATATGGAGTTTCATTTAGAAGAAAATATAGATATCTGCTACCAGTAAAGCTTTTATATAAAAAAAAATGCCCTATTTCCAACAATGCCTGCCCAATTAACAACTTTCTCATTATACTAGGTTTAATTTTCTTCAATCCAGTGAGCATTTTCCTGCATTTAGTACGTATCATTAAAAAAAAGTGGCTTTATCTGTAAAAACCAATTCCTTAGACAAATCTTGCTTTATTATCTGCCAGCACTATTGCTATTTTACAACAGTACTAATGCCATAATTATTATTATCTTCATGTAACTTCTGAAGAAATATTTCTTTATAGGGATGCCTTCCTTATTTTTTATAATTAAATAACGGTGATGGGGTGAATATGATTTCCACATCCAAATGGAGTGCTAGAGCTACGAGGATTTTCCTGTAGTGACACTAAGATTTTTTCCTTGCGCATACCAGTTCTATCTTTTATCATTGTCTTTAAGGAAACTGGAACTGTTCGACTTCATAGTTACCCCAGACACATAATATTTAGGATAACGAAGGATGAAGTCACAAAACGAAGGCCCAACCTCTTATCTAGAAGTCAACACACTTGGGACATGCCCCTAAATGAAATTAAAAAGAAGTTTAACTCTGTGAAAAACTTTAACACAAGGTTGAGTCACAAAAGTAAATGAGACAAAATACCATTGAAAAACTCAACAAAAATTATATTATATGGTATACAGATGACTCCAAATCAATAGAAGGAATAAACATAGGAATGTATGGACCAGACACCACAAAAGCTTGGGTAAGTCACCCACCATTTTCCAAGCGGAAATACACGCCATCAGGAAATCATACAATTTAATAAAGAGAAAAACTATCGTGGACGAGAGATTATTGCCATGTTGGATAGTCAAAAAATCATTATTGCGCTGAGTTTTTACGTAATTAGCTCCAAGATGGTTTGGGAATGCTTAGAGGAATTTTACGAATTAAGTAAGAATAATAAGGTCACCCTTCTGTGTGTATCGAGACACACCGAGATAGAAGAAAATGAAGTTAGACAAGCTCGCGAGAGAAGGAATATCATTTCTGGGGCCCAAACTTTTCTGTGGAATCCGTAGCAGCGTAAAGCTGAAAGAATTAAAAAGAAGGGAAAAGAACAAGAGATTCAATTACTTGCAAGAAATGATACAAGCAAAGATACTTCTTGGGAATTATAACCAGAAGAGATTCAAGGAATGCATCAGCCCAAGTAAAAACCAACTTAGAATTTTGACAGGAATCCTTACGGGGTATTGCTACCTAAAGAAACACTTCAAAAAACTTAGATTGGCAGAGAAAAAGAGTGCAGATTTTGTAAGGAGAACGAAACCTATATTCACATCCTTGAAGAGTGTGGCGTTTTAGAAAACCCTAGCGTGTGATTCTTGGGAGTACATCAAATAGCTAGTCATTCTAAAGGGGAACATAGTAGTTCTTTTAGGTTGTAGTGTATTCATCCCCATCTTCAAATACTTATCTATATATCCCAGACTCTGTCAACTAACTAATAGACACATGATTTGGATACTTATCATTAAACATGCTATGGGCTTTTCTATGACTTCTAATTTTGTCATCACAATCCAATATGATAAAAATTTTTATGCATTTATTTTCAGCAGTGTGCTTTAGATGTAGTAACATCAAAGAAAAACTCACACTTAAGTATCAATTTAATGACTGATTTAACTGTTCAATAATTTCAAAATTATAAACACATAGTCTACATAGTAGTCCTTCATTGAAGATACTCATTGTATGTAGATGTTTTCTCAAGCTGCAGTAGCCTGTTATAAGTCCTGTCAACAGCCCGATTTGTTGTCTGATTAGAGGTAGAATTTCACGGCTTAGTTTGCCGGATGGTCTGCTTAACAATAGCTTGCTGTGCCCGTGGCCCGCAATGTTACTCCAGTTGATTTGTCCACGAGGACAACTACCCACGAAGAGCAGCCTTTATAATTCTAAATACTCTCTCTCAATAAATGGAGTAGCAGACCCTTGTCCGCTTTTTCATTGCTTGGGGCGCCCTTGTGCCCTGTTGCAAGAGTGAGTCTGTTGCGTTTTGCCATAACGATAAGGCATTGAAGAGAGTTCCAGACCGGTTTGTTTCAACGTTAGAGCCTTGAGCGCTGCCTGACTGTCAGGGAAGATGAAGACGGTCCTGTCCCTGTAACCCGTTCTCAAATTCTCCTGAAGACTGATATCGATAGCGTGAATTTCTGCCTGAAATACTGTGGTGTGCTGCCCCAATGCTACGCTTATATTAAGTCTGGGTGTACTCCCGTGTATTCCAGCACCTGTACCATGGTCAGTTTTGGACCCGTCCTTGTACTAGACGATTTTTTCCTGGCTGACTCACTGTTCGGTCATATCCTGCCTTCCAGTCAAGCTGAATGGTGTAGAGTCTCCACATATATAAACCCTCCGTAAAAAAGTTCACATTTTTAAATTATTTTCAAAAAGTTCTACGAAAACTTTTGAGTACAAGTTGAGTAAAAATTGCTGAACTTTTATTTCTACGATAAATAGTATTTATAATTCGAAAATATTTCGTAGAAGAAAACACGAATAAGTAGCAAGATGCTATTTAAGTAAATACAGCTTCAACGTCGGTCATTTTTGGGATGATTTCCAACAGAGCCAACAACCTAAACTTCTCGAAACGCATTATTAGCGGTGATGTAACGTGAGTATATGAATTTCACATGAAAACATCGCAACAATGATCGGCACGGATGCTGAAAAGTGAGTAAAGGTCAAAAAAGCTCGAAGCAAGTCAAAAATCTAAGTAATGCTCACAGTTTTCTTCGAATATCAAAATATAATACTAATATTTATGAAAAATTTGACAATGGTAAAAATTACTTGTCACATACTGATTGGAGTGCAGTGCCACTAGTTCTAGAATTTCTGTTCTTATATATTTGTTAACTGTTTTTTGTATTGTTTTTAAGATGAAATATGTAAGACTTATAGATCGCAGAGATTTAGGGTGTATAATATCTTTCTTTAGGAGTAAAGGTGATTCTGGTCCTTCTTCATACTTCTGGTACGTAGCCTAGTTTCAGACTACTCCGACTAATATTCATTATGTGTGGCAGGATCTCCTCCTGTGTCGGCTAAAGCAGGGTCCGGAGTATTTTGTCAACTTCTGGAGTTTTAAATGGTTGGAAGATGGTTATTGCCCATTTTAGACGATCACTATGTGTCTAACCATTGCAATAGCTTCTTTATTAGATCTACTGTAATGTATTGTTACATTATTCATGGATTTAGTTTTGCTCTTCTGAAAGTAAGTGTTAAATAAGTGCAACGACTTTTCCTTTGCACTCTTTGTGAAGGTGCCGTCTAGCTTTCTGAATATCAAAGATCTCATACCAACTAGTATTTTATGAACTCTATCTAAAGCATTAAAGAAAATAATTGAAGACCAGATAAAAAGGTTACTGATGAAAAGCACAGCCTCAACGGAACAATCTGGATTTCGTAAATCATAGTTGTGTAACAGGTCGAACTAAAATAGCCGATGATATCCTAATAAAAATTGATAACAAACAATTAACAATCTTAGTACTTCTTAACTAGTCAAATTAATCTTATAAGCCACAGTTTTCTGTTCGTTTGGTTAGACTTTTTGCATTTCACGAGAAGCACGTCTAACCTTGTGTCCTGATAGAAAGCTCCTTCTTACACATCAGGTAAAAAATTTCGGTATAATTTTCTATCACATATTAAAATTTTCTAGTCACGTCACTACTAAAATTAAAAGCCTTCTGTAGTCTGAAACGGATCTATTCTAATCACAAATTTCTAAATAAAAAATGTCGCATAATACTTTGTGAGCACTTGGAGGAATTTAACATTTATTACTCATTTATTACAGTAGATCGCTTTAAAAAGAATCTTTTTATGCGTCGCGCATATCTTTTTTGATAGATATGGTCTGCAGTCTGTCTTATTTTTTCGCGAAGCTCGGCCATTGTTACTATTAGTTTTCGTGTAAACCCTGTCCTTGAAGCACCCCCAATCGTTAAAAAAAATAAATTGAATACGAAAGGGTGCGCGGTAAATAAAAGAGCAGAGCGTACTGACTTGCTGATGAGTCCGTGCTGAACAAAAAACCCATCAGAAACGACAAAAATCACGTTACTCTCTTACGGTGTCTGTAAATGCCCCAGTTATTCAACAACGGTCTATCTATCTATCCCTCTTTCTCACTCTAAAATTCTATGAACGACGCTAACTTACTCAAATTCCATGAATCTGCAACACAAAACCTGTTAACTAGGCATAAAAAAATGATTTACTGTCAATAACTAAAATTAATGAAATTTGCTCTTTGTTCAGAAATAGAGGCCAAATTTTTTTATGCTTAGTTTTCCTAGAATATTACACCATTTGGAACGTTGTTCTACTAGAACTAGACGGTCGAATAATACAACAAGAAATGAGTTTCAAATATCTAGGAATCGACATAACTAGTTATGGCAACATTGAAGATGAAGTAAAAGGGCAGGTGGCCAAAGCAAACAAAGTGGCGGGTTGCCTCAACGACGTAATCTGGCGAAACAAACACTTACAACAAGAAACAAAGGTTCGGATCAACAAAACCACAATTAGACCTATTATGACATACACCTCAGAAACACGGCCAGAAGCGACAAAAACGAAACAACTATTGGAGACTACAGAAATGAGAATACTTCGACGAATAACAGGAAAAACGCTATTAGACAGAGAAAGAAGCGATAACATCAGGCAATCATGCAACACAGACTGCATTAATGAGTGGGTCCTACAACGTAAGACACAATGGAACAAACACATAAGCCGAATGACAGAAGATAGACTGGTAAGGATCGCACGAGATAAATCGCCTAGTGGTACACGCAGTAGAGGTCGACCACGGAAAAGGTGGAGCGATAATTTAAGTCCAGAATGAGGAAAATCGAAAAAGGAACAGGTCAGGGACCTATTATAGAATGTAGAAGAAGAAGAAGAAGGAACGTTGATTAGTTTCGCTAATTTTTAAAATAACTTGCCACAGTAGTATTCATTTTTTTTTTCACCACGAGGTGTTAAAGTGGTCTGAAAGTAAAAATCTTTCAAAATTGCAAGAAAAAAAATTCTCCTTCGTTTTCTTTAGAAATTACAGGCATTCTGAGATTATTTTGGAATATGGTAGATAGCAGTGCTATTGAGGTATCCAATACAACAAAATATCAGTAATATTTGAAAATTTGTGGTCGTGGTAGTTAAAAATATGGTACAGAGAGGTAAATTTCGAAGGTTTGTAAAAAAATTTGATATAACTATAAAAAAAATTGCGATAGATATGTTTTCTTTTCTTTCCCAAATAGTAGTGAGCTTGTCCATCCCCTGATGCCCGCTTATCGTTGAATTTTGGGACACACTATATAAGCAATAATCAGGGCCATAGGAGATAATCCCTAGATACTAAGCAGCGATTTTAAACTTTCCAATATAAATAGAAGTGAACAGATAAATTGCAGCGCTTGGTAAACTTGTTACCTATTGTTACATCGTTACTGTATTAGTTTTATCATTTGTAATAATATCTTTGTTTAATTCAAAAAACGTTCCAGTACTATTGATAACACAACCCCACAAAAAATTAGACCAGCGAATTAGACCCATATATTCTTATGTATTTTTGGTCTCTGAATAAGAATATGAGGTAGAAAAACATCAAACCCCCCCAAAGTTATTAGCTAGAGCCAAAAACATTCTTGAAATGGGGTGAAAATAACGTCCATATACTGGATTTGCAATATACTCCCGAGAAGGAGTGATAATACCCCCCCTCTATATAAAAAATTCGAACGAAAATAGCAATGAAAAAGCTCGAAACGCCTGAGTTTTGTTAGTGATAAGAAAGTGCACTTGGTCCGACGTTGAGACTGTGGCCTCTGTAACTTATTCTGCCATCCGTTCTATATCTGTTGTGCTGCCTACCGTATCGTTCCCTTTTTTCAATTACTTTTTTGCGCCTTTCTCCGTTTGGCAATGTAATCTTGCATAGTCCAAAAACTGAAAGAGCACAAATGTTAAGGAAATTTCCCGACGAATAAATTATATTCTATGCAATTTTTCATTATAATTGATATTTACGAAGATATAAAGGAAAAAGAACGACAAATACGTGAAAATGTGAAAATTTTATATTAACTAATTTTTCGTGCTTCGAACTCAGCTTTTCAGATTAGGGCAAGGGTCAGCATCAGTCCGTAGCGATTTATCTACAGATTAAAGTTACGTGCAAACTTTGCAACCTCAATATCTCATTTGATTGGACTAATGTATAGACAATACAATGAGAATGACAATCTAAAATGGTCAATAAAATTATAGAATCGATCAATACAGGTTCAAAAATTTGTGTATCTTTTGAATGGTATATAAGGAACATCAGCAACATCAAAAAAGTGTGAGTAAAACTAATACATAAACAAATCTAATAATATAAATGCAACTTGCCAACGCTATACCATGCAAACGTACACCCAAAAGCTTGCGTAACAATTTGTTTTGTTGGATTTTATTCAATCCTTTTTTTTTGTACGCAAAGACGTACTTTTTATCTGACTTTATTTGTGACTCTATCTTATTCTATCCAGGATTTAATTTAGAATCAGTCTGACGATGACTTTCATTATTTCAGTTCCATTCATAATTAAACTTATCTCGACAAACAAAAATTTTGTTATTCGGTATGTGTATTGTTTTTAGTATCGAAAAGAAGCACCTTGTTTAACCAAAGTCCTTGTAAATGACAACATATTGCGCAATTTTTATTCCACCATACCGGATCCGCAATTAGTTTTAGGTTAATAATTTCTGGCCTCGAAAATCACTCGCATCAATTCATGGATTTTAACGAATTAACTTCGGCTAAAGTTGTATGAGACCACCGTAGTAACTTTATTCGAAATATATACACTTTTGGTTTTTAAAACAAATAGGCAAACAAAAAATTATGAAAAAGGAACTATTTTATAAAATGTCGAAAACGTTGAAAATGTCTTCTAACAACGATTTGCAAATTCTTCTTGTCTACCTATCCTTCGCTCCAGAAAAAATATATTTAGGTACTCCCATATATGAGCAGCATAATGCTAAGTAGCAAAATCCTGTTAAAACCATAAGTTTAAACTTGGAAAATCAGGATCATCATCATCTGGAAAAAAAGGTGCTAGAACTGGAACCAGATCATATTGAAGAAAATACAAATATGTCTCCAGCGAAGCAACAATAGCTGCCCGAATATTAACGTTTTCATTATACTGGTTGTGATTTTTTTCGATCCAGTGAGAATCTTCTTGTGTCCAATACGTGTAGTTTTATCTGCTCACCTGATCTTTTACACAAAAAGTAGCTTCATCTAAAAAACAAATTCTTCTGACAAATTTGGCCATATTACGTGTTAGTTTCATCATTATTTCACAAAATACTCCCGCACATATGAATGTCACTTTTTTATTAAAAATGTATCAACTCTGGTGCTAAAGTCATGATAATCTTTCTGGAGTGACAACATTACGGATAATTTTTTTGTAATGAGGCATACAGGACGATATTTTAACATTATTACTAAGAGAAAGAGAAGTTCTCCATTCTATTGCTATGCTAGACACGGTTCATTGTCAAGGTTCAAATTTCGGAGTATACTATGTCTAATTCGGTTAATTTTACCTTAGTTTTGCAAATACTTTCGTTTTGGACAACACAATATTATTTTCGTTAAGCATTTTTCATAAATTCTTCAAACAGAAGCATTTTTGGTTTTACTATATTACGAGCCCTCTTGGTTTTACTTCTTTGAAAATTTTCTTCTTAACTTGATTGTTTTCTTTATCGTTCTGAAATTTTCTTATCCTCTTACGCTACAAAATACAGTTTAAAGTTAATTTTATTTTCAGCTTGACCGTTATGCAGTTAATTCTACTACACTGTGCTAGGTTATTTTTTATTTAGAAGAAGAATTTGCTGTTACTTTTTATTTAGATGAGGAATTTACTGTTACCTTTTTTATATAGATATCGTTTTTCCTGCCTACCATTCGAGTGTAATTCTTACTTTTATCCTCTCTTATGGCAGGTTTCCTGAACTTATTATGGAAAAGTAGGCTTTATTTACATCTTGATCAGGTTAGGTTGTATGTCACTGTCGTGTGTGTCACTTCGAGTTGACGTATAGGCAATTTCACTTTACTAACCGAGGTTAGACAGTTTTATGTTGGGTTGCTTTTTGGTTTTGTAATTTTGGGGGAAATTTGGACGGGTAACTTATTCCGTGTCTGTAAGGGCTGGCGACTTTTTCCTATTAGAATAAGCCGGAGAACATCGAAGATTTCCATCCCGTTTGATTTGAATTACACTGCTGAATTTGGGGCTGGAATGTGATTTGGATTGTCCCAGTAACTGTGTAGTGATGATAGGTTTTAGTATTTTTTGCCTGCTTGGCGTTTTTATATGATGTTTTACCGAGATAACCCTGGAAATAGGGATTTTGACAATCTTCGCACGTTCTAGTCCTCAAAATAACGGGTCCCAACCTACTCGATGTATTATTACTGGTATCTACCCTACTGGTTAGTCCCCACTGCTGGTTAGAGCATTACTGGTATCAACCCTACATGTACTATTATTATTAGAGACCTACGGGTGTTATTATTATTGAAGACTATTCTATTGGCAGATACACCTTTAAACAAGCAACCTTATTAACTTCTTGAAATCTTAAATTGTAAAAAAAAAAAAACGATCTTTTGGTTTAAAGTATTCTTTGTATTAGGCATTATGCAGTAATACTATGATCATAGAATAAATAAAATTACCTTATGTTTTGTTCTAACGCCAACAGACTGCACATTACGTCATTTAATTGTTAGTAATTAAATAATTTTTATTATGTTGGGAATTTGTTGAATTTAAATTCATCATTATTACTTTTACCTGTTGTGAATCTATTAGAGTTCACCTTTTTTTTTGTTGTTCATGTAATAGGATATCTAGCTTACGCTTCAACTCTACTTTAATTTTAATTAAAGATTCTTACTGTTACTTTCTTTATCGGGTTTTATTTGTCACGCGTGTTTGAATTTTTTTTGATGTACTTGTTAACCTTTAGGAAGTAAAGTGGAAAGCTAGTTCCTAACAACATCGTGGAAGGTTTCTGCATTCAGCCTCGCACTTCATGCAATGGCGTCTGAATAACCCACCCCCTAATCACCGGCCTACAGGTTAGCTCGGAATTTTTGCTAGCTAATGCTGCTACTAGCTTTTTACCATATTCTGTTGATTTGGTACAGTTAATTTATTTTGATTCCACTTTATTATCAGGTGTTTAGCCTATACATACTAGTGTAGCAAGTTTTTTATGATTGAACCTATTATGAATTTTTTGACGACTTCTAATTTTATCTTCACGACCCAATATAATTCAAATTTCTAATAGTCCATTTCCCTTGAGGGGCATTTTTAAATACAGGTAAATCAGTAAACGATTTTAAAAGCCAAAAGTGTAAATATTAAATTAAGTGTTAGACAGATTTAAGGCTTATTCCATCAAAAATTTATTTAATTTACTGTAAAATCCATAGACGCAATAATATGTAGTGTGTCTCACTCTGGAAAATTTTAAAAATTTGTCAGTTCACCAAAGTGGATGGGGGCAATTAGCCTAAAATATGTTCAATATGGTAGCATTTCTGGTTACACCGGAAGTTGATGCCTTCTTACTTATTTTAAATGAAACACCCTATATTGTATTTCATTTTTAGATTCTACGCAAAACTATATTTCATGTATAATGTCCTATATCTAAGTCTAACTGTTTTTGATATATTTTAAATTTTATGTTAAAAATGGCGTTTGCAGGCCTAAACGTAACTATCAATTTCTCCTATATGAAAGCCCTTATTATTTAATTGGAGTTGGTTTAATTCTAAAAAGGGTTCTACTTTGTTGTTATTTTGATAATAAATTAAATACAGGGTGATGAAAACCTAACATTAAATACTCACTTGAAAAAATCGTTAAAATTTTTGTTATCTAATTTAGCAATAAAAATAAGCGGAACTTTGTATAAAGTAGTCTATTCCAAAAATTTGTAGTTTTAAAAAATTTGGCAAATTAACATTTTTGTATTGTAAACATACTAAACGGTTTACCTAAACAGGGAAACAACTTATTTTAATAAATGTTCAAAATTTTCACCCTAAATTTCCAAATTTTTCCACATCTCCGAGTTAGTTGGTTATGGGTGGCCGCTCTAATTGAATCGGAAGATAAACTTTTGAACTCGTGAATGTAAGAAAGACAAATTAGGAAAATGAGAAGGAAACAGAAAAGGTTCATTTTCGGCAAGCCACTTGTCATAAAATGTGGCTTGTAAAAAACTTAAAAATGGAACGATTCTGTGTGGTGAAGCACCATTGTGTTGGTAAAAAATTGCCTGTATTCCGCCTGAGGTAAATTGATTAAATATTGATATTCCAGCTCTTCTAGAATATTTAAATATATTATTCCTATACAAATTAATAAATAATTTAAAATGGGGAAATAATTTGTTTCGTCTTATTAAAGAATTATCATTTAAGTTTTCTTCATACAAATGGTGTGTTACTATTCCATTATTTCTTACAGCACAAAATACGTTAAATTCCCAGATTTCCTGAAAATTCTGCAATCTTATTGCATAACGATTTGAATCACTTAAGAATTAGGAATTGTGTCTGTTAAAAAGACAATTTTTCGTAAATTTTGCTTTATTAATCCAAATTATATTATCCAAAAATCGAGGGTCGTCTTGTATCATCGTTAACATAAATTCACAAAATTTCACTCTTCCCAGCAAATCAGTAACTATTAGGTGTTGAACCATGATGTTTGTATAGCCACTAGTCTTAACATCATAGGATATTAGCAAATGGCTGGCAAATTCTTGATAACACTTACATACTCCGTAGCTAATAAACAAGCTTAAATAATTTACATGCAAAATAATCTAGACGCCCCGAAATGATTTTTATTAATAATTGACAAATGGCAAAAAATAGTGACATTTCCATAGTGCTCTATTGTTTTCTTTTGTCGCGTATCACCTTCGTGATCAACTAATAACAAAACTTAAAAGCCGTATAGCTTTTTTACAATACAATGATGTCAAATTGCTAATACTTCCAAAACTTCACATTTTTCAAATAAACAACTTTATTCAAAATCACCCTTATTTTTAATGCTCAATAAGATATCAAAATATCAACACAGTACACCAAAGTACATCCCATGCTAGAAAGAAACCAACCCCAATTAAAAAATAAAGGCTTTCATATCAGAGAAACTGATAGTTATGTTTAAGCATGCAAACGACATTTTTGGCACAAAATTTAAAATATGTCAAAAACCGTTAGACTTAGGTATAGGACATTACACAAGAAATATGTCTATAATTTTGGGTAGAATCAAAAAATGAAATAACATAAAGGTTATTCCATTTAAAATAAGCAAGAAAGCATCAATTTCCGGTACAATCGGAAGTGCTACCATCTTGACAATATTTTAGCCGAATTGTCCTGATCGATTTTAGTAAAACTCCTAAAAAAATTGATAGCGGCATTTCGTCGTGGGACATACTGTATATTGTCTTTCATTAAACAAACTTGATACACGTAGCACTTTTCTGATCCACTTGTATATTATTTTCTTTTCTAAACAAATCGTGTTCCATAAAAAAGGCTGATCAACTCTGAACATAATATTTTGAAATAGTTCAAAGAAAAGTTTTGAGTTAAGTTACCGTAACGAAGAATTACGTGTTAAAATAGTAATTACTGGGAAAAATGGTGTATATAATTCGGTCTATTTTCAAAAAGAAAACCCAATAAATAGCAAGATGTTGTTTCAATAAATACAGATGAACTATCACGTGCTTAAAACAAAGAAATCAAAAGTTGGCGATTAGATTAAAAATTATATAAATATAGAAACTTCTATTTTTCAGTATTAGTGCGTTTGAAAAATGATTTGGCATATCACTTTTTTGTTAACGGTAGGCTTCGTTGTAGCTTTACCCAGCGAACAATTGCATCCGTTTTCAGACGAATACATTCAACAAATTAACGATAAGCAGTCATCGTGGAAAGCCGGAAGAAATTTTGAAATTGAAGACTATGAATTATTTAAAGTATTGGCATCTGGACTTAAAAGAAATAATATCACTAAAAATCACAAAAAGATTCATAATGAAGATGAAGACATACCGGATAATTTTGATGCTCGTGAAGCTTGGCCAGAATGCGCAGATATTATTGGTTTAATAAGAGATCAATCTAGATGTGGATCAGGTGGGGTAAGTTTCAAATATATAATTTTAAAAAATTGGTTAATTTTAACTAAATTCTAGTTAAAGTGAGAGATGTTAATGGTACATTAAAATGAAATAATTAAAAATTTTTCAGTTAATATAAAAAAAATGGGTTTTAACTGTATTGACATTATCAATTTTGTATATCTTCCTATAAATAATTGATAGAAATAATTTATAACACTTAACGTAACAACAGGAAATTAGTGTCTAGTTCCAAGCATAAAAGAAATCATAGCTGTAATGTTATGTTATCACTGGAAGAGTAAGTGTTTTAAAACTGGACGCAAATATCAGACACATTTTGTTTGACACCGACCTTTCTAGTTTTTATGGTATATATATTTACGTTTTTTGTGTATGTATAATTATTTTTAGCCCTTCGCAGCTGCAGAAGTAATGTCTGACAGAATATGCATTCATTCCAACGCAACCAGGAAATTGTTGGTTTCTACGCAGAATATTGTTGCTTGTTTGAATGAGCATGGATGCTGGGGAGCATATCCCGAAGAAGCTTTTGCCATGTGGAAAGACCAGGGTATTGTAACCGGAGGATTATATAATCGTACCGATCAGGTAACATTGAGCATAATTATTTTCTTATTGTAATGAATGGAGATAAAATTGTATATAGGGACAATTTATGTCACATTACTCATATTCAACATAGTTGGTGTTTTGCTTTAAAGTTTAGCAAAGATTGAGTTAAGTTGATTTGGTATACCACTACGTTGGAATTTTATCATTTTTTCGTATTAGTGTATTTTTTCGTTTATCTCAGATTCTGATTTAAATTTTAATTTGCTATGGAAACTGTTAAATTGTAGTACAACGTAATTTATTTTGTCATGAGGAATTGCCATTAAAAAATCGTCAACAAAACGTTTAAAGAAAATCAAGTCTAAATTTTCAACGACTCTTTCCTCCAAATATGCCTTGACTAGCTGGACGACTGCACATCAATTAGACTTTATTTTTAAACTGAGATTTAACGATTGAACAATTATAACCGGATTAATATATTCGTGAGCCAATAACTAATCAGAGTGCAATTTGTTAATGACGCTTCTACTTGTACTTTCGTTCATGCGCATTATTAAGTTTTATATTCGAAATATGCCAATTGTTGAGGGTAGCAATATAAGTAAATCCAAAAAAATTATTTTTAACATTGATTTGTGCATTATCTGTCAAGAAAATAAAAAAGGTATAAATTTAACGTTTGAATATAACAGCCAAAGAATTACGAAGTATTTCAGAACAAATTTTAGACATACAAATCTAGCCTTCAAACATTTTATTTAGTTTTAGACAACTTTAAATAAACAATAATTCAATATAAAATGTGATTATTGAATGCTATTGATGTAATTTTTAGATTTGTTCAAGTACCACATGACCAATAAGTGCTATAAAACTATACACATAAAAAAATCGTAGGTAATTTGAAAGTTAAGAATTAAAATCTAAAAAGAGAAAATAGTGATCTAAGTAAAGATAATATTGAGGAATGTAAAAAAGTTAATCTTAGTTAAGAATCAATATTTATGTAATTATTAACTAGGCGCTCTAATAGTTATGTGATAGATTCTGTTGCGATTCTGTCTCTTGAAAATCGTTCACTGGGTTCGTAAAATAAAACACAATATCTTTCACTAATACTTCCAATACTTATATTAATTATTTCTTGACACAGCTAAAACACAACTCTCTTATTACTACTTCTTAATCGTCACTATTCAAATACCGCTATGTAACTAAATATACTACGCTTATCCTATCTCTATTTATGTACCTATGGAATTCCCTGTATGAATCTAAAACATAAAAGTTAAGGTCCGTCTAGAAATATGAATCATCGATATAATATTCCTTTCGGCACATTATAATAAAGATGATTCATCCCATCGGAATACGAGGGCGTATTAATGAGTTTTCTTCTAGTCGTTCGTAACAATAATAACAAATGTATTATTTGCGAAAAAACATCGTATAAAGGAAATTTTCAATTACAACAGATGCAAGTGCCATTTTTTACCAGAAAGTTTAACTCTGAATATCAAGTATAACGCTTAATGCTTTTTATCGTATAAAAGAAAATAGAGCCGTCATGGCTACTAGACCGGGTTAGAGTGAATCCTTTTTGGTGGGTCTGGCTGTAAAAAATTTAGCATAAAGTATTTAAGAATACAAGACAAAAAACCAAAAGTTAACTTACAATATAAATTACAATTGTGCCACAAACTACAACTGATCAGGGTTAAAACTATGACTAAATCTGTTTCTTTCATGCTAATATCACATCCTTCTCTCGATACTCTTTGTAATGTTAACTGCTAAGGAAGAAA
Organism: Diaprepes abbreviatus; assembly: GCA_034092305.1. Taxonomy (NCBI): domain Eukaryota; kingdom Metazoa; phylum Arthropoda; class Insecta; order Coleoptera; family Curculionidae; genus Diaprepes; species Diaprepes abbreviatus. Next base: position 1,999,147 of record JASJET010000270.1, on the reverse strand, counting down.
AACTCATTTTGGAGCAATATTTTAATCACAACTATTTTTAATTTTAGGGCTGCCAGTCTTATTTTTTACCACCATGTGACGATCATTTAAATAACTGTACCGAGAGTGCTCACTCTCCTGTTTGTAAAAAAGAATGTGATAATCCTGCACTTAACTATGATGAACAAAAAACTTACGGACTAGATTACATCAGTTTTGATGGAGAAAAACAAATTCAACTTGAAATTTTGAAGAATGGTCCTGTGACAGCTCTTTTCATTATGTATCTCGATTTTGCTAACTACAAGAGTGGTAAGTTTCATAGATTTCAAGATAAATGTTGTCTGTAAACTTAAAATATTACAAAATTTGCCGAGAAATTTATCTGAGTTTAAAATTCGGCATTCATTTTTTTAACTAACCCTTTACTGTTCTCTATAACTTGAACATTTAGTAGGAGAAATAGAGCCGAAATTTCGACGTCGTCCGTAACATACCATTTCTCCATGGTTATATGTTCAGCCTATATTTTCAGGAAATTGTCGGCATTTATAGTGCTCTTGAAAATTTGCCCAGCCAAAAGAATTGACATAACTAAACGAAATCCTAAAGGGTAGACAAAAGGATGGATATTAAATGGGAGGCGGATAGCGGTAAATGGGCGAAAATTTGGATATGTGCGTAGAGTTGAGGTTGTGTACACTGCGACCTGATAGATCTATTGTGCCCCCTACTGCTGTTCAGTCGTAAAAATTACTTTATCGGTTAGAGCAGGTCCTCCAGTCCTATTTGCCTCAGGAATCTTAGGATGTTGGACGGCTTTAAGGTGGGTAGCTCACCTTCTTCGATTTGGTGTGTTCCCAGGAACCGTATCTTAGGGTTTTCTAGAACGTTGCACTCTGCAAGGATATGAATAGAAGTTTAGGTAAAAAGTCATCATCAGTATTATGTCATGCCTTTTCTACCACGTAATATTGGATCTCTTAAGAATCTAAATCCAAATGTGCGGACAGAAAGATTGATACAGAGGGATATATTATGATATCAAGTATACCACTTACCTGGGATGCTTATCTGGAATGGGAATCTCTTATCTCGATAACCACTAGATTTATTTTGACTTATAAGCTCTATTTTTTTCAATTTCATATACTAACGCAAAATCTATAAAAAGGTTATCGCAAATTTTTCAATTTTTTTATATTTTAAAATTACAAAATGAGCTTATTTTGCGAAGCCCTACCGCAATTTTGACTTCACACGTGTTTAAATGACGATGAATAATCTGTATTTATTTTTGTAATATATAGAAACATTTAATTTCATAGAAATGTTTCTGTATTGCCGTAATTATGTATAAATGTTCATAAGTATCACTTTTTACTTACCGATGTGGCACTCACTTCGAAATTTATCGGTATGTAGATAAAAATCAAGTTAATAGCAATCCTTCTATTACTTTTTCTCATTTTTCGAGTTTTTATAAACGCATAAGTTTCCATTTGATCGTTTTTTAATGCAGATGAATTCTATGTATTTATTTTTATAATCTTATTATAATGTTATGTTTTAAAAAGCCATAAAAATGCTTATATTGAGTGTATTATTTAATTAGCTTTGATAAAAAATGTTACTTTTCTATGTTCAATTATTTAAGATAACGATAATTCTGGAAAAAAAAATCGACATTAATGGATATGTCAGGACCCAATCAAAAGAAACCAGTAGACTTTGTCAAGGAGTTGCGCAAAAATAAATTTAAAGGGATTTTGGTTCGATTTTTTGTGCTATTCTGGTCTGATAATGAAGATCAACCATTATTTGTTTAATGAACGTCACAAATTTTTTGTTGAAAGAAACAAGAACTTCAAAAAAGACCAAGCTTCCCAGTTTAGTTGCCCGGCTCACGAGAAGGTAAACACTAAGATAATTTATCAAGTAAATCAAGTACAGGAAAAAGATGATATTATTATAAAATGCTCTGATACAGATCAATTATTAATTATGTCAAGTAATATATATCATTTTGAAAAACAGGTCAAAAATATGAATAAAAAGCATTGTATTAATATTTGCAAAATTCAACAAAAATTTCGAGGTTTATTATGCAAACATTAGCTGGTTTTCACGCTGCCACTGAATGTGATTATAATCCAAGTTTTTATAGGATAGTAAAGATCGTGCCATTTATTATAATGTGTAAATCTGAACATCAGAAAGCATTTTATTCTCTTGAAGATACCAATTTTGGCTGTGTAAATGTTTTTAAAATCCTAGAAACACAGGTTTGTTATTTATATGATATAGATATCACAAAAAGAATTCTCCAAACGAAAGCAAATGATATACGGTTGACGTTATTTAACAGTAAATATAAGTAGCGTGATGTAAATGAACCAGTTTTTAAGAAAAGACTGCTCCAAGCTTACCGCCACCTCAGTCTGAACTATATCAACACTTTTTAAGACCGTGTTATATTACAAGTATTTGGCTGAATGCTCATGAAAAAGTTCCAACAGAGCTTGTTGTTGAAGAACATAGGTTGCTCAAGATAACACCGATAAATTTAAATGGTTCCAAAGACCACAAATGCCGCAGTCGACTGGAGATAATTATATTAAAGAAAGAAACAGATGGTGAGATAGGAGATGAAATTCATGAAAGTGATGACAGAATGATAATGATGACGATAATGTTCAAGGAATGTGATTTTTAAAATTTACACGCATTTAGTGCGAATATACTATAGTTTATATAACTGCAATGCATTATTGATATCATTGCGCGACAAATTTTAGTATATTTGTTGTGTCTTGTTTGAAAAGGGCATTTTTTTAAAACTTGGGGCGCTTAATACAAAGATGATAATGAAATTAAAAACTTAGTTGCAATTTTCAAGAACAAGTTTTTTTTTAATTTGATTTTTAACAAAATAATAAAAAATACACACCTTTACACTTGTAGAGATACTAAATATCCTGTCTTTTTGTTTTTCTTTTGTGAATTGTTTCTGAAGCATCTCTAACAAGAGTCCAGCAGTAGTCGGCAAGCATAGAAACTTTCCTCTTTCCTCCATTGTTGATATATCACGATGGAAGCATTGACCGTGTCCATCAGTTACAGCTCCGCCGTTGTCAGGAAAAAAGTCTAGATGTGAGTGTAGGAAATGGATCTTTAGGACATATTGCAACTCATTTTTTGATACGATGGCAACATATTTTCAACAAGAGTAACGTAATTGTCAACTTTTTTTTCCGAAGAAATTAGTGACCACGGGGCAAAAGTCATTGCAAGCATTTTTTTCAATATATGATAGAGTGCTGTCAAAATGTTTGCCTTTCAGAATATTTGGAATCTGTGGCCCAACAACCTTCTTTAATTTTTGCCACACTTAGCCTTGGGAATTTCTGATGCAGGTACTGAAAAACTGGTACTGAGTGCCTTAACAAAGTTTTTCATTAGGCCCAATTTAAAATGCAATAGTGCCAACGAAATCTTTTTGGGGTCTACCAATGGCATAAACTGTACATTCTTTTCACCTTTACTCCTCATATTATAAATTTTGAAATACTTTTCCTTCAATTGTTTTATGAATCAATATACAAATTATAGAATGTCAGAATTTAAAGAAAAAGAAATTTAGATAGAAAGACATTGACAGATTGACATCGGCTTTTTTAAAATGAATAGTAACCCATTTTCCGATTTCAAAAAAATGAGAGAAATCGAAAAATTTGCGATAAAATCGATTAATATCGATATATCGATACACTTTTTATGGATTGTGCATCGGTATTTAAAAATAAAAAAATTGAGACCTTATAACTCAAAATCGATCAAAGGAAAATACGAGAGTCCACATACGAAGTAAGGAATTTAGGTAAGTAGTTTATTTAACCCCGTTTGATGACCCTTTGTCCCACCTATCTGTCCGCCCTTTTGAACTTAGACTCCTTGGAGGGTCCAACATTACGTGTTAAAGATAGCAGACATATTACTGATGACAACTTCTTGCCCAAATTTTGGATCTCTTGACCCCCTTCGCTTTCCCCCCTTTATGTCCACCCACCTATCCACCTTTTGGGATTTCGTTTAGTTCTGACTGGGCAATATATTATCGACGCCGACAATTTCCCGAAAAAATAGGCCCCTTTTATCCCTTATAGCTACAACCTGAAGCCACTAGAGTGTCCGCCTGCACGGGAATGTAACAATCAGTATTAAGTGAAAATTTTACAATAGAAAAACTTGCTTAATAACCGTTTTTTGGTGACAGTGACATAAATGAATGATTTAATATGTAAGTAATTTTGTGACAAGCTATGAAAACTGAGCATGTTGACCAAACCAAAACCTGGACTTTAAATATGTTTAACAAGTAAACAGTTAGAAATACTGATTTAGTTTGGACCACTACCGGTTAAATTAATAAAACTTATTGAATAGACCAATACACTTGGCGAAATCTTCTAGATATTGATTTCTAATATAATTTTATATTAATGATAATCGCCTAACTCAAAAATCATTATTCTTGGATTTAATTACAACAATTTGAAATTATTTCTCGAAGCTTCTCCTGCATTTATATGATTTTTCTTCAGTGATCAAGGTCTCCGAAAGCTGTTTCATCTCTTAAAATTTATTCCATCATATACAGGATGGCGCAATAGTGTGACACAGTAATGTATCTCTTTATTTCTCCAAAAATTTTAAAAAATATTTTAATAAAAGTTGTAGGTATAAGAGAACTTTAAGGAATACAGGAACAAAAACTTTACATGATAAAGTAATTATATACAGGGTATTCTATTTAAAAAATTAACCCAGTATAAGATAATTGCTTAGGCGTTATATTAGACCTTCAATAGTACATTCAGCTTTCTTAATGTTAATTTTGTGTACTTTAGTTGCTGTAGATTGAAAGATATAGTGCATTACAGAGAACCATGTCTTTTTTTTTAATTTGGTGAATTTTTTTAAAAAGTTGGCAAATTCTCAATACAATCCAATACAGATTATTCCATTAAAAAAAATATTTTTTTAGCGTCATGCTGACATGAAACACCATATTTAATTAAAAATGTTACTGAAAAAAAATTCATATTATACCACTTTTATTAGAACATTTTTTAAAATTTTTCAAAAATAAAGGAGATAGGGTACAATTGCGCCACCCCATATATCATCTGAATTCAGTTTATATTTAATAACGATTAGAGATATAACCTAATCGAAATGTCGTACAAACATACAAAAATAAAGACGATGCAAGTCCGACAACCACATTTTAATTAATCTTCAACATTGTCTATAACTTTCAAACAAACAAGATTTCTTAATTAACCAATATCGTGAAAGCTTTTAAATCTTTGCGAAATAACCTATCAATTTCGTATTACTCCTAATAAACAGCATACAATTTATTGTAAACATTTCCAGCGGGATTCACTAACATGATTTAAATTTAAAATCGCGTTAAATTGGCAACACAGGTCTTAAACTAACAAGAGCAACAATAAGTCAAGAAAGTTTTAAACCTTTAAAATAAAAAAATAAAAAATAATTTTATTTTACTACTGAACCGGTCATAATGAAAAATTTCATTTTTTTTTGGTATATAACTATTTCTCTTACATATTTCAAGGCTTTATTGCAAGATTCTTATCCTTAATATCCCTATATAAGCGTTCATTTGTTGACATATGTTATATAAATTTCGACAATATCATAAGCATAACAAAACTGGCCGACTAGAAGATTTAATGTTCTTGGTAACTAGATCGAGTTCAAATCTTGAATCTTAGTGAATCTGGCTGTTAATGCTTTAAATTATAATTAAAAAAAGTTTTCTGATATATAAACCGACATTAAAGACATATTTATTCTTGTAGGGATTAGTAGATCATAGCAAAAAGATAATTTTGGCTTAAATACTATATTTACAGGTATATATCAACCAACTATTCAAAGCATGATTGGCCTTCATGCTGTTAAAATTATAGGATGGGGGGTAGAAGATAATTTGAATTATTGGTTAGTTGCCAATTCATGGAACGAACGTTGGGGTGACCATGGCTTCTTCAAAACTGTTAGAGCAAAGGGTGCCGCACTGCTTGATGGCGATAGCGCAGCTGCATTACCAGATTTTACTAGATTTTAGATTGAAATAAAATATATCTAAATAAAACAGTTACATATATTATATAAATTTTATTTATTTTTACCCACTTAATTTTCAAAAATTGCAGATAAATCATTATCGTTTCAATAATAGTTAGTTATAAGTGAATATTAGAAATATGTATTTAAAACACCAAGAATTAGAAAACGGTGTTCTACCAGAGGATTATATCCTAGTTGCCGACAATGCATTTCCTCTGAAAGAATATTTATTAAAACCTTTTCCAGGAAATCGATTAACGTTAAGGAAAAAAATTTTTAATTATCGTATGTCTCGGGTATAACTAGCTCCGCAAAACAAAATTACAGAATAAACAGTATGAATACACAGAAGACACAGAAAACTATGAAGCAGGAACTATAGGTCCTGGTAATTGAAGGAATGAGCCAGAGTCTCTCGGAATGCAACCGCTATCAATTTCTTTAAGTAACCGTTCATCCCAAAGGTCTACAAATCTTCGGGAGAAGTATGCAGATTATTTCGTTGGTAGCGGGTCTTTCCCTTGGCAGACAAGAATGATACCTTGAAAACTACCGGAACCAAATTTTTTGTTGATAATGTTATGAAATCTATGCCAAACCGTCGGTTTTCATTTTATAAATTATGAAAATAGCGTTATTATAAAAAAAGAGTTTTCTTTATCTTTTTATAACACGTCAAGTATTTTCGAATAAAAATTAATCACTGTTATGCATTAAAATTCTCCCCGTCAGACAAATATGTTATCTCGATAATTTCTATCTATGTTACCTTTATCTTTGACCTGTAAATTGTCGTATTACGTAGTAAAAGCAAGAGAATATCAAAAACATGTTTTGATTGATTGCCAAACAGGTGTCAGGATGTACCTATGAGATAAATCAGTCGTTATATCATACTGTGTGAGATGTTGCCAGATCTAAGTTTAGGGAAACTGTGCACAATCTAGCAACACCACATGGAGGAGTCGTCTGGGGATGGCCCCTTATCTGCGAAGTCTGAACCTCTTAGACCTTAAAATAACGAAGCCACCCATTAAAGCTCATTTAATTCGTAATTTCACCACACCTCGTAGTCGTTGAAGGGTTAGCTATATATCGGAGGGCCGCTGTATAGAGAAATTATGTCGTCGCTTCTGGTACTATCGATACCCGACGTTTCTAGAAAATATCAGATGTTCAAAACGAGTATATAAGCAGCCGCCCAATCGTCGAATGATCAGTATTGGATATACAAGCGAAGTGTTAAGAACTAACGACGAGTGATATCGTTGTAGTAGTGCTATTATTTTCATCGTGTGTATATGTGGTAAACTGACACTAAAAGCTCAACTAAAAACTTTGATCCCACTTGTAAGAAAACCTACGAGTTATATTTGAGTGCAAAGTTGGCGATCAAGGCAAAACTTGGGGTTTTCTAGTAAAAACAAACATAAAATTGAATATCCTAATAACCCTTCAGCCATGAGACCTGTACCTCATGACACTTCTAACATATATGTCCCTAAGTCTTCAGAAAAAATATGAAATCGACACGGAATGGGTAAAACAAGATCATTTTAAACCAAAAACCGGTCTAAGTTTTCCAAAGAAAGACGATCACGAATTTAGTAAGGGTAAACAGCCCCATTTTATATCTCAGGGAAAGCTCGACGATCTTATTCGTGATTTGGATCTTTCCAAAATAAAGTTACAGCTGCTTGGATCTCCTTTACAGCAGTAGAATCTCTTACAAAAAGGAGTAAAAATGTCCACGTTTCGGAAAAGGCAGTCTATGGTGGAAGTATTTTTCTCTATGGCAAAAGATTTAGTTTACTGTCATGTTATTTCGGGTTCAATCAACGAACTTGGTCTTTCCTATAAACCTACCGAGTAGCGACTGTCTATTGACTCTTCGAAGATCAGTCTAAAGGCTGTTTTATTATTTAGTGGAATGAACAACCATCTGTGCCTGTGAGTCATGTTGTAAATATGACGTAAGAGAACATGTGTATATTACTTCAAAGCATAAAATATGAAGATCATAAGTGAAATATCTGTGCCGATCTAATAGTCCAAGCCATAATGCCGTTCTTGACGTAAATTCCTAGATGGATGAGACCTATCCCGGGGTGTTGTAAGAACAAACCCTACATAAAATGTAACAACAAAAAATAGGTTGGGGCCAATAGGAGGGGGGTCAAAGTTTACTAAAACGGGTTTTTTGATTCTACAACCCAAGGAACGTATTTTGGAAAAAGAGATTTTGAAAACCTATGATTTGACCTTTCGTGTGATCATTTTCATTAAAAATACCGAAAACCCCTTAAAATCGGCCATATTTTGCATATCAATTATTTATGATAAAATTAACTATTTTTGCACCTTTTTTATTTTAAAGGGAAGCCCTCATCATTTTGAACAAAATGGCATTTTATAATAGTAAGCCGAATTATTTGTTGCTGAGATATTGCTATTGCTATTGCAATTAACAATATCTCCACAAAAAATTATCGGATTTACTATTATAAAATTTCATTTTATTCAGAAAGACGAGGGTTTCCCTTTGAAAGCAAAAAAATGCAAAAAAAAGTTAATTTTGCAATAAATAATTGATATGAAAAAATGGCAGATTTTGAAGATTTTTTGGCCTTCTTGAAATAACAAATTAACAAAAATTATCGCACAAAAGCTCAAATTGAAATTTTTTAAAATCTCCACAACTTCTATCTAAAACTATTTTTCCGAAATATTTTCCTTGGCTTATAGATTCAAAAAACCTGTTTTAGCCAACTTTGACTCCTTCCCGCTCTTGGCCCCAACCTATTTTTTACTGTTACATTTTATGTATGGGTTGTTTTTACATTGCTCCCAACACCCCTGGGTTGATCTTATCCATCTCGGAATTTACGTCACTATATTTACCTGTGGCTTGGACTGTAAAGGTTATTGCACTACTTACAGAACCGTAAAGTGGCTACACCAAATATTGTTGTTTTTTATGCGAATAGGGCAACAGAACCACAAACTAACATTATGTCGTTACAGAATGGCCATTACTTGAAAACATTCTGCCCGGTCTGAAAAACGTCCTTTATGAACCCTTAGTACAGCAGAAGAAGATTTATTTACCTCATCTGCACATAAAACAAGGGCTTATGAAAAATTTTGATAAAGCCTTGAATAGAGAAGGAAATGTTTTCTTTGACATGGAAATTTGCGCTTATAATTAAGGCAAAGCGGAAACACGGAATATTGGTTAGGTCGTAAATACAAGAACTTTTAAAAACGAAAATTTTGAAACTACACTTTCGAGAAAAGAACATAGGGCGTGGACTGCCTTCAAACTGTATGTAGCAACTTCCTAAGTAACTTCCGAGAAACTACAAAGATCTACTTCAAGAACTTATCCAATCTTACAAGACGTTAGATTGCATCATGTCACTGAAGCTGCATTTTCTTCATTCCCATTTGGAATTCTTCCTTGACAATTTAGGTGCAGTTTCAGATGAATACGGCGAAAAATTTTACCAGCAAATTGTTCAAATGAAGAAGCAGTATAGAGGAAAATGGACCCCAAACATGTTAGCGGACCCTCAAATGTGAAACCGATCCCGGCGAATACAAACAAAAAAACTAGAACATAAATTAATTTAATTGTGTTATACTTTTTTCAATACAAAAAATTTATTTGATTGTGTTATACTTTTTTCAATACAAAATTAAGTATAATTTGTAAAAAAGGTGATTTTTTTTTTAAATCTTTGAAAATTCACTTGATTGCTTATGGTTTGCATTTATCATATTTTATATTCTTCTTTCCTTCTCTAAACAATTGTGGCTGATAGATAAATACTGGGCTCATTTTTGAATTCGGCACATTACAGTAGACTTAAAATATACAAAAAAAATATTAGGGAGCGACAAAAAATTTCAAAATGCAGAACAGTGAATTGAAGGTGTAAAAATCTGTTATTTACAATTTATTTTTATTATGTAAAATCATTTTAACTATATGAAATCAATCATTTTGCTATCAATGAGATGTGGTTTATAAGACGTAAAATAATGATTTTTGAATTAAAGTTAATTTATTCTTAGGGTTTATCTTCTCTCCGGAAATAAATGAATTTTTTTAAAACAAAAACAGACTAAAAGTTATTTATTCTTCAATATTTTTTGTCTGCATTTGAAGTGTTTAACATCAAGCTTTTTCCAGTCTTTAAAACCCAAAAAAACTTTGCGGTATAGCTTGAAGTAGTGAATTTCGTTTTAAATCCTCAGAAGTCTTAAAACGACGTCCTCGTAGTGGCAGCTTGAGTTTCAGGATCAAAAAGAAGTCATACATGTCATATCGGTCGATTACAGTGTTTGTTAAGTAATACTGGTTAAGCTTTTAACCACAAATAGAGAAAAAGTCTTTGTAATCTGCGTCTTTACAATTAAAGAAATTAGTAATAATAAACCAGACATAAGCCTCTGGAATAGTTTTCCGAACTAAAAAATGACAATGAGAACTCTTACACATCGGCTCAAACAAGTGACTTTTGAAAATATTAAATACATGTTTGTTAACAGAAAATCAGAAGGTTATAAACGATAAAAGATAACACCATACAAGTGAAATTAGCCAATTCTTCAGGAAACTCGAGATGGAATGAAAAATAAAGGGAAAATGTTTATAATTTTTGGAGTATATTATTTAACGTAAAATGAAAATAAGGAAGACTCAATTTTTAAAATTTTAAGTCTCTCCGCCTAATATTGTTTAATTTGCGAAAACTGAATTCTTGTACAAGGAGAATAATTCTCAAAGATGCTATGTTGATAATCTTCATTTCAGAGATAATTTATGTAATGTGATTATTGTAAGAAGAAATAATTGTTAAACTGTGTTAATTGGCAGCAAGATGAAAGTCATAAGGATGATCAAAAAGACTCTGTCGTCTTTTTGGATCAAAACTATCGTTCCAATTTATTGTTTCTACTGATATTATAAAACATACTTCAATAATTAACTATATGAATGAATGAACAAAAAGTGGTGATACTTGATCACCGATGGCTTGACCCTTTGTGCCCTTTACATTCCATCATAACTGCAGGTCGTTCGGGTCGATCGTCTTTATGAGTCGAGGCAGTCTCGTTGACTGAACTTGCCTAACGGCTTCTGGTGATGAAATTATCCGAAGGGTCTCAGCCCCCTGGCATCCTCTGAGGGCATAGTCAACAGTTTCATTCTCCTGGCCTCTCAGATGGTAATGTTCGGTCAATACCCCCACCACAATTCGCAGTTTTTTCCTCCCTAAGAACAGAAGCTTCCTAGAAAAACCTGTGCTAGCTCGAGTTATATGTTCTTCGGCATACCGTATTCCAGGATTCTCTTCAGGATTCAGTAAATTTACTTTTCAGCAACAATTTTAATTTCTGTTAACCAACGGCCACTGGGATAGATTAAATTGGTTGGTTGCCAAGAGATCTGCTTTCTCATTTCCGTATTTACCCGAATGATATGGGATCCACACGAATCTGATTGTGCAGCCGTTACTTGTCAAAATATTCAGTGCATCTTTGCACTCACACACCAGTCTTACGACACTAGACGTTTTTTTTTTGCAGAGATGACCGTACCACAGAAGAACGTAAATTTCGGCTGAAGGGATCATCGCACGTAGTCCGAGAGAGTATAATTTTCTGACTCTCTTGTCTTGCCGAACATTCCGGCTCCCGCTCTTTCATCATGTCCCTCTGTAAATCACCAGGATCTATTTCTCGGACGATTTTGTTTCCCCTCCCAATCCTTCCCACTTTTCAAAAGTATCTCAAGAGAGTGGTTGGATTTCAAAGCGGCGCTATGTAATTTGTTTGCATGGGAGTGACGGACATATTTCCACCACACTTTCCCAGATACCTGAGTAGCAGCCTGTTCCATTTCCAAAATGACCTTGGAAACTGAGACGATAAGCAGCCTTCAGGGTCTCGTTCTTTATGTATAAATGGAGATGAGATAAGCTCACGAGGACCACCAGAGTCCTAGTATGGACAGTCCTTACCGCACTCACTATTCTCTCACAAATAATTTTTTGAACTTGCCAAGCGTTTACAATATGTTGTACTAGGCCACCATACAAGAGCGGTGTTTGTAATCATGGGGCGAATCACCATAGTGTATATCCAAAATAGCATTCTCGGTGGCAGCCCCTATGTGCACCCAAAGGCTCGTTTACAAGTCCAACACATGGCCCTCTTGGTTCAAGCCTCAACATGATCGTTCTAGCTCAATCGTGAGTCTATTGCTCCTAGGTAATAAACTGTTGACTACTTGACAGGCAGACATTATTAAGCTCAGAATGTATTAGTTTCTGTGTTGCCACTGCTCGGAACTATGCGACTACTGTCCGTTCAGTGCCTCGATATTGAATACAGGTACCTAAGGCTAATCAACCACTCGACAGCGCGTTTTCGACCCTTGTGACAAGTCGATGTAGCGCCGTGTCTGTATATTTTTTTTCATGATAGGCTAAATGTAAGGGATGTAACGGGTACTACTCCTTCTTTGATGTCTCGATCTACCAACCTTTTGAGTGTCTTTAATAAAAAAAATGGTCAGACTGATAAAAACTAAAGTTTTGTGTAGACTATCCTCCCTAACTTAGAAATTAGGTCTTCCTTTGTTTCCCTTCACGCCATCGGCTCAAAAATGAGCGGAATAATTTTACTAAATGGTTTATTATAATATCGGGGGAATTTTGTAATAAGGCTATAGGGTGATTGAAGGAAGCAAAGATTTCCATTTTACTCTTTCATATGTCACTATCGTTTTAACTAACTTATAATAACGGTAATTTTTTTTCTTCTTCATATTTGCATTAATATTAATTTGAGCCTGAAAAGTTCACTTCTAGTTGCTCCTCTAGGGCCCTTTCTTCTGTCGTAGTTTGACCTCCTTCAGGAAAAGACAGCGCTCCAATCCGGGCACTAGGATCTCTAGATAGTGTTTTGTAGAGACGGGATGATGAAGGCATACTTTCTATGCTATCGCAGTATTTCTTCTACATGTTCTTCAGTGAGTTCCCTATCAGTTTCTTATATTCTCTCTAGGCAGTTTTATATTCTTTCCAGTTTATTCCATTTCGGTATGTTAGTGCTTTTTTAAAGAGCTTCCTAACGTGGTTCTCAATTTAAGAGTTCCACCAGGATATCTTGGAATTCATAGGCCTTCGTCTTATTTGATAACTAGTCCCAAATAAAACCGAAGTGCTTCATTGATTTGTTTGATAGCGTTCTTCAAATTAACTTCATCACGGTATCTTGAACAGGACCCTACGGCTCTACTTCCCAGTTCCGCTCGAAAGAGAATTCAGTTTGTCGTCCTAAAAGGGTAAGTTATGTTTCATATTGTATTTAGGTATACCCTTACATGAGCAGCATAATGCGAAGAAGCACCATCTTATTGAAGCCATAAGTTTAAACTTGATAAATCTGAATCGTTATCAATGAAGCATTTATAGATTATACGATTGTCCTATTTCCAACAATGCCTGCCAGTTAACAACTTTCTCATTATACTAAGTGTTCTTCAATTCAGTAAGCAATTTCCTGCGCTCACTACATATAGTTTTGTCTGTCAACCTGATCATTAAAAAAGTAGCTTTATCTGAAAAACGAATTCTTTGGACAAATCTTGCCTTATTATCTGTCAGCACCATGGTTACTTTACAACGGTACTAACGCCTTTCAAAATTATCTTTACGTAACTCCTAGAGAAATACTACTTTATAGGGATGTCTTCCTTATTTTTTTTTTAATTAAATAATTGCGATGCGATGAATATGATTGCCACATTCAACTCTGATGCCAGAGCTACGAGTATTTTCTTGTAGTGACACTAAGATGTTTAATTCTTTCCCCTTGGGAACACCAGTACTACCTTCTATAATTGTCTTTAAGGGAACTGGAAATTCTCTACTTCATAGTTACTCCAGACACATAATATTTAGGATGATGAGGAATGAAGTCACAAAATGAAGGCCTAACGTCTTATCTAGAAGTCAACAAATCTGGGACATGTCTCAAGATGAAATTAAAAAGTTTAACTTTGTGAAAAATTTTAACACAAGATTGAGTCACAAAGGTAAATGAGGCAGAAATACCACTGAAAAACTCTACAAAAATTATATTATATGTTAAACAGATGGCTCCAAAACAACAAAGGGAACAAACATAGGAATGTATGGACCTAGCACCAGACACAACGAAAGCTTGGGTAAGTTACCAAGCAACATCCAAGCGGAAATATACGCATCAGAAAATCATCCAATTTACCAAAGAGAAAAACTCTCGCGGAAAAGAGATTGTTATTATGTTGGATAGTTAATCAGCCATCATTGCGCTGAGTTACTACGTAATCAGCTTCAAGATGGTTCGGAAATGCTTAGAGGAACTATACGCATTAATTAAGGATAATAAGGTCACCCTCCTGTGTGAATTGGGACACACCGAGATAGAAGGAAATGAAATTGTAGACAAGCTCGCGAGAGAAGGGGCCGAGAGACCATTTCTTGGGCTCAAACCTTTCTGTTGAATCAGTAGCAGTATAATGCTGAAAGAATTTTCGACAGGAATCCTTACTAGGCATTGCCACCTAAGGACATACCTCAAAAAACTTTGATTGGCAGAGAAAATGAGTACAGATTTTGTAAGGAGGAGGACGAAACCTCTATCCACATCCTTGCAGAGTGCAGCACTTTAGAAAACCCTAGCATGTGATTCTTGAGAGTACACCAAATAGAAGAGGGACAGCTACCAATTCTAAAGGGGAACGCAATAGATCTATTAGGTCGTAGTGTATTCATCCCCATCTCCACATACATACATATATATCCCTGGCACTGTCAACTGACTAATAGAAATACGATTTGAATATTTAATAACCATATTATGATTTTTTTACGACTTCTAATTTTGTCATCACAACCCAACATAATCAAAATTTTTAAGCATTTATTTTCAGCAATGTGCTTTAGATGTAGTAGCAGCAAAGAAAAATTCAAATTTAAGTAACAATTTAATGACTGATTTAACTGCCCAATAATTTCAAAATTATAAACACATAGTCTACATAGTAGTCCTTAATTGAAGATACTCAATGTATGTAGATGTTTTTTCAAGCTGCAGTAGCCAGTTATACGTCTTCTCAATAGCCTGACTTGTTCCAGTGGATCTAGTGTTGTTGATTTAGCCACCAGGACAACTACCCACGAAGAGCAACCTTTGTAACCACAAATACTGCCTCTAGTTCAATAAATGGAGTAGCAGACCCCTGTCTTGCAAGTTGGTCCGCTTTTTCATTGCTCGGTGCGCTCTTGTGCTCTGTTGCAAGAGTGACTGTTGTGTTTTGCCATAGCGATAAGGTTTTAAAGACAGGCCCAGACCAGTTTGTTTTCACGCTAGAGCGCTGCCTGACTGCCAAAGAAGATGAAGACTGTCCTGTCCCTATAACCCGTTATCAAATTCTCCCGAAGACAGATATCGATAGCGTGAATTTCTGCCTGAAATACTGTGTGGTATGCTGCCCCAGTGTTACGCTTATATTAAGTCTGGGTATACTCCCGTGTATTCCAGTATCCATACCATGGTCAGTTTTGAACCCGTCCGTCTACTTGACGATTTTTCTTGGCCGAGTCTCTGTTCGGCCATATCCTGCCTTCCAGTCAAGCTGAATGGTATAGGGTATCCAGATATATAAAGCCTCCATAAAAAAGTTCACATTTATAAAATTATTTTCACAAAGTTCAACGAAAACTTTTAGTACAAGTTGAGTAAAAATTGCTGAACTTTTATTTCTAAGAAAAATAGCATTTATAATTCAAACATATCTCGAAGAAGAAAACACGAATAAGTAGCAAGATGCTATTTAAGTAAATACAACTGATACTATCAAGCATTCAACCTCGGTGGTTTTTGGGATGATTTCCAATAGAGCCAACAACCTAAACTTCTCGAAACACATTATTAGCGGTGATGAGACGCAAGTCAAAAATCCAAGTGATGCTCACTTTTCCCTTAGAATATCAAGACGTACCATGTTGCATATTGATAGGGTGCAGTGCCACTAGTTCTATGATTTCTAATATATTTGTTAGCTGTTTTTTGTATCGTTTTTAAGATGAAATATGTAAGACTTATGGATAGCGAAAATTTAGGGTGTGTAATATCTTTCTTTAGGAGTAAAGGTGATTCTGGTCCTTCTTCGTACTTCTGATATGTAACCTAGCTTCAGACTACTCCGACTAATATTTATTATGTGTGGTAGGATCTAGTCCGATGTCAGCTAAAGCAGGGTCCGGAGTATCTTGTCAACTTCTGGAGTTTTAAATGGTTGAAAGATGGTTATTTCCCATTTTAGACGATCACTACTGCATATGTGTCTAACCATCTCAAGCTTACTTAATAGATCTTCTGTAATGTACTGTATTATTCAGGAATCTAGTTTTGCTCTTCTCAAAGTGGATGTTAAGTAAGAGCAACGACTTTTCCTCTGCACTCTTTGTGAAAGTGCCGTCAAGCTTTTTGAATATCAAAGATCTCATACCAACTAGTATTTTATAAGCTCTATCTAAATCATTAAAGAAAATAATTGAACACCAGATAAAAAGGTCGCTGATGAAAAGCTCAGCCTCAACGGAACACTCAGGATTTTATAAAGTTCATAGTTGTGTAACAGGCCGAACTAAAGTTGCCGATGATATCCTAATAAAAATTGATAACAAAGAATTAACAATATTAGTACTTCTTAACTAGTCAAAAGTATTTGATCTTATAAGCCACAGTTTACTGTTAGTTTGGTTAGACTTTTTGCATTTCACGAGAAACGCGTTTAACCTTATGTCTGATGGAAAGCTTTTTCTTACACATCAGGTAAAAAATTTCGGTATAATTTTCCATTATATATTAAAATTTTCTCGTCACATCACTACTAAAATTAAAAACCTTCTGTAGTCAGAAACGGATCTATTCTAATCGCAAATTTCTAAATAGAAAATGTCGCATAATACCTTGTGGGCCATTGGTACTATCGTAAGTTAGCTATGGAGATATAGTGTAAGGCCCAAATTTACTTAGCGTGGATGCCCGTAAATTGTAACTCGTACAGCACTCTGACGTTCGGCTTATACGTATATGGTTTGAAAAGAAGCCATCGAATTTCCTTGTCTCATGGTGGTCTGAGTTGGTTCAGTGCCAAAAGCTAGTCTATTTGTTAAACCAAGATTTAGAACTTCCGTACGCCATTTAAATGTAAGATTTCGGAACATGACAACTTCAGCATTCCACAAAACTACTCAGTTCCGTGGAAATTTTTCATATCATGATACAGTCAGATTTCTGAGACCATAAAATAATCGAATCTAGTCACTTCTAAAAGCAAATTAAAACAGCTCTTATTGTAAGAGGGTTTGCCGAGTTTACGTCGATATTATTATTTCTTAAGATCTAGTTCATAATACAAGTATACGTTTTTCTGGCCACATTGGACATATGCAATTCATACAAATACTTTTTGTCTAGTCATCATGACTTTTTACTTTTGTGATTTTGTTTTGTCATCTTCATATCAAAAGTTTGTCTAAGTGGCGCACATATCCTCTAAATAATACTTTCATTAATTTCAATTATATAAATATTTTACATTTGTTTGAAAACTTTTTGCTTAAATATCATATTAATATTATTTGAATAAGGTTAAGTACTATTGGTTTGTTCATTTCGATTAATTTAATATACTGGATTATACGTATTTATATAAAATGCACAAAATTAAATTTAAAATTTAAGCATAGATGGCCGTCATATATATATATATATATATATATATATATATATATATATATATATATAAATATATATATATATATATATATATATATATATATATATATATATATATATATATATATATATATAACTTCTTCTTATGCCTGGCGAAATTAGAGCGGGGCAAGCTAGATAGATCGCAGTGGTTGCCTCTCGAAGAAACATGTGAAGGAGAAAACTTTCCAGATGGAGAGCCTAACATTTCGCTCAGCTAAGAATAATCGGAAAAGTACTCTCAACTGATATATGTATAAGCAATAATCAGAGCTATAGACGACAGTCCTTAGATACTATGCAGCGAGTCTAAGCTTTCGAATATAAATAGAAGTGAACAGATAAATTGCAGCGCTCGGTAAACTTGTTATATATTGCTGTATCGTTACTGTATTATTTTTGTCGTTTGTAATAATATATTTGTTTAATTCAAAAAACGTTTCAGTACTATTGATATCACAGCTACCCAAAAGAAATTGAAACCAACCAATCAGACCCATATATTCTCATGTATTTTTGGTCGCTAGATCCGAATATGAGGTCGAAAAAAATCGCACATCCCCAAAGTCCTTAGCTAGAGCCAAAAAATCCTTAGAACAAGCTAAAAATAAGTTTAAGCTACGAGAATAGTCTATGTTAGTAAATCAAACTATACAAAGTTTTAAAGTGTATTTATGTTAAATGAAGGTCAGAAAGCAGCGTTCATATACTGTATCAGCAATACACTCCCGAGAAGTGGTGATAACTACCCCTCATATATAACCAAAATAGCAATGACTGCTAAAAAAACTCGAAAAGCCAGAGTTTTCTTAGTGATCAGAAACTACATTGGATCCGATGATGAGACTGTGATGTCTGTAAGTTATTCTGCCATCAGTTCGGTATCTGTTGTGCTGCCTACCGTATCGTTTCCTTTTTTCAACTACTTTTTTGTGCATTTCTCCGTTGACAATGTAATTTTACATATTCGAAAAAGTGGAATAGCAGAAATATTAAGGAAGTTTTTGGACGAATAAATTATGTCCTATGCAATTTTTCGTAATAATTGATATTTACGGAGATATAACGGAAAAAGGTACAAATACGTGGAAATTTGAAAATTTTGCGATAATTTTTTTTCCTGCTTTGAACCCCTTTTCAGATTAGCGCAAGGGTGAATTATTATTCCTAGCATCAGTCCATAGCGATTTATCTACAGACTAAACTTACATGCAAACATTTCAACCTCACTATCTCATTGGATTAGACTATTATATGGACAATGGAATGAGAATAAAAAACTAAATTTGTCAATAAAATCATAGAATCGATTAATACAGGTTCAAAAATAGGTGTATCTTCTGAATGTTATACAAGGAACATCAGCAATAAGAAAAGAGTGTGATGTTTTTAAGGTGTCAGTAAAATTAATACATAAACAAATTTAATAACGAAAATGCTACGCTCTAACATGCAAACATACACACATAAGCTTGCAAAACAATTTGTTCTGTTGGGTTTTACTGAATATTTTTTTTTTGTACGCAAAAATGTACTTTTTCTTTTTCTATCCCGGATTTAATTTAGAATCAATTTGACGATGACTTTAATAATTTTAGTTACAGAAGATTCAATTGTTTTTTTCTTAATTTTATTGTTTTAAGTTTTATTTATAACTAAACTTATCGCGATAAATACAAATTTTGTTATTCGGTATGTGTATTGTTTTTAATATCGAAAGAATCACCTTATTTAACCACAGTCATTGTAAATGACAACATATTGCGCAATTTTTATTCCACCCTACCGGATCCGCAATTAGTTTTAGGTTAATAATTTCTGGCCTCAAAAATCACTCACATCAATTCATGGATTTTAACGAATTAACTTCGGCTAAAGTTATATGAGAGCACCTGAGTAACTTATGGTTTTTAAAACACATAGGCAAACAAAAAATTATGAAAAAGGAACTATATTATAAAATGTCGAAAATGTTGAAAGTGTCTTCTAACAACGATTTGCAAATTCTTCTTGAAGGTTTCTGCATTCAGCCTAGCCTTTGATGCAATGGCGTCGGAATAACCCACTCCTACTCACCGACATAGGGGTTAGTTCGGGTTTTTTGCTAGCTGGTGCTGCTACTAATTTTACTTAGACTTTGTTGATTTGTTATAGTTAATTAACTTTTGTTTTCACTTTATTGTGAGGTGTTGAGCCCATACATACCAGTGTAGTAGAATTTTTATTATCGAACCTATTATGATTTTTTTTACGATTTTTTAAATATAATTCATATTTCTAGTAGTCTATTTCCCTTGAGATACATTTTTAAATACAGGTAAATCAGTAAACAATTTTAAGGGCCAAAAGTGTAAATATTAAATTAAGTGTTAGACAGGTTTAGGGCTTATTTCATCAAAAAATTTATGTAATTTGCTGTAAAATCTATAGATGCAATAGTATATAGTGTGTTCCACGACGACCTGCCGCAATCGATTTCTTGGAAAATAGTCTGAAAAATTTTTGAAATTTGTCAGTTCACCAAAGTCGATGGGGGCAATTAGGCTAAAATATTTTCAAGATGGTAGCATTTCTGGTTATACTAGAAGTTGATGCCTTTTTACTTATTTTAAATGAAATATGCTATATGTTATTTCATTTTTAGATACTACGCAAAATTATATTTTATGTATAATGTCCTATACCTAAGGCTAACTGATTTTGGCATATTTTAAATTTTATTAAAAAAATGGCGTTTACAGGTCTAAACATATCTATCAATTTCTCCTATATGAAAGCCTTTATTATTTAATTGAAGTTGGTTTCCTTCTAGAAGAGGATCTACTTTAGTGTACTATGTTGTTTTTTTGATAATAAATAAATACAGGGTGATCAAAAACTAGCATTAAATATTAACTTGAAAAAATCGTTAAAAGTAAATATTTTAACGTATAAACCCCCTAATTTTTATAAATGTTATTTAGCATTAAAAAGGGGGACTTTGTATAAAGTAGACTATTCCAAAAATTTGCAGATTTTGAAATATTGGCATGTTAAAGTTTTTGTATTGTAAACATGCTAAACGGCTTACGTACACAGGGAAACAACTTATTTTAATAAGTGTTCAAAAAATTTACCATGAATTTCCAAACATTTTTCGCATCCCCGAGTTAGTTGGTTATGTGTGGTCGCTCTCATTGAACTTTCTGACGTGACCCTTACACTTGCCATACAATCTTTCATCGTTCTCACTGGATTAGGTACAATTAACGATGTTTTTTATCGTTCCCCATATAAAATAATCTAAGAGAGAAAAATCAGGAGAACAAGAAGATCACAGAAAAGGATTATTTTTAGCAATCTACTTGTCATACAATGCTGATTGTAAGAAACTGGTGACTGGAACGGTTCTGTGTGGTGAGGCACCATTGTGTTGGTAAAAAGTTGCCTGTATTCCGCCTGAGGTAAATTGCCTAAATATTGATTTTCTAACTCTTCTAGAATATTTAAATATTTTTCTCCTATACAAGTTAATAAATAATTTAAAATAGAGACATAATTTGCTTTGTCTTATTAAAGAATTATCATTTAGGTTTCCTACATAAAAATCGAGTTTTATTATTTCTTACATAAAATACGTTAAATTGTCAAATTTCTTGAAAATTTCGCAATCTTACTGCATAAAGATTTGAATAACTCTAAAATTGGGAACTGTGGCTGTTAAAAAGACAATTTTTCGTAAATTTTGCTTCATCAGTCCAAATTATGTTGTCCAAAAATCGAGGGTCATCTTGTATTATCGTTAAAATAATTTCGCAAAATTTCACTTGTCTTGGCAAATCACTATCTCTTAGGTGTTGAGCCAAAGGTATTAAATAGGGGTGGAAGTTGTGTTGCAACAAAATTCTATGTATTTAGCATTTTGAGATTCGTGTATGTAAAGTCATTTGTCTTAACGTTATAGGATGTTCTGCAAAATATCCCAGAATTGTAATTTCGACATTTTCGTCATTTCGTTTCCGTTTATGCATTTTTACGGTGCCAAAATTTTTAAAATTTTCCAATATTCGTTTAACACTGTTCCTTGACGGTTTCTGTTTCTCTAGTTATCTATTAGCAAATGTCTGGCAAGTTCTGGATAAAACTTTGTTACATACTTCATAGCTAGATAATCTTCGTGCAAATAATTTAGTCGCCCCGGCATGATTTTTATTAATAATTATCAAATGGCAAGAAATAGTGACATTTCTGTAGTGCTCTATTGTTTTCTTTCCTTGCTTTTCGCTGTCATGGCCAACTTATAAGAAAACTTAAAAGCCGTATAGCGTCTTTACAAAATAATATTGCAAATATTTCAAAAACTTACACCAAAGAATATCCCTTTCTAGGAGAAAACCAACTCCAATTAAATAATGAACGCTTTCATATCAGAGATATTGGTAGTTATGTTTAAGACTGCAAACGCCATTTTTGGCATAAAATTTAAAATATCTCAAAAACCGTTAGACTTAGGTATAAGATATTACACAAGAAATATCTATCTATATTTTTGGGTAGAATCTAAAAATGAAATAACATATAGGTTGTTTCATCTAAAATAAGCAAGAAGGCATCAATCGAGGCATTTCGT
This sequence comes from Diaprepes abbreviatus, assembly GCA_034092305.1. NCBI lineage: Eukaryota > Metazoa > Arthropoda > Insecta > Coleoptera > Curculionidae > Diaprepes > Diaprepes abbreviatus. The sequence goes on along the minus strand of JASJET010000270.1, from coordinate 1,976,550 downwards.
CGTGGGACACACTGTATATTGTCTTTCATTAAACAAATTTGATACAAGTTGCACTTTTCTAATCCTCCTGTATATTATTTTCCTTTAAAAAAAAATGCATGTTCTATAAAAAAGACCGATCAACTCTGTAGATATAATATTTTCAAATAGTTTAAAGAAAATTTTCGAGTTACGTTACGGTAACGAAGAATTACATGTTAAATAGTAATTTCTGGGGAAAACCGTATATACAATTAGGCCTATTTCGAAAAAGAAAACTCGAATAAGTAGCAAGATCTTGTTTCAATAAATACAGATGAACTATCACGTGCCTAAAACAAAGAAATCAAAAATTGGCGATTAGATTAAAAATTATATAAATATAGAAACTTCTATTTTTCAGTATTAGTGCGTTTGCAAAATGATTGGGCATATCACTTTTTTGTTAACGGTAGGCTTCGTTGTAGCTTTACCCAGCGAACAATTGCATCCTTTTTCAGAGGAATACATTCAGCAAATTAACGATAAGCAGTCAACATGGAAAGCCGGAAGAAATTTTGAAATTGAAGAATATGAACTATTTAAAGTATTAGCATCTGGAGTTAAAAGCAATAATGTGACTAAATTTCATAAAAAGATTCATAATGAAGAACAAGACATACCGGAAAATTTTGATGCTCGTGAAGCTTGGCCAGAATGTGCCGATATTATTGGTTTAATAAGAGATCAATCTAAATGTGGCTCATGCTGGGTAAGTTTCAAATGCATAAATTTAAAAGAAAATGGTTAACTTTGACAATTCGAGTTGAAGTGTCAGATGTTAAAGGTACATTAAAATGAAATAATTAGAAACTTTTCAGTTAATATAGAAACAATGGATTTTAACTGTATAAGCATTGTTAATTTTCTATATCTTCCTATAAATAATTGATATAAATAATTTATAACACTTTCGTAACAATAGGAAATTAGTGTCCAGTTCCAAAAGAAGTCATATCGGTAATGTTATATTATCACTGGAAGAGTAAGTGTTTTAAAACTGGATGCAAGTATTACATATATTTTGTTTGACAGCGATTTTTCTAGTTTTCTTGGTATATATATATATATATATATATATATATATATATATATATATATATATATATATATATAATTTATTTTTGTATCTTAAACCTTTTGTTAAATATTTTTTTCTAATATTTTCTTGGGTATAGGTTTTTCATTAGAGAAACAAAGGACAATAATTTTCTTTCTGACGTTTCGCTCTACATAGCGAGCTTCTTCAAAAGAGCTTGGTATATTTATTTTACATCTACAAAAATTACAGAATTTTTTATATAATAAACATATATCACAGTAATTACATTTTTATATTTTTAATTTTAATTAAAATTAATAAAAACAAAACAGATTTTAAAATGGTCTTAAAGTTTAAAATTTAAAACAATACAAACAGGTTAAAATAGTGAAGATTTTAAAATAGTACATACCTTGAAAGTAGTTTTGTGTGTATGTTTAAAAATAAATTCAATTATGATCTTTGGTATGCAATTTGTATGGATAGATTTATTTTTATAAAAAGCAAAAAATAGGAAAAAAGATTATTATTTATTTTTTAATGACGTTCTTTTTTGCTTTTTATAAAAATAAATCTATCCATACAAATTGCATACCAAAGATCATAATTGAATTTATTTTTAAACATACACACAAAACTACTTTCAAGGTATGTACTATTTTAAAATCTTCACTATTTTAACCTGTTTGTATTGTTTTAAATTTTAAACTTTAAGACCATTTTAAAATCTGTTTTGTTTTTATTAATTTTAATTAAAATTAAAAATATAAAAATGTAATTACTGTGATATATGTTTATTATATAAAAAATTCTGTAATTTTTGTAGATGTAAAATAAATATACCAAGCTCTTTTGAAGAAGCTCGCTATGTAGAGCGAAACGTCAGAAAGAAAATTATTGTCCTTTGTTTCTCTAATGAAAAACCTATACCCAAGAAAATATTAGAAAAAAAAAATATATATATATATATATATATATATATATATATATATATATATATATATATATATATATATATATATATATGAAATAAATGCGAAATAGTAAATGCAAACTTCTCTCCATCATATCCCTTCTGTGTTAGAGGTTGCACAGTTAGAATGCAGCTCACACGGAGGAATCCGTGAAATCCGTATAAACATATATATATATATATATATATATATATATATATATATATATATATGTTTGCGTTTTTTATGTATGTATAATTATTTTTAGGCATTTTCAGCTGCAGAAGTAATGTCTGACAGAATATGCATTCATTCCAATGCAACCAGAAAACTGTTGGTTTCTTCGCAGAATATTGTTGCTTGTATGAATGATGATGGATGCGGGGGCGCATATCCCGAAAATGCTTTTGCAATGTGGAAAGATCAAGGTATTGTAACCGGAGGATTATATAATCGTACCGATCAGGTAAAATTGAGCATAATTATTTTCTCACAGTAATGAATGGAAATAAAATTGCATATAGGGAAAATTTTCATAGCACATGACCCATATTCAACATTTATTACTCCATTTGTTAGGGATTTAAATATTGCATATAATTTATTTTATCATCTCATTTTTCCCATGTGTTTCTTGGTAAATTATTTGTGTAATTCCGGACAAGTATAAAGGATATTTTGGTTTTTGAATTTAGAAAACAAAACATGGAAATAGAAAAGTCTTGTGTCTAATGGACTTAAAGAAAATAGTCTGTGAAAGGTACGACATTTCCAAAAAAAAATTCCTTTTTTATAGGTTATTAATAAATTATATTGAATTATTAATTCCCGTCGAATCTTAATAAAACACTGCAAAGCACTGATTAGAAAAAAGCACATATATTTATACAAATAATTTTTTCACATACTTAACAGTCCTTATAACGAAACCTAAGGTTTTTAAATAATTGCTAACTTAAGCCTTTGACGAACTTCTCTTTTAAGAACCAAGATTTTATGAAAGAATTAAAATTACTTCTATATTAGCATACTGTATAAAAGAAAGTTAACCTAACCAGCCGCACTTGATGGATTTAAGCACTATATATGTGTTAGATTAAAAATATACCATGTATTTTAAATTATTCTGTTATTTATTTATAAAATGCTGACCTTGCAATAGGTGTAGTGATTAATTTCTAGAACATAATACTTGTATATCCCAACGGATGAAGGTGTTCCGCAAAGACGTTAAATCTGCTTAAATAACAACATTACAATCCCAAATGTCACAAACAAGTCTAGACGCTGAATATTGTCCTGTTATTGTCAATAGAAATCTGATACAACATGAAAACAGTTGTTTGTATAGTAATCTGATAAAGTGTGAGAACGAACAAATTGCGTTCCAATAATAATATAAATACCTGCAATTGTTCTGTGCTCCTCAGTTGAGTGAGTTATTATCTACATTAGATTTAATTTCTAATTTTAAAAGTTGTTCATAATCACTGTGTGCATAGTCCAAGTTAAAATAAATGTTAGTCGCGTTACTGGAATAAAGGGTTTTTTAAAAACCTTTCTACTCGTCCACGACCTAACAATATATATATATATATATATATATATATATATATATATATATATATATATATATATATATATCTTCTTCTTCTTCTTCTACCTTCTATAATAGGTCCCTGACCTGTTCCTTCTTCGAATTTCCTCATTCTGGACTTAAATTATCGCTCCACCTTTTCCATGGTCGACCTCTAGTGCGTGTACCACTAGGCGATTTATCTCGTGCGATCCTTACCAGCCTATCCTCTGTCATTCGGCTTATGTGTTTGTTCCATTGTTTCTTACGCTGTAGGACCCACTCAATAATGCAGTCTGTGTTGCATGATTGTCTAATGTTATCGCTTCTTTCTCTGTCTAGTAGCGTTTTTCCTGTTATTCGTCGAAGTATTCTCATTTCTGTAGTCTCCAATAGTTGTTTCGTTTTTGTCGTCTCTGGCCGTGTTTCTGAGGTATATGTCATAATAGGTCTAATTGTGGTTTTGTAGATCCGAACCTTTGTTTCTTGTTGTAAGTGTTTGTTTCGCCAGATCACATCGTTGAGATGATATATATATATATATATATATATATATATATATATATATATATATATATATTTATATATGAAGTAAAATACGAACAGTAAATGCAAACTTCTCCCCATCCTAGCCTTTCTGTGTTAGAGGTTGCACAGTTAGAATAAATTGGTATAAAACGCAAATTTATCCTATTCCACCACCATCGAGATGATGGCCTACCTGTACCACCATACCGAGAAGAAAGTCAAAACTTACCCTCCCCGCCACAGTGATACGGCAGAGATACATGTTTCGTCTCTACTAGACTCATCAGGGTACCGACATGCACCTGGCTGTGCAAAAGGACAGATCGGAAAGAAGCATGCAAGTACTGAACGCGGCTTCGCCGACCTCCCGCCGGATGGCGTATATATGTTTATGCGGCTTTCACGGATTCACCCGTTTGAGATGCAATAGCAGTGGATATATCCACATTATGCCGTTGTAGTGCTGAAATCACATTCAGCAAACGTACAACTGTATGCAGCTCCGTGTATCGAATGAAGTAAAATACGAACAGTAAATGCAAACTTCTCCCCATCCTATCCTTTCTGTGTTAGAGGTTGCACAGTTAGAATAAATTGGTATAAAACGCAAATTTATCCTATTCCACCACCATCCAGATGATGGCCTACCTGTACCACCATACCGAGAAGAAAGTCAAAACTTTCCGATCTGTCCTTTTGCACAGCCAGGTGCATGTCGGTACCCTGATGAGTCTAGTAGAGACGAAACATGTATCTCTGCCGTATCACTGTGGCAGGGAGGGTAAGCTTTGACTTTCTTCTCGGTATGGTGGTACAGGTAGGCCACCATCACGACGGTGGTGGAATAGGATAAATTTGCGTTTTATACCAATTTATTCTAACTGTGCAACCTCTAACACAGAAAGGATAGGATGGGGAGAAGTTTGCATTTACTGTTCGTATTTTACTTCATTCGATACACGGGGCTGCATATAGTTGTACGTTTGCTGAATGTGATTTCAGCACTACAACGGCATAATGTGGATATATCCACTGCTATTGCATCTCAAACGGGTGAATCCGTGAAAGCCGCATAAACATATATATATATATATATATATTGTGTCCAGAAATAAAATGAACATTTGAATTTAAACAGCGAGCATCATGTGAAATTTTATGACGTTAAGCAAGTTACAGTAGTTTGAACGTTGATTGCCCTTCGTGGCGCTTTTTACCAAGTCGAAACCAATTCAACAGAATTTAATAATAATTATTATCGTCTTCTACTGAAACAAAATACATACAATGGAGGTTTAGTATTACATATGCTACTCTTACCTAAATTAATTATAAATAATAAATCCAGGGCATAATTTTCTAAAGGAAATTGAAAGGAATGAAGAAGGCAGAAACCAAAGTCTAAAGAAAAAAAAACAAGGATGGAAGAAAATGAAGAGAGAGTTGAAAACAGGAAAACGGTAACTGGAAAACAATATGTATAAAATAATAGTCTCCTATTAATTAACATGTTATGTGCGCTAATTCCATGCTTCTCCACTACAAATAAATTAGTAGAATATTATATGAGAATTGTTCATGAAATAATATGAGCTAGGCAAGTCAACAGTTTAATTATACGGTTAGACATTCAAAAGCGTGTCCATATTTTGCATTTTAATTTTAATTCAAGATATGGACGAGTTTTAAAGTTATCCTGGAAGTTATTGTACCATTTTGAGGCTATGAAAGCAAATAAGCATTATTACATCAATATTTTATGTCGAGGAATGTTTAACGTATGTGGATATCTATGCCGAGTATTTTTTTCGTGAAGCTTGGTACGTAGGGCGAAGGCCTACCCGTCCGAAGCACACGATGCCCAAATGACGTAAGATATAATGCATATAAATCCAATTCAACAGTCATAAAGTTGCAGAAATCCAATCGAACTTTCTAAGGTTGAAAACAAAGCGATCGAATTATTTTGCATCTGTCTTTTTGTTATATGATCCAAACAGCTTTTTTTTTATAGGTTAAAGTGTCTTTAAAATGCAGTTATATCTTGAAAGCTCTTTCTTAATGTTCTATACATCTCAAGTTAGAATCTAATATCACTCGTAGATTTTTATATCTTTCATTCAACATAAGATCTTGCAAATTAAAAGTGGTAAAAATGTAGGTTTGACAATACTTATCATTATGGTGTTGCCAAATAGCATAAAGCAGGATTTAGCGGCATTTAATTTAAGGTTATGAGAGACAAAAAATTGATATATGGTATTAAAATATTCATTTATTGTATTCAGAGCTACATGTACATCTCCCGAATCAAAACTATAACATACCTGAACATCATCGGCATAGGTGTGCAGACCATAGGTAGATCTGTGGTTAACAGATGAAACAATAGGAGTGATAAAATTGGATCCTGAGGTACACCCAATAATATAGATTTATTGCTGGAAAAATTATTATTTAAAAGGACCTTTTGACGCCCACCTGAAAGATAGGAGGGGAGAAATTAGCAAGAAGTTTCGTCAAACCCCAGAAAGTGAAGTTTTGCATGTGGAACCTCAGAATTTACCACATCTAAAGCTGAATACCAACGCTGTTATTGTTCCTAGTCATTTTTAGCAAAGCTATCACCTCTAACCTTTAGTAGCTTACAGGATGTGCTGTAAGATTCCCTGAAACTAGCCTGTTCTCAGACAAGATAGCATATATTCCCTACATAAATTACTTATTTTCCTTCAAATGATATTTCTTACGAATTTTCAATATTAATTACTTTAGACTAAATAAATATTTTCAAATTTTGCGTCCAGCCATTAATAGCTCAAATCAAGAAATACAAGCTGGAATTAGTTTCAATACGAAAATGAAATGTTTTTATTGCTTCTTACCGCTAGAAATAAATAGCGTTTTATCAATTATAAAGTACGCGCTGAAAAATGCTGACCGATTAGTTTCTGTCAGAGCCATATATATATATATATATATATATATATATATATATATATATATATATATATATATATATATATATATATATATATATATATTTATATATATATATATATATATATATATATATATATATATATATATATATATATATATATATATACATGTGTAATATGGACTTATTTTCTTGAAACGATGGTATTTATTTTTTTTTCTCTATTTTCTTAGGATTAGGTTCACATTAAAATAAAATATGTTTTTCATTGTTTTGATGTTTCGTTCTTAATTTAGAATATTTTTCCTTTCATGTTTTGTTATTGCTGTAGTACAGTTTTTGGTATATTTATGTCCATTTAGCTGATTTTTTAATAACTGGCTTGTCATTACTATGAATTTTTTCAGACAGTTTGCACCCGGAACTGAATATACAAAATTGAAAGTTTTCATAGTTGGTGTTTTGCTTTTCAGTTTAGTAAAGATTGAGTTTAGTTGGTTGTAGTTCTCCTGGCATGCAACAATATTGTGTTTTTTAAAGTTTATTTTAATTTTTCTGAAAGATCTGTTGTAAAAGGTAATTCTATGTATCGTTTTTGTGTTTCCTGTTGTGAATCATCGTTGTTTTTGGTACTTATGTTGTTATAGTGCTTATATGATCTTTTTGTAAATAATTTCTTCGATATTCTTATTATTAAAATTGATTTGTGTAAACCTTTCTTTAACTTTTCCTTGAATTCAGAGTCTGAAGGTAGGGGACGTTAATAAAATGGCTCTGTCAACCAAGCTCACAATTACACTTCTTCTTTGGTTTTTTGAATGGTTTGAAAAATTGTTGATATCTTCCCGACCAGGTTATTTTAGTTATACCAAAACGTTAGAATTTTATCATTTATTTTGTATTAGTGTATTTTTCCGTTTATCTCAGATTCTGATTTAAATTTTAATTTTCTATGGAAATTGTTAAATTGTAGTACAACGTAATTTATTTTGTCATTGCCATTATATAATCGTCAACAAACGCTTAAAGAAAATCAGGTCTAAATTTTCTACGACTCTTTCCTCCAAATATTCCACGACTAGCTGGACGACCGCACATCAGTTAGACCTCATTTTAAACTGAGGTTTAACAATTAGAACGATTATAATCGGATTAATATATTCGTGAGCCAATAATTAATCAGAGTGCAATTTGTTAATGACGCTTCTGCTTGTACTTTCGTTCACGGGCATTGTTGTGTTTTATATTCAAAATACGCCAATTGTTGAGGGTAGCAATATAAGTAAATCAAAAAAAAAAAAAAATTAACACTGATTTGTGCATTATCTGTCAAGAAAACAATAAAGATATAACGCTGGAATGTAACACGAATTACTTCATAACAAACTTTAGACATACAAATCTAGCATTTAAACATTCTATTTAGTTTAAGATAACTTTAAATAAACATTAATTCAATATAAAATGTGATTATTTAATGCCATCGACGTAACTTTTAGATTTGTTCAAGTACCACATGACCAATAAGTGCTATAAAACTATACGCATAAAAAATCGTAGATGCTTTGAAAGTTATAAACTAAAATCTAAAAAGAGAAAATAGTGATTTAAGTAAAGATAATATAGAGGAATGTAAAAAAGTTAAGCTTAGTTAAGAATAGATAACAATGCTATTATTAACTAGGCGCTCTCTGTCTGTCTCTTTAAAATCGTTCACTGGATTCGTAGAATAAAACACAACACCTTTCACTAATAATTCCAATACTTATGTTAACTATTTCTTAACACAGCTAAAATACAACTCTCTTATTACTACTTCTGAATCTTCACTATCCAAATACCACTATGTAACTAACTATACTACGCTTATCCTATCCCTATTTATATACCTATGGAATTCCCCGTACAAATGTAGAACATAAAAGTTGAAGTCTGTCTAGAAATATGAATCATCGACATAATTTTCCATTCGGCACATTATAATAAAGATGACTTATCCCATTGGAATACGAAGGCGTATCAATGAGTTTTCTTCTTGTCGTTCGTAACAGTACTAACAAATGTATTATTTGCGAAAAAAACATCGTACAAAGGAAATTTTAAACTCCAACACATGGAATCATGTGAAAGTGCCAAAACATTATATACAGCTTATCGATTATTTAGGGATCACACAACAAAAATATGTTAACTTATTACCAGAAAGTTTAACTTTAATATCGGGTACAACGCTTAATGCTTTATATCGTATAAAAGAAAATAAAGCTACCATGGCTACTTGACCGCGTTTCAAAGAGAATCCTTTTTAGTGGGTCTAGCTGTAAAAAATTTAACATAAGGTATTTAAGAATATAAGACCAGAAAACCAAAAGTTAACTTACAATATAAATTACAACTGTGCCACAAACTACAACTGATCAGAGTTAAAACTATGACTAAATATGTTTCTGTCATGCTAACATCACGTCCTCGATACCCTTTGTAACGTTATAACTGATAAGGAAGAAAAACTCATTTTGGAGCATTATTTCAATCACAACTATCCTTAATTAATTTTAGGGCTGCCAGTCTTACTTTTTGCCACCATGTTACGGTGATTTAAATAACTGTACCGTCATTGCTCACTCTCCTGCTTGTAAAAAAGAATGTGATAATCCTGCGCCTAACTATGATGAACAAAAAACTTACGGACTAGATTATATCAGTTTTGAAGGAGAAAAACAAATGCAACTTGAAATTTTGAAGAATGGTCCTGTGACAGCTCTTTTCATTGTATATGTTGATTTTGCTAACTACAAGAGTGGTAAGTTTCATGGAGCACGATAAAGGTTATCTGTAAACTTGAAATATTACAAAATTTGCGGAGAAATTTATCTGAGTTTAAAATTCGGCATTCATTTTTAAACTAACCCTTTACTTTTTTTTCTCTATAACTTGAACATTTAGTGGGAGAAATAGAGCCGAAATTTCGACGTCGTCCGTAACATAGCATTTCTCCATTGTTGTTATATGTTCAGTCTATATTTTTAGGAAATGGTCGGCATTTATAGTACTCTTGAAAATTTGCCCAGCCAAAATAATTTACATACCTGAACAAAATCCTAAAGGGTAGACAAGTAGATGGATATTAAAGAGGTGGCGGACAGCGGTAAATGGGCAAAAATTTAGTATGTATGTATGTGCGTAGAGTTGGGGGTGTGTACGCTGCGACGTGATAGATCTTTTGTGTCCTCTTACTACTGCCCAGTCGTAAAAATTACCTTCTTGGTTAGAGCAGATCCTCCAATCCTATTTCCCTCATGAATCTTAGGATGTTGGACGGCTTTAAGGTGGGTAGCTCCCCTTCTTCGATTTGGTGTGTTCCCAAGAACCGCATCCTAGGGTTTTCTAGAACGCTGCACACTGCAAGGATATGAATTGAGGTTTCGATCTTCTCCTTACAGAATTTTCACTCTTCTCTTCCTACCAGTCTGAGTTTCTTGAGGTGTACCTTCAGGTGGCAATGCCCCGTCAGGACTCCTGTCAGAACTCTGAGTTGGTTTTTACTTAAGTTTATGCATTCTTTGATTCTATTCTGGTCGTAGTTCCCCCGAAGTATATTCGCATGTCTCAATCCTTGCAGCTCCATCCAATAATTGGATCTCCTGTTTTCTTCTTCTATCTTTAGCTCTTCCAGCATTACGCTACTTCTGATTCCACAGAAAGGCTTTGGTCTCAGAAATGGTATCTCAGGCCCTTTCTTCGCGAGCCTGTCTACTATTTCATTCCCCTCTATCCTAGTACGTACCGGTACCCACATGAGGGTGACTTTATTATTTTTACTCAAATCATTTAGTTCCTCTAAGCATTCCTAGATCATCTTGAAACTGATAACTTGAAAGCTCAGCGCACTGATGGCTGCTTGACTATCCGACAAGAAATTTGGGTAAAAATCATTATCAGTATTATGTCATGCCATTTCTACCACGTAATTTTGGATCCCTTATGAGTCTAAATCCAAATAGGCGGACAGAAAGATGGATACAGAGGCACATAAAAAGTGTTAAGTATATCAGTTACCTGGGATGCTTATCTTCTACGGGAATCTCTTATCTCGATAACCACTAGATTTATTTTGACTTGTAAGCTCTATTTTTTTGGATTTCATGTACTAATACAAAATTTAGGAAAAATAAATTTTTCATTTTTTTTATATGTTGAAATTAGAAAATGCTCTTATTTTGCGAACCTCTGCCGCAATTTTGACATTACACATCTTTAAATGACGATGAATAATCTGCATTTATTGTATTATATAGAAACAAGTAATTTTATAGAAATTTTTTTCTATTTCAATATTTTAAAAATTATATATAAATGCTCGTAAGTATCACTTTTCACTTACCTATGTAGCGCTCACTTCGAAATTTATTGGTATATAGATAAAAATCAAGTTAATACCAATCTTTCTATTACTTTTTTTCATTTTTCGAGTTTTTATAAATGCATCAGTTGCCATTTGATCGTTTTTTAATGCAGATGAATTCTATGTATTTATTTTTATAATCTTATTATAATGTTGTGTTTGAAAAAGTCATAAAAATTCTTATTTTTGGTAAATTACCTTATTAGCTTGGATTAAAAATGCTACTTTTCTATGTTCAGTTATTTAAGATAACGATAATTCTGGAAAAAAAATCGAAACTAAAGGATATGTTAGGACCCAATCAAAAGAAACCAGTAGACTTTGTCAAGAAGTTGCGCAATAATAAATTTAAAGAGACTTGAACAATGAAGACCAACCATTATTTCTTGTTAAACGTCACAAATTTTTTGTTGACAGAAACAAGAACTTCAAAAAAGACCAGTTTAGTTGCCTGGCTCACGAGAATGTAGACACTAAGATCAAATATGTCAAGTGCAGAAAGAAGTATGTCAAGTGCAGAAAGGAAATGATATTATTATAAAATGCTCTGATACAGATAAATTATTAATTCTGTCAAGTTATATATATCATTTCAAAATAAGTCAAAACTTTGGATAAAAACTAGAATCGTAGGAAAAAGCATTGAATTGATATTTGCAAAATTTAACAAAAATTTCGGGCTTCAGTATGCAAAGCATTAGCTGGTTTTCATGCTGCCACTGAATGTGATTATAATCCAAGTTTTTGTGGACTAGCAAAGAACATGTCATTTATTATAATATGTAAATTTGAACACTATCAGAAAGCATTTTATTCTCTTGAAGATACCAATTTTGGCTGTGTAAATGTTTTTAAAATCCTAGAAACATAGGTTTGTTATTTGTATGACATATCGGTATCACAAAAAGAATACTTCAAACGAAAGCAAATGATACACTGTTTACGTTATTTAGCTGTAAATATAGTTGCGTGATGTAAATGAACCAGTTTTTAAGAAAAGACTGAAAAATTTTGATGCTCCAAGCTTACCGCTATCCCAGTCTGAACTATATCAATACCCTTTAAGACCGCGCTATATTACAAGTATTTGGCTGAATGCTCATGAAAAAGTTCCAACAGGGCTTGTTGTTGAAAAAAAATAGGTTGCTCAAGATAACACCTATAAATTTAAATGGTTCCAAAGACCACAAATGCCATAGACGATTGGAGATATTGTATTAAAGAAAGAAACAGATGGTGAGATTGAAGATGAAATTGATGAAAGTGAAAAATTAGAATAAAAGTGATGACGATAATGTTCAAGCAATGTGATTTTTAAAATTTACATATGTATTTGGTGCAAATATACTATAGTTTATATAATTGTAAGGCATTATTAGTATTACTACGCGACAAATTTTAGTATATTTGTTCTATCTTGTATGAAAAGTGCATTTTGTTAATATTGGGGCGCTTAATACAAAGATGATAATGAAATTAAAAACTTAGTTGCAAAATTCAAGAACAAAGTTTTCTTTAATTTTATTTTTAACAAAATAATAAAAAATACATACTTTTGCAATTGTAGAGACACTAAATAACCTGCCTTTTTGCTTTTCTTTTGTGAACTAAAGCATCTCTAACAAGAGTCCAGCAGTAGTCGGCAAGCATGAAAGCTTTCCACTTTCCCTGGTACCTTTTCTTCATTGTTGATATAACATGATGGAAGCATTCGCCGTGCTCATCAGTTACAGCTCCGCCGTTGTCAGGAAAAAAGTCTAGATGTGAGTGTACGAAATGGATCTTTAGGACATATTGCAACCCATTTTTTGATATGATGGCAACATTTTTTTAACAAGAGTAACGTAATTGTCAACTCTTTTTCCAAAGAAATTAGTGACCACGAGGCAAAAGTCATTCCAAGCATTTTTTTTCAATATATGATAGAGTGCTGTCAAAATGTTTGCCTTTCAGAATATTTGGAATCTGTGGCCTAACAACCTTCTTTAATTTTTGCCACACTTAGCCTTGGGAATTTCTGACGCAGGTACTGAAAAGCTGGTCCATCTGTACTCAGTGTCTTAACAAAGTTTTTCATTAGGCCCGATTTAAAATGCAATAGTGCCAACAAAAACTTTTTGGGGCATACCAATGGTATATGCTGTACATTCTTTTCACCTGGTTCTAATGATTGTCGAACGGATCAGTTTGTTCTCTCGTAATGAAGTGCCTTTGCCCTACTGTCCCATTCACACAAAAAAACAGCAAAAATTGATGTAGCCTAGCTGCAACCCAAGTCAAAAGGCAATCACCTTTAATTCGCCACAGAACTACCATTGATGTTAATCGTATTTTATACTTGTCAATAGGTACTTCACATATACATAAAACGCTGTATATCTTTACGTCAAAATTTGACAAATGCATCAAACTAGTGACATTTTTTTTTGAGAACTGTAACAGGATCGGAGTGGCTCAGTCTACTATTTTCTTTTTCGGTTATATAACAAGAAATTATATCGTAATATAATAAAAATATCACAACGTTGTCGACAAAAATGCGTTTAATAAAATTTTATAGCCGTTATTATAGAAGGACAAAATAAAGACACAGTTAGTCTGAGGTAAGGTTATGTAAATAACAGCAGCTTTTTTTTTGTGTTCCTTGCTCCTGATCTGTGGATATCTTTTATCTCTTTCATTATTATGAATAGAAATAAGGAGGGAAAATCATCATCTCCTTTAGTATTTTCCGATTTCTATTGTGTCTGGAGTAGATACGGAGTAGGTAAGCGTGTTAAAATTCATATTTTAATAAAAATATTAATGGGATATTTTGCAGAATCATTAAATTTTAGATAATAAAACATGTTAAAAATTATGAAATAAATATAAATGTTGTTTCAATTGTAAAAATTACTTATTTTTCTCTACTCTGAGAGGAAGACAGAAAATCGAAATGAACGACCCTAGTTATATTTACGAGAAACATTTTTTTTTGATGTATGGCAACTAAAAACCGTTACAATTACTAAATTTTTAAAGATATACACCGTTTTGAGTATATTGTCGTATGATTCTTTTATGTGAATTGCATATTAAACAGGAATAGACGGTAAAATATTTCCCATATGCAATAGTACTGTATTTAAACCCAGTGTTGAACTATCTATGAACAATCTCCATTCCTCTGGCTTACAGTTTATATTTAAGGCCGCCAATAAACCGCTAAAGCTATTGCAGAGAACCAAGTTTTTTACTTTTTGAAAAATCTAAGTCTCTCACAAGATCGTTTAATTCTGGTTGGGTTATTTTGTGCGCTTGGCAGTATAACGTGCTGGGTGTGAAATCAGGATCTCTTGATGTTCATCGCATATCTTCTTCTTAGGAAATCGTTGTAACGTTATTATCTGATTCGTAAGTACATGTTTCTGGGAGTTCTGGAATAGGCAGTTGAGCCATGAGACGCAGCTCTCATGGCAGATGGTATATTTGGATAGTTGATCATCGACTTATTTTCTTGAATATACCTGTACCTTGCCCAACACGAGGTATGATGCAGAAATAGCAATCATGAACATGATTTAAAAGCTCTCGCCAGATCATTAGGATACCAAACCGCATAGATCATTTTTTACTATTTAACTAGTTTCTCAGATTTGAGCGCATGCAGCACAGCAGATATGTGGCGCCCACTGTTTGTCTTGATCCCCAGTATTGCGACCGAAATAAAGCTGATATACTTTTTTATTAATGGGATAACAGACCGCTTCTGAGACGCAAAAGTCACTTCACCATAAATATAGCAGAAGTGATCTGAATTGTTTACATACATTAGAGGCATCTTACAATTTCAACTACTCGATTCGACTAACTAACTTCGACTGACTAACCTCTCCGCTTTATAGCTGCTTATATACCCAAATACCACTTCTATATTTTTAGAGAATATTCGAGAATTTTCTATTCAATTCCATAATATTCGCAATAGTGGCGTTTGTCAATTGTGTGTATATAAAGGCCGTTCAGTACAAAGCAGACATAAAAGTCGATTTACATTGGTTTAAATGGTTATCTTCCTGATTTTAAGCCCTGAGGGGTTGGTACCTCGTATACGTGGGTCATCCCTGGAGATTCCCCAAGTGGTGTTGCCACGTTATGCGAAATTTCCTTAGCTTGGGAAAGCGTACATGTGACAACGTCGCACCCCTCTATTGTAATAACAATACAAATATACCACGTGCATTCTTGCGGTTACATTGAGACGTGACATCACGAAAATTTGAACTAATTTAAAAAAAATAAGTTTAGTTTCGGTTGTAGTACACCAAAAATGGTAAGATTAAGTCGAATTTATTTTAACTACGGCTGTTGTTCAATGTATTTAAATGTATTCTAAAATAACGATAATACTATATTTATATTTCATTTTTAATAAAATTGTGAATCTGATTATTAGATCTTTGTCTTTATTCCTCATATTATAAATTTTAAAATACTTTTCTTTCAATGTTTTTATGAATCAATATACGAATTATAGAATGTATGTATAGAAATGATTGTTTGTTTCATTACATTATCATTAATATGTGTAAAGTTAAAACTGAGTCAATGGTTCGCAAAATAAGCACATTTTCCGATTTCAAAAAAATGAGAGAAATCGAAAAAGGTGCGATAAAATTGATTAATATCGATATATGGACACACTTTTTATGGATTCTGCATCGGTATTTAAAAATAAAAAAATTGAGACCTTATAACTCAAAATCGATCAGGGAGTTATCAAAATGCGAGAGTCCACATACTAAATAAGAGCTTCAGGTAAGTAGTTTATTTAACCCCGTTTCATGACCCTTGTTCCACCTACCTGTTCACCCTTTTGAATTTGGACTCCTTAGAGGGTTCAACATTACGTGGTAAAAATAGCAGACATATTACTGATGATAATTTCTTGCCCAAATTGTGGATCCCTTTACCCCAGTCTGCCCCCCCTTTTTATCCACCCACCAATCCGCCTTTTGAGATTTCGTTTAGTTATGTTAAGACCTTTGACTGGGCAAATTTTGATGAAACATATTATCGAAGAGGATAATTTCCCGAAAAAATAGACCCCTTTTATCCCTTATAGCTACAACCTGAAGCCATTAGAGTGTCCGCCTGCACAGGAATATAACAATCAGTATTGAGTGAAAATTTTACAATGGAAAAATTTGTTTAATAACCGGTTTTTGATGACTGACTCACTGACTCCGTAGCACTACAACCCAGGGTGGGTGTTGGCTGCCTCGACTATCTGCCTCCACCTAGAACGGTCTTGTGCCAGCTCCCTCCATTCTCGCTGGTCAACTTCAAGGATAGCTAGATCCTTGTGGATGTTATCTTGATGACAGTGGCATAAATGAATAATTAAATATATAAATAATTTTGTGACAAGCTGTGAAAACTAAGCATGTTGAACAAACCAAAACCTGGATTTTAAATATGTTTGACGAGTTAACAGTTAGAAATACTGATTCAGTTTGGACCACTACCAAATAAATAAATATTGTTGAATAGACTAATACACTTAGCGAAATCTTCTAGATATAAATTTCTAATATAATTCTATATTGATAATAATCGCCTGCCTCAGAAATCATTATCCGTAGTTTTAATTACATCAATTTAAAATTATTTCTCGACGTGTTTTGTTCAGAGATCAAGATCTTTGAAAGCTGTTTTATCTCTTAAAAAAGATTGCAGCATATACAGGATGGCGCAATAGCGGGGCAAAGCAACGTATCTTCCTTATTTCTCAAAAATTTTTAACAATATTTTAATAAAAGTTGTAGGTATAAGAAAACTTTAAGTGATATAGAAACACAAACTTTACATGATAAAGTAATTATACGCAGGGTGTTCTACTTAAAAATCGAAGAAAAATTAATTTATACTTCATTAAATGAGCAAAACACCCAATATGAGATAATTGCTTAGGCGCTATATTAGATCTTCAATAGTATATTCATCTTTCTCCATGTTAATTTTGTGTACGTTAGTTGCTGTAGATTAAAAGATATAGTAGACTACAAAGAACCGTCTTTTTTAAATTTGGTGAATTTTTTAAAAAAGTTGGCAAATTCGCAATAAAACTCAATACTGGTTATTCCAAAAAAAAAAATATTTTTTTAACGTCATGCTGACATGAAATACCATATATAATTAAAAATATTTTTAAATTGAAGAAAATTTCATATTATATAACTTTTATTAACACATTTTTTGAAATTTTTCAAAAATAAAGGAGATAGGGTACTATTGCGCCACCTCGTATATCATACCAATACAAGATTTCTTGATAAAAATGTGGTTGTAGGATTTGCATTGTCTTTATTTTTCTATATTTGTACGACGTTTCGATTAGAGATACAACCTAATCGAAATGTCGTACAAACATACAAAAATAAAAACAATGCAAGTCCGACAAAATACATTTTAATTAATCTTCAACATTATCTATAACCTTCAAACAAACAAGATTTCTTAATTAATCAATATCGTGAAAGCTACTAAATCTTTGCAAAATAACCTATCTATTTTGTATTACTCCTAATAAACAGCCTAAAATATAATTTCAACATTTCCAGCCGGATTCACTAAGAAGACTTAAGATATAAACCCGATCTGGTTACCATGAAATTTAAATCTTATAGTGGACCAGTTTTGTTTTGCTTATGATATTGTGATAATTTATATTAGATCTCTCAACAAATAAACACTTATATACGGATATTAAGGACAAGAACCTTACGATATAGCCTTGAAATGTTTAGGAGAAATAGTTATATCCCAAAGACAAATAAAGTTCTCCATTTTTGCCGGTTCAGTAATAAAACAAAATGACTTTTTATGTTTTTATTTTTAGGGTCTAAAATTTGCTTGACTTACTGTTGCATTTGTCAATTTAAGACTTGAGCTGTTATTTTAGGGCGTTTTGAAATTTAAACCATGTTAGTGAATCCGGCTGTTCATGTTTTAAATTAGTAAAAAAAGTTTTTGATCTGTATAAACCAAAAAAATATAAACCGACATTAAAGATATATTTTTTATTGTAGGAAGTAGTAGATCATACCAAAAAGATAATTTTGGCCTAAAATAATATATTTACAGGTATATATCAACCGACTATTCTTAGCATAATTGGCCTTCATGCTGTTAAAATTATAGGATGGGGGGTAGAAGATAATCTGAATTATTGGTTAGTTGCTAATTCATGGAGCGAACGCTGGGGTGACCATGGCTTCTTTAAAACGCTTAGAGTAAAGGGCGCCGCACTACTTGATGGCGATAGCGCAGCTGCGTTACCAGATTTTAGTAGATTTTAGATTGAAATAAAATTAATCTAAATAAAGCAGTTGCATATATTAAATACTTTTAATTTATATTTACCCACTTATTTTTTAGAAATTGCAGATAAATGTTTATCGTTTCAACAATAGTTAGTTATAAGTGAATTAAAAAAATATGTATTTTAAACATATTTTTCCTACGTTTTTTCTTGATAATGTTATAAAATCTACGCCACACCGTCGGTTTTCATTCTACCAATTATGAAGATAGCGTTATTGTCAAAAAATAAAAGATTTGGAAAGAGTTTTTTTTATAACACGTCAAGTATTTTAGAATAAAAGGTAATCACTCTTATGCATGAAAATCTTCCCCGCCAGACTAATATGTTATCTCGATAATTTCTACCTATGTAACCCTTACATTGACCTGTAAATTATCATGTTACATAGTAAAATCTAGAGAAAATCAACAACAAGTTTTGATTGATTGCCAGGCAGGTATAAGGATGTACCTATGAGATATATCAGTCGTTATAGCATAGTGGGTGCGATGTTGCTAAAATTAAGTTTAGGGAAACTGTGCACAATCTAGCAACACCGCATGAGGAAGGCGTCTGGGGATGACCCCTTATCTATGAAATCTTAACCCCCTAGGGCTTAAATTAACGAAGTTACCCATAAGTCTCATATAATTCCTAATTTCACTACACCCCGTAGTCGTCCAAGGGTTAGCTACTTATCGAAGTGAACCTATATAGAGAAATCATGTCGCTTCTGGTACTCTCAATACCCGATGTTTCTAGAAAATACTAGATGTTCGAAACGAGTACATAAGCAACCGCCCAGTCGTCGGATGATCAGTATTGGGTATACGAGCGAAGTGTAGCGAACTAACGGAGAGTGATAGCGTTGTAGTAGTGCTATTATTTTCATCGTGTGTATATGTGGTAAAGGGATACTAAAAGCTCAACTAAAAACTTTGATTCCACTTGTAAGAAAACCTATGAGTTATATTTTAGCGCAAAGTTGGCGATCAAGACAAAACTTGAGCTCCCAAAATTTGCTGCCACACTTGTTCAAAAACCTTAATAAGATGGCTACTGAGTTTACAAATCTATGAAGTTTGAAGTGCCAATTATTTGGCGGGAATCTCGGAATCATGTTGATGATTGCTGCTTTTACTTAACAAAAATCCTGGGGTTTTCTAGTAAAAGCAAACATAAAATTGAATATCCTAATAACCCCTCATCCATGAGACCTGTACCTCATGACGCCCCTAACATACCTGTCCCTAAGCCTCCAGAAAATATGAAATCGACACGGAATCGGTTAAACAAGATAATTTTGAACCAAGAACCAGTCCAAGTTTTCAAGAGAAAGACGGTCACGAATTTAGTAGCAGTAAACAGTCCCATTTTATATCTCAGGGAAAGCTCAACGAACTTATTCGTGATTTGGGTCTTCCCAAGTCACAGCTGCTTGTGTCTCTTTTACAACAGTAGAATTTCTTACAAAAAGGAGTAAAAATTTCCACGTTTCGGAAAAAGCAGTCTATGGTAGAAGTATTTTTTCTCTATGGCAAACGGCTTAGTTTACTGTCATGATATTTCGGGTTCAATCAACAAACTTGGTCTTTCCTGTAAACCTACCGAGTACCGACTGTTTATTTACTCTTCGAAGACAAGTCTAAAGGCTGTTTTATTATTTAGTGGAATGAACAACCATCTGTGTCTGTGAATCATGCTGTAAATATGACGTAAGAGAACATGCGTATATTACTTCAAAGCATAAAGTACGAAGATCATAAATGAAATATCTGCGCTGATCTAATAGTCCGAGCCATAAGTAAAAATTAGTGCCGTTTTTGATGTAAGTTCCGAGATAGATGAATTCTATCCCGGGGTGCTGTAAGAACAAACCCTACATAAAATGTAACAGCAAAAAATATGTTGGGACCAATAGAGAGGAGGGTCAAAGTTGGCTAAAACCGGTTTTTTGAATCTACAAGCCAAGGAACGCATTTTGGAAAAAGAGATTTTAAAAACCTATAATTTTTATGAACATTTTCAGCAATTTGTTATTGCAAAATACCGAAAAACCTTTAAAATCGGCCATTTTTTGCATATCAATTATTTACTGCAAAATAACCTATTTTGGCACTTTTTTTATTTTAAAGGGAAGTCCATTTTGAACAAAATGACATTTTATAATAGTAAGCCGGATTATTTGTTGCTGAGATATTGCTATTTGCTTATTCCGAGACGAAAAAAGTTGATTACCATAACCTTTTTTTGGGTGAACATTTTGACCTCTACAAAGGCTTAATCTCTTCGTGAAGGCCTAAATTTTCATATCTTGGTAGGGGCAAATGAATAAATTAATTTTCAACCCCTAAAATATTGCTCTAAAAAATTGAGTGTCCTATATTTATAATTTTTCGAGCTATCCCAAATAAAAAAAAATCGAAATTGGTCCATTCGTTGACGAAATATGGCTAAAATATCCGAGCGCTGCTAACTTGAAGCTGCGAGTTCAGTTTTCTCAAGCCCGTGAAAATAAATTTTTTCATTTGCCACTAATAAGATATGAAAGTTTAGTCCTTCACGAAGAGATGGAACCTTTATGGGGGTAAAATATTCACTCAAAAGTCAACATTTGCACCTTGGGATAAACAATTACCAACATCTCAACAACAAATTTTCCGATTTACTATTATAAATATCAATTTGTTCAGAAAAACGAGGGTTTCCCTTTGACAGCAAAAAAAAATGCAAAAAAAGTTAGTTTTGCAATAAATAATTGATATGAAGAAATTGCCGATTTTGAAGATTTTCTGGCCTTTTTGAAATAACAAATTAACAAAAATTATTGCACAAAACCTCAAATTGTAGATTTTTAAAATCTCTACAACTTCTATCTAAAACTATTTTTCCAAAAAATTCCATACATTTTATGTATGGTTTGTTCTTACATTGCTCCCAACACCCCTGGATAGATCTCATCCATCTCGGAATTTACGTGACTACATTTACCTATGACTTGGACTATAAAAGTTATTGCACTACTTACAGAACCGTAAAGTGGCTACACCAAATATTGTTGTTTTTTATGCGAGTGGAATAACAGAACCACAAACTAACACTATGTGGTTAAAGAGTGGCCATTACCTGAAAACATTCTGCCCGGTCTGAAAAACGTCCTTTATGAACCCTTAGTACAGCAGCAGAAGATTTATTTACCTTCCCTACACATAAAACAAGGGCTTATAAAAAATTTTGTTAAAGGCTTGAACAGAGAAGGAAATGCTTTTTTTTACACGGAAAGTCGCGCTTATAAGGGAGGCAAAGCTCAAACACGGAATGTTGGTTGGGCCGCAAATACGAGAACTTTTAAAGACGAAAATTTTGAAACTACACTTTCGAGAAAGAAAATAGGGCGTGGACTGTGTAAAAGCTATCAATTTTGTATTATTCCTAATAAACAGCATAAACTATATTTTAAACATTTCATCTTTTAAATTATAAGTAAAAAAAAGTTTCTTGATCCGTTTTAAAAAAAATAAATAAATAAACCGACATTAAAGGTATATTTTTTGTTATAGGTACTAGTAGATCATACTAAAAAGATAATTTTGGCCTAAAATACTATATTTGTAGGTATATATCAACCAACTATTCTAAGCATAACTGGCCTTCATGCTGTTAACTTATAGGATGGGGGGTAGAAGATAATCTGAATTATTGGTTAGTTGCCAATTCATGGAACGAACCTTGGGGTGACCATGGCTTCTTTAAAACTCTTAGAGGAAAGGGCACCGCACTGCTAGAAAGCGATAGCGCAGCAGCATTACCAGATTTTACAAGATTTTAGATTCAAATAGAATTAATGTAAATAAAACAGTTACATATATTAAATAATTTTATTTATTTTTACCCACTTATTTTTTTAAAAACCTGCAGATAAATGGTACCGTTTCAACAACAGTTAGCTACAAATAAATATAAGTACGAAACGGGTATATAAGCAGCCGGCAGTCGTATTATTCAACATCTTACCGCCATCCTCCGGTCAGATTTAGCTTCAAATAAGAGATCCGAACATAAATAAGTACGACGACGGGTATCTGAGAAGGTACCAACTAGAATTCCACTGACGAGCCCTATAGTTGGTACCGGGATCAAACACCCACATTTTTAAGAAAGAAATTCGTAATACATTAACCCGATTTAGACACGACAGGTCTTTTCTAGGTTTTTCCTGCCAAATTACCCGATGACGACAATAATAGCCCAGAAAGAGCCACAAATAAAGACAACCCATATGATAGACAAAGAAAGAAAACCACACGTGCTTGTAATATAGGAGTATACAGGGATAAGTCGATAAGGAGTAAATCTCGACTTTCTCCTATATTACAACATGGCATCATAGAGTCTCGATATTCATGTGATGGGGGGACGGTACTACCTGATCGGCCTTGATAAGACTCTCGGTTTCAACTGTGCGATGGGGGAAAGGGGATGCTGATCGGCCTCGATACGCAGAGATGTAAATGACAGGGATGACGCATTACCCGGACGGCCCTGATGGGATTCATGGGAACAACTTAAATGATAGGGGTGAAGCACTTCCTGACGGCCCTGATAGGATATCCGAAAAGTAACTTAAATGATAGGGGTGAAGGGTGCCCGACAGCCCTGATGAAGTCTAAGATATATGATCCCTGCATGGAAAAGTATTAAGCTAATGTTGAGCCCACG
This sequence comes from Diaprepes abbreviatus, assembly GCA_034092305.1. Taxonomy (NCBI): domain Eukaryota; kingdom Metazoa; phylum Arthropoda; class Insecta; order Coleoptera; family Curculionidae; genus Diaprepes; species Diaprepes abbreviatus. The sequence continues at coordinate 1,953,020 of JASJET010000270.1, read as the reverse complement.
ACAGATGTGACAAAGACGACGTTGAATAATACGTAATTCGGGGTGTTAGTCCCCGCCGTTCCTGGGCATCCAACGTTTCGGCGTTCGTTCGAGATCAGGTCTTATGAAATCTCAAAGAACGACGAAGTTTTCTGACCTAAAGGGGGGGTTTCGTATTATTCAACATCTTAACATCATCCTCCGGTCAGACTTAACTTCAAATAAGAGATCCGAACATAAATAAGTACGACGACGGGTGTCTGGGAAGGTACCAACTAGAATCCCACTGACGAGTCCTATAGTTGGTACCGGGATGAAACACCCACATTTTTAAGAAAGAAATTCGTAATACATTAACCCGATTAAGACACGGCAGGTCTTTTCTAGGTTTTCCCTGCCAAATTACCCGATGACGACAATAATAGCCCGGAACGAGAGACAAATAAAGACAACCCATATGATAGACAAAGAAAGAAAACTAAACGTGCTTGTAATATAGGAGTATACAGGGATAAGTCGATAAGTAGTAAATCTAGACTTTCTCCTATATTACAACACGGCCGGTCGTCGGATGATCAGTAATGAATATACGAGCGAATGCAAAGAACTAGCGAAGAGTGGTAGCATTGTGGTGGTGCTGTTATTTTCGTCGTGTATATGTGGTGAAGTAACACTGAAAGTTTAACGAAAGACTTTTAGCCCACTTGTAAGGAAAGCCTACGAGTTATATTTGGTTGGCGATCAAGACAAAACTGGAGCTCCAAAAATTTACTGCCACACTTGCTCAATAATCTTAACAGGATGGCTACTGGGTTTACAAGTCTACGAAGTTTGGAGTGCCAATCCGTTGGCGGGAACCTCAGAATCATGTTGATGATTGCTGGCTTCAGCTTAACAGAAATCCTGGGGTTCTCTAGTAAAATCAAACATAAAATTAGATATCTTAATAACTCTTCAGCCATGAGACTTGTACCTTATAACGCTTGTAACACATCTGTCCCTAAGCCTCCAGAACACAAAATCGGCACGGAATCAGATGAATTACATGATTTTGAAACAAAAGCAGGTCAAGAAAAAAATTATTTCGAATGTAGTGGCAGTAAACATGTAAATACAACTTTGGTCCTTTCTCCATACGCGTTTCAACCACCTATGGTCTCGTCAATGAAGCTGTATCGAACCGAGAGCAACAAACTGATTTTATATTATCTTCTCTTTTCTCTGCTTGGAAGAATAATACATATACACAATTATTTAAAAACGACAGATAGATTTCTTTATCTCTTACTAAAATTTTGATTTTTAAAAATTTCGCACTACTCCGATGATTGTATAGATGTCGTTTAACTGGCGATATTTTTCACCCTGGCATCGAAGTCGGCAGGTTTTTAATATTCTACCGATATACTTTGGAATTTATATTTTATATAGTTGTTGTTTCCTGCAAATGTTGCTCTCGATTTGATACAGCTTCACTCATGGAGTGAGGACTAGAGTTGTATATACAGGAAATAAACTATATGTGTATATTATCTGCTCTGCTTGAAATGAGAATACATATAAATAACTATTTAAATACGGCATTTTTTTTTATTTCTTACTGAAATTTTGATTTTTATAAATTTCGCATTATGCCGATGATTATATAGATGTCCTTTGACTGGCGATATTTTTGATTCTAGCATCGAAGTCAGCAGGCTTTTAATATCCTATCGACATACTTTGAAATTTATATTTTATATAGCAGTTGTTTCCTGCGAATGTTGCTCTCAGTTTGATACAGCTCTATTGACGAGACCATAAGGTTGTCGAAACGCGTTTGGAGAGAGGAGCAAAGTTGCATTTCCAGGAAACAAACTATTTGTATATATTCTTTCCTTTTCTCTGCTTGAAAGGATAATACATATAAATTAATGTTTAAATATTTTTTACTGGAAGTTTGAATTTTAAAAGTAACATTATTTTATTGTAGAATAAAGTCAGAAAAATTGCTCTGTCCAATTTAAATTTATTTTTGATACAATTAAACGAAATTCGTTACAGCTACGTGAGACTTCTTAACATTAGTCAATAAAGAAGGAGCCCTTACGAGTCGATTAGGCAGCCCATACTGACACAGAATAAGTTACCTGTCCAAATTTATTTCCAAGAACTACAAAACAGAAATTTATGCAAATATTCCTTTAGCGGTGTAAAATCGCCCATCGATGCAAAAAGAAGAAGGTGACATATGATCTAAGCAGAATGTAAACAAAATCTACGGAATTATCCAAAATAATTTCAGGAAAACCGCTATAAGAAAGGATTAAAAGAAAAATTTCACTCAATAGACAGGAGAACCGAAATCTATCTGAAAAACAAGGTAACAGTAGATCTAGCATCAATAAAAAGCAACCACTGTGTAGTATAATACCAGTATAATGGTCAAACTGATAATCAAATTAATTTAAAACCGTATTTTGTAGTGTAAGAGTTTAGACAAATTTCAGGAAGAAAATAACAATCGAGCTGGGAAAGAAATTAGTAAGGAAGTAGAATTACGAGGGTTCGTAATGTAATAAAACTAAAAATGCAACGAATAATATGCTTTTAATGAATGGGAAATGCTTACATACATATATATATATATATATATCGGACGTTTCACATCAAAGAGCACAGTGGGCTGCTCAGAACTAGAATGTTCGATGTCTTAAAATATTCGTACTGCTAAATACTATCGAAGGTCGTTTGGCGATTCCAAAAAACCATCATGGCGATTCCAATATGGCATTTGCAATCATGGAAAATTCTGTGAAAAGAAATATAGGTTTATTACCTCATCTTCATGTTTTCGGGATCGCTGAAGCCAATTCTACTATCCCTATAACTTCAACCATTCAGATTTCGTTTTTAACCTCAAAAACTCCTCGACTATACGTCTCTTCGTTTAGGAATAAAGATGATCATTTATTCTTATGTTTTCGGGGTCGTTAATTCAAGTTCCGACATCCTTTTGCATCCAACTAGTCACTAGTGTTTCCTAACTATAAAAATTTTCGTAATTTACTAAAGTAGCACTATTTCTGGTTGAGTTATGAAGTTTGACTACCATATTACCAAAATCTATTACAGGTAAAGAAATTAAAATTGATTATTGTATTCGATCAATATGGTATGTATAAAACTACTGTCGAAAACCGTTAACTCTCTCATGGTAGTTACAATATGACACATAGAGTGCACGAAAAACACGAAATATTGAATAATATCATCACTTAAGCGCTACTACTTTTCAAAATCTGTCTAGTGCACTGGTAGACACTTATGCAAAAATTTTCATTGATAGTGGTTTCTACAAAATCATTTTAATTTTTGAGTTTCGGGATTAAACCTGGATTTAACATATTTTGAAAAAGGAATATTCCTTACCCACATCATTTCATTTCTAAAAACCCATCAAACTATATATCAGATCGAAAACTAATTTAAATCTTCATGAAGTTCTTGTTCACACAGACTTTTTAGAGAACTTTTCATATGTTATGTAAAATGCCGCGTATCAATTTCATTATAATAACAATGAAGCAACTGTTCATACGGTCGCAATTTATTATAGAATTGACGAAGAAATACGGTGCTGTAGTCACGTACTGATATCAAATAGCACAACTCATGATACTGCAGCGCTATATGGTATGTAAGGAATTCTGATCCCTGAAAAAAAAAGATGGTGCCAAAAGTTAAGAAAATTATTTACGTACATAAGAATGACTTCGGTATCGAAGCCGAATGACATTGCTATGAAACTGGCCACAGCAAGGGAGCATCCGATGGGATTGGAGTTACGTTTAAAAGAGTAGCGACTCATGTAAGTGTTCAAGCTAAACCAAATGAAGCCATATAAGCGAAACAAAAATCCATGATCACAGGATTCACTATTATAGGGAGAAAAATTGTCACGGTTCAATTTTACGCTTAAGCTCACTATGCCTAATTTATTTAACATTATTTTGCAAATTCGTTATGGGCAACATAGTATCATATTCCTTAAGTATTTCCCAGGGATTCTTTGAAAGAAAGAATTTCATCAAGTACAGTTTCGATTAATTTTATTTGCCATTTTGTCCTTTACTTTGGTATTTCATTACACTGTGCTTAGGTATTCTTATCAACAACAAACTTGTTTTTTTCCCGGACATTTATATTTGTATTTGTTGGGATTTTAGGTATATTGGGTTGCAGAAATCAGGATTTTTCTATTGATGTATTAATTTATATTTCTTGAATTTAAAAATAACTACTGGATTACTTATTAGATTTATTATTCTTGTTTTGAGTGGAAAATGCTAATGATTAACGAATTGGCTTAACTAATTAATGCATTTCAGCCGACTGCTGTTGTCCAGTGTCTTTCTTTTTGAGCTGTCATTTCTTTCTCATATGGTAATTGAGCACGCCTTAATTTTTGACTTTTTTCCTGGTTTGATTCGGCCGAAGCAGCTGTAGACTTCCATCTCATTTTTTAGTTGCCAAGTTTTTGGGATTCTGAGATGGAAAGTCGACAATTATCCTGATAATTTTGTTGATTATTGGTGTACTGTATCTTTTGCCAGGTTGGCAATTATGTTTTTTTTTATCGGGATAAACCTGGAGACATGGATTTTGGGCAGTTTGCACGGGTTAACGAATGGATTAGTCTGACCCCAGAAGATCTGGGCCCACCCTTAGGGATACAAACAGCATATCCACCCTTAGGGATATAAACAACATAGATCCACCCTCAGGGCATAAGAACAGTCCAGATTCACCCTTAGGGATATCAGTGAATAAAGAGTAACCATACAACAGGGTTAGCCGATCAAGGTAAGGAAATGTAATTAATTAAAACTAAAAAAAAGAAAACCAACCCCCCCAAAAAAATAACATATCTCTTTGGTCTCCCCGATACAAGGAACTCGGCGACCCCCATAGATGCATCTGTATAAAAAACTCCATCAACGCTGCCGACGGAGGTGCTCAGCATTCTTTCGATCTGGGATGGGCAGATCAGCTAGCATTGCAAGAAAAGTGTGGGGAATCTCGTTTACTAGCCTTACCCCAGTTACTCCCAAGGAAGCCTCCAACCGCCCCATAGCAGACAACCTAAAGGGCGGATAACAAAAAAAAAGGAAAGGAAGAACCAACCCGCAAACAAAAAAAAACTAAGAAGAGAAAGAGGGATAGCCCAGATGATCCGCCAAACATAAGGGAGTGAGTTATAAGCACCCACCAAACTAAAAGATGCGTTGGTGTTACTCTAGTGCACTGCAGCCTCAACACCAAAAAAAAATTTAGAAAGGTGTTCCGCGTGGTGCCACTGCCACTGGCCTGTCGCAACAGACGAACCAGCCGGAGCTGAGGTCGAACACAGTAACATGGCCCTCCCCTGGCCTGTTGGGCTAGCCAACAGTGATTTAACCTATCGGAATAGGCCCCAGAGTCTCAGACTTCCGTCCCCCATGCTCAACCCTTCCGACTGGTTCACAGTGAATTAATTAAAAGGCAACCAATAGAAAAAAGGGATACTCAAAATAAAATCATAATTTAACAGACCAAATGTGAAAAGCCATGATCTGCAATTTGACACTGACTTTTAAATTAAATTTCAAAACAATAATGATAAAAACAAGATATTCCAGATAAAATCACAAAATACCGGACTATTAAAGACAGGATGTACTACTTGACATTATCATTTAAATAATAAATAAATTTGCAAAATCTACAGGAAGTTATAATTTATCTATACGAGTCAGTCTAGTACCTAAATACTGTAGTCAATACAAAAAAAACATTTTACTGGAGTCAACTGTAAGTTACGAGGCCATGAACATATCACGATACAAAAAAACTTTAAAACTGTCAATCATAAACCCAAAATGGGGCCCAAGGAAAACATGCAGACAAGATATTAAAATATTACTAATGTCAAATAAATTTGTCCAAAAATTATAGTCATCGTGATACGTCCAGAAGGCAAAAATAAAGCAAAATATAGTACAAATTACAAATGATGATGAAAATTACTCTCAAAGTCAACTGTTACTGATGACAAATTATAAAATTTAGGCACTGCATGGCAGCAAATATTGAAAACCCAATAAACTATAAAAAAATTGCTGATCTAAATTTTACATAAAAATATAATCGGCTGTAAAATCCCAAAATACAACTTAACAAGATTACACGTGATTAATTTAAGGTCTTAAAAGACTTAAGAGTAACATGCTACAGTTGGTGTTAAAATAGGCTTAAATTGTACTCGTAATAATCAATTTTGAGCTGAAATCTTTGAATATTTAAAAAAAAAAACTAAGCAGGCTCGTTTTAACAGTAAATAGTTTAAGGTTCCTTACCCGATTTTCTGCGGTCAGACTAATTCCTGGTAATAATGCTACGAGGCCGACGAGATCTCTGTTTCCAAGTTATACCTTGATAACTAGCTAAACTAGCCAGAAAATACTCAAAACACTCAATTCCAGAACGTTATCGAGGTACACAAAATGAAATTCTCCACACAAAACCCACAGGATGGCGGCAATAGAACGAGATGGAAATTTCTGGACTCACTTTTGCACTAATTCATAGGAAAAAGTAGGATTGACAGTTAAATTCTCGCCATTTTATACGAAGCCCGAAACCTGCGCTGTATGAGCTTCTTTTGCCCTCAAGATAGGGCGCGTGACAAAACGGACCTTAAACAAGTAGCAATTCGACAAAAAAAATGACAGCTCAAGCTTAAACAGCATTGCTAAAATAAGCTTCACTGTTTATCCCTAAAACAAGAAATTAGAATTTTCCATCAGCCATTAGCAACACGGTATTAGTTACTCATCCAAATTTTCTCTCAAAAATTTCCACAGAAATAGCAACCCAACATACAACTACTTAAAAGAATGCAAATTTGCCTAAACGTCAGCTGAAATGGTCACATAACCCCAACAAAAATGTAAACAAACGCTTGAAAATACTTCAAATATATATTCGGAAAACTGTAACTAAAATAGATAAATGTAACAATTTAATTTGAAATAATCCGCACAAAAAAAAAAGATCTCTTATTAAAAGGTAAATAACATTCTATTTAAATATAAACAACCTAAAAGAGTGACGTAGAGTTGCCGACCTAAAAATTCAAGTTAGGAAAGGATTTTAATTAGGGCTGTATTCCTTATAGGCAAATTACTGAAAGACAAAGCAAATAATTAAGTTGGGATAAAACTTTGCACGGGAGTGAAATTTGGAATGGCTCGAAAAGCAATAGGACCCAAAATGCAACGAATATTAGGCTGTTATACGGAGAAATGGGAAATGCTTAATAACAATGATGTAGTGCTGCCCAAAACATGAATATTAGCAAAAAGAAGGTAAAATTAACCAAATTAACCACAGTAAATTTAAGATAAGATTTTAACCGTGACAAGATCATAAGAAGCTGAAACTCCACAAGTTCCTACTATTCAGAGTGTACACGCATTTTTGGTTATAAGTTCATAAAAATTCAATAATGACTGTAAACTTCTGAGACTATAAAACGAAATGAAAAAAAAATAAAAAAAAATAAATTAAGAAAAAGTATTGCGGGCATAATAAACACAGAGAGCTTATTGTCGAGTTTATTAATTTGATGAGGTATATCCGTATTGGCTAAGGAATATTCCTTTTTCAAAATATGATACATTCAGGTTTAATCACGGAACACAAATATGAAAATTATTTTGTTTAAACCCTTTTCAATATATCTTTTTCTATAGATGTAAGTATTGTACGATGTTAATGGTTTACCAGGGTAATTGAGACATGTTGAAAGATAGTAGTGCTTAAGTGATGATACTATTCAATATTTCGTGGTTTTGTGCACTCCAAGCGCCGTATTGTAACTACAAAGAGGGGATTAGAAATATAGTATACGGTCTTCGAGAGAATTTTTATACATAGCGTATTCATAGGATATTATAATCAATTTTAATTTCTCTACCTGTATTAGATTTTGGTAATATGGTGGTCAAACTTTATAACTCAACCAGAAATAGTGTCATTTTAGTAAATTAGAAAAATGTTTGAGATTAGGGACGATAGTGATTAGGTGGATGCAAAGAGATGTCGTAATTCGAACCAACGGCCCAGAAAACATAAAAGTAAATGAGTATCTTCACTCCTAATCGTAGAAACGGATAATCTTAGCAATTCAGGGTGTTTGTGATGTTAGGAATGAAATATGAATAGCTGAAGTTATATATTGATGTTAGGAATGAAATATGAATATCAGAATGGGTTTCAGCGACCCCAAATATATATATATATATATATATATATATATATATATATATATATATATATATATATATATATATGTTTATGCGGCTTTCATGGATTTCGTGTAAGATGCAATAGCAGTGGATATGTCCACATGATGCCGTTGTAGTGCTGAAATACCTGTACCACCATACGAGAAGAAAGACAAAACTTACGCTCCCCGCCACAGTGATACGGCAGAGGTACATTTTTGGTTAGGTTGGTGCCATTTTTAACTTGTTTTCAAAAATAGCGGAAACTCGACATAACATTTGAAATCAGTCGTCATTGTTGATAATAATTTGAAAATAAAGTAGTTTATATTAATAAATAATGAAACAAATTTGTGATAAGATTTTGATTAAAGAATAAATAAATAATTTCCTGGAAAGAAATATTCAATAGCAAATAACTTTTCGCATTCAATCAACAGGTTCCACTTTAGTTAAGTGTACGACGTCCGTTTTTTCTGTGATTTAACGGTGCAAAAGCGGAAAGCAATATTTTGCATAAAATGTGTTATCAAAAAAATACACTGAATAAATGGTGTATATTCAATATTAGAACAGGAAAGCATAAACACCAGCAGCAGATAGTGAAAATATAAACATTTTAAACAAGTGGTTTTAAAACTTTCTAATTTATTCAAGCGTTAAAGCGAAAAACAAGAGTCGAAAATGTTATAAAACATATTTTTTGACTGGAATTAGTAGACCATTTCTGGTTATAAAAATAAAGTAATTTGTTAATTTTTCAAACTGTATAAAACCGAAAGAGTATTATAAATAGGGCTCACATAATTTTTGTTAAAATTGAATCAGTGAAATCCACTGCATTTTGAAGGGGAGGGGGGGATCTAATTTAGCGAGTAAAAAATTTTACATTTTTCAAAATGGGTGATCTGCCGACTTCAAGAATTCTTCCCCCCCCCCTTTCTCTCTCTCTCTTTCTCTAGAATATTCTTATATACAAGAAATCTCTCCTCCACGTTCTTCCAGGTACGCTAGGCTCCTTTTTCTGGAACATCCATGCTTTTCAAATAGTCAAAATTACGCATCAGCTTTTGTCCTACACAAAGCTGGGAAAACCAGCTCTGATACCTCAGAACTAAACTTCGCGTTATCATATAGTATTACTGACAAATTGAAATCAATTAATTTTCTGGGCTTTTTAAACAAAATTATATATAAAAAAGGTAAAATTGATTTATTTTATTAAATTAAGAAAACTGCTCTATTCCAAATATATATGTATACTAATGAAAAACTCATGAAAAAGTCATAATTTTACACACATTTTAAGAACATAATTTGATTAATGAAAATCAAGGTGAAGAATTCTTCTATTTATTATATATATATATATATATATATATATATATATATATATATATATATATTCTTGAAATAAAAAAATTTGTGACCATGAAAACTTAGGCCCAACACTGGTTAAACAGGACATAAGATAAATTTCTCGGGAACAAAAATGCTATCGAGATGTGAAAATCTGTCCACAAGAGTTATAAGGGAAGCCAATGAAATTGCAAAGAGGCCCAACAACTTAAATAGCAGAGATGATAGCCAACGTGTGCCTAATACTTGGAAAAATCTACTTAAAAACATCCACCAGTACCACTTAGTAACGAAACAGATTACAACTCGGCAACGCAACCCCAAACACGCAAGACGATGACGCGCAGCAGATCTCGCAACCTGATTGGCCGGAACCATTCGGAAAACGAACGTGTCCGACGCGCAAAAGGGACCGACAGCACCGGAGTCGCAGGCGTCAGTTCGCTCGTAGACGCCATACAGTGAGCTTTGAAAATGGTGAATGAGATTTCACCGAAACGTCAGGCCATCATCTCGATGGTGGTGGAATAGGATGAGTTGCGTTTTATAACAATTTGTTCTAACTGTGCAACCTCTAACACAGAAAGGATATGATGGAGAGAAGTTTGCATTTACTGTTCACATTTTACTTCATTCATACGCGGAGCTGCATGGAGTTGTACGTTTGCTGAATGTGATTTCAGCACTACAACGGCATAATGTGGATATATCCACTGCTATTGCATCTCACACGGAGGAATCCGTGAAATCCGCATAAACATATATACGCCATCCGGCGGGAGGTCGGAGAAGCCGTGTTCAGTATTCGCATGCTTCCTTCCGATCTGTCCTTTGCACAGTCAGGTACATGTCGGTACTCTGATGAGTCTAGTAGAGACGAAACATGTACTTCTGCCGTATCACTGTGGCGGGGAGGGTAAGTTTTGACTTTCCTCTCGGTGGGGTGGTACAGGTAGGCCATCATCTCGATGGTGGTGGAATAGGATGAATTGCGTTTTATAACAATTTGTTCTAACTGTGCAATCTCTAACACAGAAAGGATATGATGGAGAGAAGTTTGCATTTACTGTTCACATTTTACTTCATTCATACGCGGAGCTGCATGGAGTTGTACGTTTGCTGAATGTGATTTCAGCACTACAACGGCATAATGTGGATATATCCACTGCTATTGCATCTCACACGGAGGAATCCGTGAAATCCGCATAAACATATATATATATATATATATATATATATATATATATATATATATATATATATATATATATATATATATATAGTTGCCATGACCTTAATATGTCCTTCAAGGTCAAGGTCAAATTTAAGATCACCTGAACATACACGGTTTGATTTCCAGAAATTTCTGTAGAAAAAGTATGAGGACATTTGCATCGGCAGGATATTACCCGCAGAAATTTGACGCCGGACTGTTATCTTAAAGAGTAGTGAATATATCCCAGACTGGTAGGAAATTCTTTAAAATAAACAATTTCACGGTCTATGTATTTGGAAAAGTTATTTTATTCTCCTTATGACCGTTAAGAAAGGGGTGTATTTTATGTATATTTTGTGATATGGGGATTTTAAGTAAACAGTAGTTTTCTGTCCATTTTGCTCTCGGTTTGTTACAGCTCTACTGATGAGACCATTAGGTGGTCGAAATTAGTATGGAGAGAGAACCAGAGTGGAATTCGCAGAGAGTATACAGTCTGTCACCTTTCTTGTCGGTCGTAAGGAGAATAAAATAACTTTTCCAGATACATAGACCGTGAAATTGTTTATTTTATTCAGATGTTCGTTTGTACTGGTTAACATAACAGTCAGGCATCAAATTTTTGCAGGTAATATTCTGCTGATATTTTGTGATATGGGGATTTGAAGTAGACAGTTGTTTTCTGTGGATTTTGCTCTTGGTTCGTTACAGCCTCAATGATGAGACCATTAGATGGTCGAAACTAGTATGGAGAGAGTATACTGTCTGTCCCTTTTCTTAACGGTCATAAGGAGCATAAAATAACTTCTCCAAATACATAGACGGTGAAATTGTTAATATATATATATATATATATATATATATATATATATATATATATATATATATATATATATATATATATATATATATATATATATATATATTGTTTATTCAGCGTATTCGTATCATATTTATATGATTCAAAACAAAAGTCAAAAGCCATTCGTAGTGACGTTAACTGTTTACGCTATAATTTTATAAGACTTCCCCTATCAATTACGGCTATTCTCAAACATATTTTAAGAACTCTTTGGCAGATCAGTTACCGAAAACAAACAACAAAATGTACGATTGCGTCCAAATATGCGACAAAGTTTGGATGGCTGATTAAAGACCTAAAAATTTTATTTCGGTTATTATGAAAGACCTACTACATTTGAAACATTTCAAAAATATTTTTATTGCTGTCTTTGTGGGAACGAGCCTTATTCAGCTGAGGTTTGTCCCTGTATAGTGTCTGAAATGCTATGATACATGTAATCACAATGATTCGTGTGCCATTATAATAAACCATAAGTTTTTTTGTATTTCAGTGATTTTAATCTAATTTCGAATGTCCACGTTATATATCATTCAAGTGGCTGTATTCGCATCCCGTAGCCGCGGCGATAATAACGGGCTGTATTAAAAATTTTTGTTTTCTAATTTTTCACTAAATCGCCCTTTTTTTTCAATGTTCCTCCATTTTAAGGGAAAAATAACTTTATATTCGTATTTGGCGACCAAAACATCCCAAACACTAGTTCTAAGGACTGGAAGGCCGATGGTCACTACCCGGTCATTTAAAGAATATCCCGCGCGCCTATCATATAAATGATTCATAACAGCCAAATAATATTTCCTATTAACTGTTTGGTCCTCGGGAAAAAATTCTTGATCCTATAAATCGAAGAAGTAAGTTAGCATAAATCAGGAATAAATATCTGGAATAATTTTCTGTACTGAAAATCTGATCAAGAATAGATTAAAATTAACAACATTATCATACGCCTTCTGAAATACACCGTAAGAAATTTTTCCAAATTATTTTGCATAATTCAGCTCATAGATTTAAAACACTTGTCGTAACTTATATTGGCTTTAGAGTGACAAAGATATTGTTAGTGAATTAGGGATACATGTGTGTTTAAAGAAAACCAGAGAGTTATCACCATATGCTTCCTGAGAAATTAACAAATTCTTAAGACAACATTTTACGAGATAACAATAAAGGTAAGGAAATGTTTTAAAAATTTTGATATAAGTTATTATTATACATATGTTGGTTTAGACAGTTGGATGATATTGTCAAATTTCTATACTCCATCTTTTCCTATCTTGCCATTGCCCATCCTGACGGTTACGGGCACTCATAACTTTCGTTATTCCTTCTGTTCAAGTTCTCCTAGGTTTTTCTCTTCTTCTACGGTACTCTGAAAACCAAATTATAGTTTGTTTGAGCAGCCGTGATTCAGCCATTCCTTGTATAAGACCGTACTAGAGTAATTGTTTATCTTTATATATTTTTCATGATCGTATCTTTCATTTTTATCCATCGTAATGTCTCTTCGTTTCTTATTTTCTGTGACCTCCTCAAAGCCTTCATTTCTACAGCTTCTATTCGTTTTTTATTTCTTTCTGTAGGTCTCCAAGTCTCTGTTGTATACGTTTCGTTTTTTGTTAATATTTTTAATTTGGAGGTTACTCTTATTATCTCCTATGCACACGTTTTTTCTAGGTTTCTTGTCATGTATTCAAGATTTTTATTGTCACCTGCTAGGACTGCTTGATCATCGCCAACCTGTAATATATAAATAATTGTGTCGCTTAGCTGTATTTCCATTCTATAACATTTCTGCTACTATTTTGATAAAGCTTCTTTCACATATATGTTGAATAATATGGGTGAGATGACGTATACCTGTCATAAACCTTTGGGGATTTTGAAGGATTTCGATAGCTTGTTTCTCATTTTTGTAGTACACAGATTTTGTATAGCTCTAATAAGCGTATGATTTATGTTTGTGTTTGTTATCATTTCCCAGTTTAGTTATAGAGATATTATCGTAGGTCTTAGTTAAATCCATAAATAATATATGATTATTTTGATTTTAGAAGCTTTTTTCAATTATGTGTTTCATACAAAAAATGCTATCATAACAGGATCTACTACCACGCCCTGCTCTTTCCTCATTGTATTGTTTTTCAATGAGGTTTCTGAGTACTTTTCCCTAGAGTGGAATCATTGAGCTAGTTATCTTTATACTTCTGTAATTCTGGCAATTTTCCTTATTTTCTTTTTTTGTCGATTGAGATAATCTGACCTTCTTTCCATTGTGTAAGGGGTTCTTGACTATTGAGACGTGTAAGCATGTTAAAAAGCTTTGTTGTTCCGCTCTTTAGTAATTCTGTATAGATCCGCTCAGGGTGACATGATTTTTCATTTTTTAGTTTTTTATAGCTTTAACGACATGATTACTATCTGTTTCGACGTATTCTTCTTGTACGTTAATTATAGCTGTTTCTTCCATATACTCAATTCTCCTTTCACTTAGCAATTTTTCATAATGTATAATCTATTGGTTTCCTGATATTATATCGATAAATGCTGTTTCTTGTCCTGTTTTCGGTAAAGTAAAATCAAATTTAAAAAACTGCAAGCTCCTAGATTTGACACTGTTTATGTTGTGAAAACTGAGCTCCCTTCTCACAGAACTATTTTGACCATCCTCTTTATTTGAGAGTAAACTAATGCAACTCAACTAAACTATGATTATTTTGATTTTTTGTTACACTATGTTAATTGATTACTAGACGAAAGTCGAGATAAGAGCCTTTATGAATATTATCTCGACTTTCGGGCGGAAATCATTGTTCTATTCCGTCTACTCTAAAGCTAAAACACATATAATTCAAAAATTTATCATAAAAAGTAAGGTTCTAGAATCTACCAAATCTAAATATTTACAAGGAGAAAGTCACCCCTAATTTTGTTGACTGAAGACGGTTGTAATATAATGGCTTTGCAGAAGCGTTATATAGACAATGTAATAACGAACACACTTAACAGTATCAATTACATTCTAAAATCGATCAATGCAGACTCAAACATCTATATATCTTTGAACGTTTATAAAAGAAACATCAACAAAAAAAAGTGTGAGTAAAATTAATATTATATTATTAAAATTAACGCTATCCACAACTTATCAATGCTATTACATGCAAAAGTAGATGCATAAGCTTGTTATATTAGATATAATTGAAGGTTTTCTTTTACGCAAAGACTTTTATTTAACTGACTTTATTTGTGATTGTTTCTTGTATCCAGGACGTCATTTAGAATCAATTTGGCGACGATTTTAATAATTTCAATTACAGATGAAAATTTATAGAATTATACATTTTAGCGTATTTTTTCTAAGAAGGTTCAATTGTTTTTCTTAATTTTATTGTTTCATTTATAATTAAACTTATCTAGATAAACATAAATTAAGGTAATTAATATATGTATTGTTTTCAATAACGGAAAAAAGCTCTTGATTTAATCAAAATCATGGTAATCGATAACTTATTCCAATATACTGGATTCACAATTAGTTTTAAATTTATAATTTGTAGCCTCAAAAACTACTCACACCAATTCATCGATTTTGATGAATTATATTCGGCCAAAGTTATATTTGACAACATCTAAAAATTTTGTTCTTAAACACTAAAATTTTGAAGTGACCCCATAAAAAAACAGTTTAGGTTAAGAGGGAGCAATTTGAATAGCTACTTTACTGCTTTATCTACCTAGCCATCCCCCCAGAAAAATTATATTTAAGTACTCCCTTATATGAGCAGGATAAAGCTAAAGGGCACAATCTTGTTGCAACCATAAGATTAAACTTGGTAAATCAGAATCATTATTATCTGAAAAAGGAGTTGCTAGAGTTGAAACAAGATCAGTTTAAAGAAAATACAGATAGATCTCCGGTGAAACAACAACGCCCGTCTAGATATTAATCTTTTCATTATATTGGGTGTAATTTTCCTCGATCCAGTAAGAATTTTCCTGCGCCCAGTACATACAGATTTATCTTCTCGTCTGACCATTTAAAGAAAAAGTAGCTTTTTCTGAAAAACAAATTCTTTTGACAAATCTGGCCATATTAACTGTTAGCTTCATCATTATTTCACAAAAGTATTCCCGAATTTAAGGATTATCTTTCAATAACTCTTGAAAAAATATCCGAATGTCACTATTCGTTAAATTTAACAAAGGTGTTGTGGTGAATATCATTGACAGGTTCAATTTGGGTGCTAAAGTTACAAGAATCTTCCTGGCGTAACAATGTTATATTTGTAAAAATTTTCGGACTCGTCGAATTTTATGTTTAGTTTACAGTTTTTTTGCATGATACCGAAATATGCAGGATAACAAAAGAAGGAACTAAGATGTCATCGCAATTTTTTTCAATTGTAAACCCCATTTTTTATTTTGGATTCAGAAAAGCCACATAAAAGGAAGCTGACCAGAAAAAATTCTTTAATTCGCAAGATATTCCACCTGCGCACTTGTAATACCATTACCACAAAAGGCAGTTTTCACAATCATGGAAATAGCATCAGCTTTAGTGTAGTACACTGTAGTTTGCAGAAAATACTGGAAAAGTATAGCCCCTAAATGATATGCTTAGTTCAGGAGTTGTCAAACGATTATTTCGATCGCCGAAATCAATTTTTTGAGCAAATACAACAATTTTACAATGGTAACAATAATGTTTAAAAAGTAATAATTTTTATGACGAAGCAACATTCACTTTAAATGGCCATGTCAATAGACAAAATTGTCGTTAATGGGGAACTGAAAATTCTCTTTAGTTTACAGCAATTGACAACCAAAACCATCAAAATCGAACTTGTGGGGCAGTATAGTTGACGGAAGTGCCCTAGGTCCTTATTTCTTTGACGGTGCCCGCACTGGTGTGAAATATTTGGAGTTTCTTCACAACGAACGCATTCCTGTTCTAATAACTTTGTATCCAGACTCACAATAAGCCAATATGTTCCAGTGTGACCTTTTTTTTCCGACAAGTTAGAGCACCGTCTCTTGTTCGCATTTATTTGGATAAGGTTTTTCCGAATCGTTGGATAGACCTGAGAGGGACAGCTGTGTGGTCAGCCGAATAACCAGGTTCGACCCCTCTTGATTATTTCATGCGGGATACGTAAAAACTCAAGTATACTTGACCCAGAAGCCCTAAAAGTTTGAATATGCCAAAAAGTATGATACATAACTACGGATGTCATCAACAATGTTCGAAAAGAATTTATTCATCAACTTGGCTATTATCAGATTGTTAACGTAGATCAGCTTGAACATTTAATTTAGATGGAATCAACATTTTTTTTTATATTTTAAAGCTTTCCAGTACTTTTCTTGACAATTTTCTTGTGTAACAACATCGATATTGACCTTATCGAATGTAAAAATGTACCGTTTCTGATCTTGAAATAAAAAATGGGGTTTACAATTGAAAAAATTATCGATGACGTCATAGCTTATTCTTGAGTTACTCTGTACATTTCGGTATTACGTAAAAAACTCCAAACTAAATTTGACTGGTTCGAGTATTTTTTCAAAGAAATACCTATTTAGTTTATATTGAATTTATCTGCTACTTTACGAAAACACTGTACAATATTTTTAAATTCAATTTCAATTCAGTTGAACGAAAATTTTTGATTTATGGTAAAGAAGAATTACATGTTAAATAGTTATTACTGGTATTATATTTTAGCCTATTTTGACGAAGGAAACTGGAATAAGTGGCAAGATCTTGTTTCAATAAATACAGATGAATTATCAAGTGCTTAAAACAAAGAAATCAAAAAATTGGCGATTAGATTAAAAATTATATAAATATACAAATTTCTATTTCTCTGTATTAGTGCGGTTGAAAAATGATTTGGCACACTAGTTTTTTGTTAACGGCAAGTTTCGTTGTAGCTTTACCCAGCGAAAAATTGCATCCGTTTTCAGACGAATACATTCAACAAATTAACGATAAGCAGTCATCGTGGAAAGCCGGAAGAAATTTCGAAATCGAAGAATATGAACTATTTAAAGTATTAGCATCCGGAGTTAAAACAAGTAATATCACTAAAATTCACAAAAAGATTCATAATGAAGATGAAGACATACCCGAAGCTTTTGATCCTCGCAAAGCCTGGCCAGAATGCGCCGACATTATTGGTTTAATTAGAGATCAATCTAGATGTGGATCATGCTGGGTAAGTTTCAAATGCATAATTTTAAAACAAATTGGTTAACTTTGAGTAAATGCTAGACGAAATGTAAGATTTAAGACGTACATCGAAATGAAATAATTAGGCATTTTGGAGTTTTCAATCAATATAAAAAGAATAGGTTTTAATTGGATTGGCATTATCAGTTTTGTTTATCTTTGAATAAACAATTGATATAAATCCTTTATAACGTAATAACAGTATATTAATTTCTGCTTACAAATATGAAAAGAATATTTTTAATAATGGTACAACATTACTGGAATAAAGGAGCTAAAGCGGGTATTTTAAAGCTGGATGCAAATATCAGATATATTTTATCTAACAGCGATATTTCTAGTTTTCCAGGAATACATAATTGCGGTATTTATGTATGTATGTATAATTATTTTCTAGGCATTTGCAGCTGTAGAAGTAATGTCTGACAGAATATGCATTCATTCCAATGCAACCAGAAAACTGTTGGTTTCTTCACAGGATATTGTTGCATGCATTGATGGTGGTGGATGCACCGGCGGATTTCCTGAAGACGCTTTTGACATGTGGAAAAACCAGGGAATTGTAACTGGAGGATTATATAATCGTACTGATCAGGTAAAATTGAGCATAATTATTTTTTTTTGTCTTAATGAATGAAAATAAAGTTGTATGTAAGGAAAATTTAGAAGTCGTTTCATAACGCATGACCCACATTCAACACTTATTTCTATTTGTTCGCGATATAAATATTAAAAATAATTTGTTTCATCCTCTCATTTTTCCTATGTGAAATTAGAATTCAGGACAAGTATAAAGGATATTCCAATTTTGCAACTAATTTAGACAAAATGTCGAAACGGAAAAATCTTTTGTCTAACAGACTTAAAGAAATTAGTTTGTAAGTGATACTGTGTACCAACATCTTCAAATAAAAATTAAAAGACAAAAATTTGTTTTTTGTAGGTTATTAATTTCCACCAAATCGCAATATATTATCTCAATGCATCATTTAGCTGATCAGAAAAAAGGACATGCATTCATATAATTAATTATTTCAAATACTTATTGTCATTTCCCATCATGGAAAAAATTCTTAGAATCATTTTCAAAGGCAGCAGTAAGCAAATTTTGAAGAAATTGCACGGACATTACTATAAAATAATGTTAACCAAACGACGAGCCTTTGACGGCGATGATGTTTGCGAACAAGTGACGCCATGCACTTTAATTAGTGTTTGTTATCATGTGACTTGAAAGTGATTTAATTTTATTTTGATTAATAAATAAATATTAAATTTCTTAAAAATAAAGAAAAATATTATGTTTTTAAGATATTTATTAAGGATACTATCGTTTCGCAGTAAAACTATATTTTTATTTGAATACAGTCAACATCCCTATTTGGCAAGAAAAAGACTCAATATTGAGGATTATTTTAATCAAAACTCTTCTTGCTACATTTTAGGGCTGCCAATCTTATTTTTTACCACCATGTGACGACCATGTAAATGCATGCACCGACTATGTTGACTCTCCTCCTTGTAAAAAAGAATGTGATGATCCAGCACTTAACTACGATCAACAAGAAACTTACGGAAAAGATGATATTAGTATTAAAGGCGAAAAACAAATTCAACTTGAAATTTTGAAGAATGGTCCTGTGACAACTATTTTTATTGTATATGATGATTTTGGTAATTACAAAAGTGGTAAGTTTCATGAATCCAGATAAATGTTAAGTAATGAAGATTATATATCCAGAAATTTTTAAAGAAAACCTATTTCAATTGTCTATAAGCATAAAATATCACAAAACTTGCGGAGAAATTTATCTCGGAGAGATAGAGACGAAATTTCGCCGTTATGGCATTTATCCATTGTAATATGTTCATTCAATACCGGTTATTACATTCCCGCGCAGGCGGACACATTATAAGGGATAAAAAAGGTCTATTTTTTTGGGAAATTGTCGGCATTGATAATACACTTAAAAATCTGCCAGTATTGATATAACTAAACCAACTCCCAAGGGATGGCGGATAGGGGTAAAGGGGGCGAAAATTTGGGCAAAAAATTGCTATTAGTAATATGTCCGCCATTTCTACCACGTAATATTGGACGTCTAATAATTTTAAATTTTAAAGGGTGGAGAGCTAGATGGATATAGAGGACCCTAAAACGAAGTCAAATGAACCACTTACCTAAAGGGCTTATGCCGTTATGTGGACTCCCATATCTCAGTAACCTCTCGATCGATTTTGACTTATAAGGGCTAATTTTTTTCGTTTTTACATATTTTTGCAGAATCCATGAAGAATTTAGCGACATATCGATAATAATCGATTTTATCAGTTTTTTTTATATTTTAAAATTAAATAATGCCCTTATTTTGTGAGCCACTGCCGCAATTTTGACTTTCCACATATTTAAATGACGATGAATAATCTGTTTTTATTTTTGCAATATGTCGAAAAATTCGATTTTTTATGAATAAATATACGAATTACTGAATGTCAGAATTTAAAGAACAAGAAAATTTAAATAAAAAGACATTGATATCGGCTCACTTAAAACAAATAATAACCTAGTTTTTAATAATTGTTTCATGTATCACCCTTGTTTTAAATAATTGGACAGAAAAAAGTATTTTTAATCTAAACCTACAAAATAATGCACAAAAATAAAAATTTTCATGATTTTTAAAACAAAACATTGTATTAGAATCATAAAAAATAACAGAATAAATACAGATTATTCATCGTCATTTAAAACAAAAAAAAATTGATTTGTGTAAAGTTAAAATTGAGGCAGTGGTTCACAAAATAAGCCCATTTATCAATTTAAAAAAAAATTAAACATTTGCGATAGAATCAATTTTTATCGATATATCGATAATTTTTTTTTGGATTCCGCACCAGTATTCAAACACAAAAAAATTGAGACTTTATAAGTCAAAATTGTTCAAGTAGTTATTTAGGTATGAGAGTCCACATACGAAATAAGTGCTCCAAGTAAGTGGCCTTCTGTATTCACCCAGTTCCCGATATTTTGGTTGGATTCTTTAGAGGTCCAATATTATGTGGCAGAAATAGCGGACATATTACTGATGACAATTTTTTTACCAAATTTTCGATCCCTTTACACCTGTCCGTCACCCCACCAAGCGTATTATCGATGCGACAATTTTCCGATAAAAATAGGCCCCTTTCACCCCTTATTGCTATACTCAGTATCCACAAGGGTGTGCGCCTGTCTGAGAATGTAACAACCGGTAATAAATGAAAATATTACGATGAAGAAATGACATACCGAATGATGGCCAAATTTCGGCTCTATCGCTTAGACTAATTTGTCTAATAACTGTTTTTGTGACAGTGTTATAAATTAATGATCAGCATGTAAATAATTATTTGACAAACTATGATAACTTAGCATGTTGACCAAACCGAAACCCGGACTTTTAATTTTTCCGTCGAGTGAACAGTGAAAAATACTTATCCAGTTTAGACTAACCTGAACTAACACCAATCAAATTAATAGAACTTGTCGAATAGACTAACAGACTTGGGGACATCTTCTGGATATTAGTTTCTAATATAATTCTGTATTAATAATAACCGCCTAACTCTGAGATCATTATTCTTGGATTTAATTGCATCAACTTGAAACTGTTTCCCGTAGTTTCTTCTAAATTTATACGATTTGTCTTCGGAGATCAAGATCTTCGAGAGCTATTTTATCTTCTAAAAGTTATTCCAGGATATATCTCCTAACTACACAAGATTTCTTAATTAACCAATATTGTTAAAGCTACTAAATCTTTGATATATAACTCATCAATTTTGGTATTACCCCTAATCAATCGCGTAAAATGTGTTTTAAGTTTTATGTAAAAAAATTTCCTGATCTATTTAAAAAAAAATCGACAGACATATTCTAGGTAGTAGTAGATAATACCAAAAAAAATAATTTTGACCAAACATACTCTGTTTACAGGTATATATCAACCAACCTCTGTAAGCATGCTTGGCCTCCATGCTGTTAAAATTGTAGGATGGGGGGTAGAAAATGATACAAAATATTGGTTAGTTGCCAATTCATGGAACGAACGTTGGGGTGACAATGGCTTCTTTAAAATTCTTAGAGGAAAGGACACCGCAATGATTGAAAGTGATATTGCAGCTGCATTACCCGATTTTAGTAGATTTTAGATTGAAATTAAATTAAGGTAAATAAAACAATACTTACATAGATCAAATATTTTTATTTATTTTTACCTACTCTCTCTCTCTTTCTCTTTTAAAAACTGCCAACTAATGTATGTATGTGCGTATAGGGGTCTGTATATTGCGACCTGGTAGATCTATTGTACCAGCCTACTGCTGCCCAGTTGTAAGAGTTACCTGATAGGCTAGAGCAAGTCCTTCAGTCCTATTTTCCTCAGGAATCTTAGGATGTTGGGCGGCTTCAAGGTGAGTAGCTTTGGTGTGTTCCCTAGAACCGCATTCTAGGGTTCTCTAGAGCGCTGCACTCTGAAAGAATATGAATAGAGGTTTCGTCCTCCTCTTAACAGAATCTGCACTGGATAGAAATAGTCAATATCAAGTGACTTTTCACATCCAATCAACATGTTCCACTTTAGTTGAGTGTATGACGTCAATGAGGTGTCTGTATTTTCTGTGATTTAAAGGTGCATAAGCGGAAAGCAATATTTTGCATAAAATGTGTTACCAAAAAAATCCATTGAATAAATGAGGTATATTCAATATTAGAACATGAAAGCATAAACACCAGCAGCAGATAGTGAAAATATTAACATTGTAAAAAGTGGTTTTAAAACTATTTATAATAATTTATATCGGCAGGCGTCAAAGAGGAAAATAGGAGTCCAAAATGTTATAAAACATCTATTTTTTGATTGGAATTAGTTAGTAGACCATTTCTGGTGATAAAGATAAATTGTCGCGGTGTGGTACGGAAGGAGGTAAGTTTTAGCCACCATGTTGATAAAGAGCAATTTGCTAATATTCCAAACTGAATAAAGTCTTAATTTTTAAAAAATTCTGTATTTCACTATATCATAGAAAATTTATATTGAAGGATTTTTGGAGGCAATTTAATATGGGGAGTCTAATTGGGCAAATTAAAAATTTTACATATTTAAAAATGGGTGGATCTGCCGACTTCAAGAATTCCTCCCCTCCTCTTTCTCTCTCTCTTTCTCTAGAATATTTTTATATCAAAGAAATTTCCCCTCCACAATCTTCCAGGTACGCTAAGCTCCTTTTTCTGGAATCTCCATGGTTTTCAAAGAGTCAAAATTATGCATAAGCTTTTGTTTCCGACAAAGCTGGGAAAACCAGCTCTGATACCTCAGAATTAAACTTCACCTTATCATATTATATTACTAACAAATTGGTATCAATTAATTTTCTGGGATTTTTAAACAGAACTATCTATAAAAAGGTAAAATTGATTTCTTTTATTAAATTATGAAAACTGTTCCACTCCAAATATCCGTATATATTAACAAAAACTCGTGTAGAAGTCATAATTTTACACACATTTTAAAAACATAATTTAATTAATGAAAATTAAGGTGAAGAATTCTCCTATTTGTTATATATTTTGCAAATAAAAAACTTTGTGACCATGAAAGTTTAGGCATTAAGACTTTATTCAACTTATTCTTAAATGGCTAAAACATATGCAAGTCGATAACTGACAAGTAGATGGAATTTTTAAAGTGTTAGACAGAGCAGAGTCTAATTTTATCAAGCTCCTTAAAATAGACCATCACACAAAACGCATGCAAAGAATAGAAAATGCAAAAAGTAATGTTAGTTTACAATTTGACAATTGTATATCACCATGATTTCTACAGAGGATTTTGTATTTTTGATTTTTGTCGCCACATATTCAGATTTCCGGATAGTGTCAACGAATTTAATGCCTAATCGAGTTTTACCTTAAACACTACATCGTTCTAAGTGACCTATCGGTAGATATAAGGATGTAAATTATATCATGACTATCTTCTCACTTTGTAAACTGACTATATTTCTGCAGCTTTGTATCCACTGGTCGACATATGCCTGTTGGGAATATCAAGAAATCTGGTCGACCCTCAATAGCAAAAAAAAAACGGCTTGATATTCTGTTGACAGTTGCAGATAATCCGCGATCCACAATCATGGAAATAGCTTCAGCTTTAGTACACTGTAGTTTGCAGAAAATACTGGAAAAGTATAGCCCCTATAAGATATGCTTAGTTCAGGAGTTGTCACACGATTATTTCGATCGCCGAAATCAATTTTTTGAGCAAATACAACAATTATACAATAGTAACAATAATGTTTAAAAAGTAATATTTTTTTATGACGAAGCAACATTCACTTTAAATGGTCATGTCAATAGACAAAATTGTCGTTAATGGGCAACTGAAAATTCTCATTATTTCACAGCAATTGACAACCAAAACCCTCAAAAAGTGAACATGTGGGGCAGTATAGTTGACGGATGTGCCCTAGGTCCTTATTTCTTTGACGGTACCCGCACTGGTGTGAAATATTTGGAATTTCTTCACAACGATCGCATTCCTGTACTAATAACTTTGTATTCAGACTCACAATAAGCCGATATGTTCCAGCGTGACGTTTTTTTCCGACATTTCCGCATTTATTTGGATAAGGTTTTACCGAATCGTTAGATAGACCTAAGAGGGACAATTGTGTGGTCAACCGAATAACCAGATTTGACCCCTCTTGATTATTTCTTGCGGGATACGTAGAAACTCAAGTATAGTTGGCCCAGAAGCCCTAAACGTTTGAATACACCAAAAAGTACGATACATAACTACGGATGGCATCAACAATGTTCAAAAAGAATTTATTCATCAACTTGGCATTATCAGATTGTTAACGTAGATCAGTTTGAACATTTAATTTAGATGGAAACAACATTTTTTTATATTTTAAAGCTTTCCAGTACTTTTCTTGACAATTTTCATGTCTAACAACATCGATATTGAACTTATCGAATGTAAAAATGTACCCTTTCTGATCTGGAAATAAAAAATGTGGTTTACAATTGAAAAAATTATCGATGTCGTCTTAGCTTATTTTTTAGTTACTCTGTACATTTCGGTATTACGTAAAAAACTCCAAATTAAATTTGACGAGTCCGAGTGTTTTTTCAAATACCCATTTAGTTTATATTGAATTTATCTGCTACTTTACGAAAACACTGTATAATATTTTCAAATTCAATTTCAATTCAGTTGAACAAAAATTTTTGATTTATAGTAACGAAAAATTACCTGTTAAATAGTAGTTACTGGTATTATAATTTGGCCTATTTTGACGAAGGAAACTGGAATAAGTAGCAAGATCTTGATTCAATAAAGACATATGAATTATCAAGTGCTTAAAACAAAGAAATCAAAAAATTGGCGATTAGATTAAAAATTATATAGATATACAAATTTTTATTTCTCGGTATTAGTGCGGTTGAAAAATGATTTGGCACACTAGTTTTTTGTTAACGGTAAGCTTCGTTGTAGCTTTACCCAGCGAAAAATTGCATCCGTTTTCAGACGAATACATTCAGCAAATTAACGATAAGCAGTCATCGTGGAAAGCCGGAAGAAATTTCGAAATCGAACAATATGAACTATTTAAAGTATTAGCATCCGGAGTTAAAAGAAGTAATATCACTAAAATTCACAAAAAGATTCATAATGAAGATGAAGACATACCCGAAGCTTTTGATCCTCGCGAAGCCTGGCCAGAATGCGCCGACATTATTGGTTTAATTAGAGATCAATCTAGATGTGGATCATGCTGGGTAAGTTTCAAATGCATAATTTTAAAACAAATTGGTTAACTTTGAGTAAATGCTTGATGAAGTGTAAGATTTAAGACGTACATTGAAATGAAATAATTAGACATTTTAGAGTTTTCAATTAATATAAAAACAATGGGTTTTATTTGCATTGGCATTATCAGTTTTGTATATCTTTCTATAAACAATTGATAAAATCCTTTATAACACGTCACGAAATAACGGGATATTAGTGTCTGCTTCCAAATATGAAAAGAATATTTTTAATAATGGTACAATATTGCTGGAATAAAGGAAGTAAGCGATGGTATTTTAAAGATGAATGCAAGTATTAGATATATTTTATCTGACAGCGATATTTCTAGTTTTCCTGGAATACATAATTGCGGTATTTCTGCATGTATAATTATTTTCTAGGCATTTGCAGCTGTAGAAGTAATGTCTGACAGAATATGCATTCATTCAAACGCAACCAGAAAACTGTTGGTTTCTTCGCAGGATGTTGTTGCATGCATTGATGGTGATGGATGTATGGGGGGATATCCTGAATATGCTTTCGACATGTGGAAAAACCAGGGAATTGTAACCGGAGGATTATACAATCGTACTGATCAGGTAAAATTGAGCATAATTATTTTCTTACCTTAATGAATGAAAATAAAATTGTATGTAAGGAAAATTTAGAAGTCGTTTCACAACGCATGACCCACATTCAACACTTATTACTCTATTTGTTCGCGATATAGATATTAAAAATAATTTGTTTCATCCTCTCATTTTTCCTATGTGAAATTATAATTCAGGACAAGTATAAAGGATATTCCAGTTTTGCAACTAATTTAGACAAAATGTCGAAACAGAAAAGTGTTTTGTCAAACAGACTTAAAGACATTAGTTTGTAAGTGATACTGTGTACCAACATCTTCAAATAAAAATTAAATGACAAAAATTTGTTTCATATAGGTTACTAATTTCCACCAAATCGTAGTATATTACTTCAATGCATCATTTAGCTAATCAGAAAAAAGAACACACATTTATATAATTAATTATTTCACATAGTTATTGCCATTTCCCATCATGGAAAAATTCTTAAAATCATTTTCAAAGGTAGCAGTAAGCAAATTTCAAAGAAATTACACGAAAATCACTATAAATAATGTTAACCAAACGACGTATCCTTTGACTGCGATGATGTTTGCGCCATTCACTTTAATTAGTATTTGTTGTCACGCGACTTGAGAGTGATTTAGTTTTATTTTGATTAATAAATAAATATTAAATTTCTTAAAAATAAAGAAAAATATTGTGTTTTTAAGATTTTTATTAAGAAAACTACCGTTTCGCGGTAAAACTATATTTTTATTTTAATACAGTCAACATCCCTATTTGGCAAGGAAAAGACTCAATATTGAACATTATTTTAATCACAACTCGTCTTGCTAAATTTTAGGGCTGCCAATCTTACTTTTTACCACCATGTGACGAATATGTAAATAAATGCACCGACTATGTTGACTCTCCTTCTTGTAAAAAAGAATGTGATGACCCAGCACTTAACTATGATCAACAAGAAACGTACGGAAAAGATTATATTAGTATTAGAGACGAAAAACAAATTCAACTTGAAATTTTGAAGAATGGTCCTGTGACAACTGTTTTTATTATATATGAAGATTTTGGTAATTACAAAAGTGGTAAGTTTCATGAATTCAGATAAGGATTACGTAATTAAAATTATATTTCCAGAAATTTTTAAAGAAAACCTATTTCAATTGTCTATAAGCATAAAATATCATAAAATTTGCAGAGAAATTTATCTCGGTCAAAAGTCGGTATTAATTTTATTAATTAATTATTTTCCTTTCTCCATAAGTTTAACATTTAGTAGGAGAGATAGAGACAAAATTTCGCCGTTATGGCATTTATCTATTGTAATATATTCATTCAATACCGGATGTTACATTCCCGCGCAGGGGGACACATTATTGGATACAGGGTTATCTATAAGGGATAAAAAAGCCTATTTTTTTCGGAAATTATCGGCATCGATAATACACTTGAAAATTTGCCAGTATTGACATAACTAAACGAAATCCCAAGGGGATGGCGGACAGGGGTAAAAGGGGCGAAAATTTGGGGAAAAAATTGTCATTAGTAATATGTCCGCCATTTCTACCACATAATATTCGACCTCTAAGAATTTTAAATCCTAAAAGGCGGAGAGCTAGATGGATACAGAGGGCCCTAAAACGAAGTCGAATAAACCACTTACCTGAAGGGCTTATGTCGTATGTATACTTCCGTATCTCAGTAACCACTCGATCGATTTTGACTTACAAGGTCTAATATTTTTCGTTTTTACATATTGTTGCAGAATCCATGGAATATTTAACGACATATCGATAAAAATCGATTTTATAGAAATTTTTCTATATTTCGATACTTCGATAAAAATTATAACACAAATATCACTAGATAGTTTTTGATATATAAGGTTTTATTTTAGGAGTTTTTTGTTACCGATATAGCTCTCCTTTCAAAATTAATCGATATATTAGAAAAAAAAAATTTGACAACTTTTTTATGAATAAATATACGAATTACTGAATGTCAGAATTTAAAGAACAAGGAACTTTAAATAAAACAAACATTGACATCGGCTCTCTTAAAATAAATAATAACCTGGTAATTAAAAATTTATTTATTTTTTAGTTTTCAATAATTGTTTCATGTATCACCCCTGTTTTAACTAATTGAATAGAAAAAAGTAAGATTTTAAATCTAAACTTAAAAATAATGCACAAAAAACAAAAATTTTCACGATTTTTAAAACACATTTGCGAAAAAATCGATTTTTATCGATATATTGATATATTGAACAAAAAAAAAATTGAGACTTTATAAGTTTAAATTGTTCGAGTAGTTATCGAGATATGAGAGTCCAGATACGAAATAAGCGCTTCAGGTGGCCCTATGTATCCAACCAGTTGCCGATTTTTTGGATTTAGATTCCTTAGAGGTCCAATATTATGTGGCAGAAAGGGCGGACATAATACTGATGACAATTTTTTACCCAAATTTTCAATCCTTTTACACCTATCCGCCACCCTCTTTGTAACCACCTACTTGTCCGCCCTTTGGGATATCGTTTAGCTCTGTCAAGGCAAATTTTGACGTGTATTATCGAGGCGACAATTTTCCGAAAAAATAGGCCCCTGTCACCCCTTATAGCTATACTCAGTATCCACAAGGGTGTGCACCTGGGAATGTAACGACCGGTAATAAATGAAAATATTACGATGGAGAAATGACATATAACGCATGATAGCCAAATTTCGGCTTTATCGCTTAGAGAGATCAAGATCTCTGAAAGCTATTTTATCTTCTAAAAGTCATTCCAAAATATATCTCATACCAACACCAGATTTCTTAATTAACCAATATTGTTAAAACTACTAAATCTTTGATAAATAATTCAACAATTTTGGTATTACCCCTAATCAATTGCGTAGAATGTTTTAAATTTTAGGTAAAAAAAATTCCTGGTCTATTTTAAACAAAAAATAAATTGACGGATATGTTCTAGGTAGTAGTAGATAATACCAAAAAAATAATTTTGACCAAACATACTCTATTTACAGGTATATATCAACCAACCACTGATAAACTAGCTGGCCTTCATGCTGTTAAAATTGTAGGGTGGGGGGTAGAAAATGACATAAAATATTGGTTAGTTGCCAATTCATGGAACGAACGTTGGGGTGAAAATGGTTTCTTTAGGATTCTTAGAGGACAGAACATCGGAATGATTGAAAGCGATATTGTAGCTGCATTACCCGATTTTAGTAGATTTTAGATTGAAATTAAATTAATGTCAATAAAGTAATACTTACGTATATCAAATATTTGTATTTATTTTTACCTACTTATTTTTTAAAAATTGCCAATTACTGTATGTATGTGCGTAGAGTTGGCGGTCTGTACACTGCGACCTGGTAGTTCTATTGTACTCCCCTACTGCTGCCCAGTGGTAAGAGTTACCTTATCGGCTAGAGCAAGTCCTCCAGTCCTATTTCCCTCAGGAATCTTAGGATGTTGGACCGCTTCAAGGTGAGTAGCTTCCCTTCGATTTGGTATGTTCCCTAGAACCGAATTCTAGGGTTTTCTAGAGCGCTGCACTCTGAAAGGATATGTATAGAGGTTTCGTCCTCCTCTTAACAGAATTTGCACTGGAAAGAAATAGTCAATATCAAGTGACTTTTCACATTCAATCAACATGTTCCACTTGTTGAGTGTATGACGTCAGTGAGATGTCTGTATTTTCTGTGATTTAAAGGTGCATAAGCGGAAAGCAATATTTTGCATAAAATTAAAAATATCCATTGAATAAATGAGGTATATTCAATATTAGAACAGGAAAGCATAAACACCAGCAGCAGATAGTGAAAATATTAACATTGTAAAAAGTGGTTTTAAAACTATTTATAATAATTTATATCGGCAGGCGTTAAAGAGGAAAACAGGAGTCCAAAATGTTATAAAACATCTATTTTTTGACTGGAATTAGCTAGTAGACCATTTCTGGTGATAAAGATAAATTGTCGCGGTGTGGTATGGAAGGAGGTAAGCTTCAGTCACCATGTTAATAAATATTAATTTGCTAATATTCCAAATTGAATAAAACCAAAACAGTGTTATAAATAGGTCCCGCATAATTTCGGTTAAAATTGAATTAGTGAAATCCATTACATTATGAAGAACAAAAAAATATTGCCCGATTTCTCCTAACTTACTGTGAGACGCTTATAAGTCTTAATTTAAAAAAAAATCTATATTTTTCTATTTCGTACAAAATTTATATTGAAAGATTTTTGAAGGCAGGGATTATGATATCAAAATTCTTAAAATTTAATATGGAAGGGTTCTAATTTATCAAATTAAATTCTCTCTCTCTCTCTCTCATTTTGTACTTCCTAGAAATGTTTTCAATTTCATTTTGTACGCAAGGGATCTGCTATATAGTCCTGAGGATGATCTTATAGAGGTCGAAACGTCGACAAATATAGCAAAGTATTCCATAAGTTGTTTTTATTGACCTGGTCCAACTAAACCCCATATTTATTAATTTGACCTTGACACTTGACGAACTGTGTGAAGCTTCAAGAGAAGAATGGCAAGCTTTGGATTAAAAATTTATTCGCCCACTAATTTTAAGTATGCTAAGAAGGATATAAGCAGTTCATAGAGCTAGGAGAGTTTTTACAAAATAATGATTTTAAAACTGGCGATAGAAATATTTTTGTTTCCTTTTGTTTTTTTCGTTGGTGTTATTGGTTTATAAATCTTGTTTTTTTTTTGTTAATAACTTCTTTATTAATAAAACATTCTTTTTGTGTTGTAACATTTGCACTACCCATTGATGTTCACGTTGATAATAAAAAATTGATGAAATTTATTGCTGGTATTTGCTTTGTAAATAATTATCCACTTCAAAAGACGCGCAGTGTATATTGAATCAATCATTTTGTTATCAATGAGATGTGATTTGTAAAAACTAAAATAATGATTTTTGAATTAAACTTAATTTATTTTTAGGGTATACCTCTTAACGACAATAAAAGAAACTTTTGAAAACACAAACAGATTAAATGTTTTTGTTTGAATATTATAGACACAGATGTTTCTTGCGAAGAGTTGTTGGAATACCATTGTCTTTATTTTTTGTTTAATATTATAACGTTTCAGCTAGTAGTAATCTCTAGCCATTTTCAAGCAAAATTGAACAAACTCTTAAGCTACACAATTATTTATGCTGAAAGTAAATCCAGTGGAGTATCACCAAGATGAGTGCAGTTATGGGCGCTACGCTAAGGTCCCATTAAGTTTTAATTTATTATTACTAAGAAGTGGTTTCTATCCTTCTCTTATATCTAAACGATATACTAAAGCAATTTGAATTCTGATATATAACCTCTTTGAATTTCCATTCTCTCCAGTGTTATTCTCGGTGTAGGATTCTAACTTCAGACCATTTTATGTGATGTCCATGAGTCTAGGCGTAGTTGGCGGTACCAGATTTTCCGTTTTCCCACGAGATGTGTTCTGGTCATGCTCTTTTTTTTCTCACTTCACTAGAAGCCCGGTATGGACCCAGTATAAGTAAGAAATTTCGAGGCTATGAGAAATCTAAGATTAAGTTTACAAAAGAGGAGATGTACATTCAGTTTTTACCAGAATAGACAAGAACGACAACAGTCATCTCAAGGTTAGAGGACAATAGTTAATAAATCCTCCAAGGAGTTAACCACATCCGAAAACTCATTGCCTGACAAAGGTTTGAACTTTACGACTGCTCCGGAAGAGGATCTGGTTCTCGATATAATTATCGCCGCGGATTCAGCAAACATCGAAGATTCTTTTGCAGATGAGTTCAGGTGGAAGATAAGAGAGATTCTACAAAAATCTGGAAAAACGAAACAAAACGCCAGCAAAGACGAGAAAACTTCTCTAAGGGCCCTACAGAAAGATTCCAATATTAAGATTCTACCAACGGATAAAGAAAATGCCACAGTTGTAATGAATGCTGAGACATACAATCAAATAAATGACTATATATCTCTTGCCAGAGATCCTACATATACAATTGAATATCGCGTTCTCAAGAAACATAAACGGCCCTGAGAAGATCCGGACTAAGTTGACGCCACACCACAGCAAAACTACATATCTTAATGGACTCTCGAAGATACATAAACAAGACACGCCTTTACGACCTATTACGTGTTCCCGAAACTCTCCGATGTCTGAGCTTACCAGGTTTCTTTTTCCAATCATGAAACCATTACAAGGAAATGCATCCTCTTGGGATAAAAAGTCGCAATATTTCGTAGAAATTATCCGCGAAATAGAACTGCAACCACCACACGCCATCATGAACTTGCTGGAATGTTATTTGACCAATTCTTATTTCCAAGAAAAGGGAAAATTCTTTATCCAGGATGATGTACTACTGATGGGATCCTCGCTGCTATCGGTAGTCGCAAATATTTTCGTGGAATTGTTCGAGACTTATGCCATTTAATCCGAAAATAGAAAACTAAGATTATGGCTTAGATACGTAGACGACACTTTCATTACCTGGAATGGAAACGATGAATAACTTCAAAACTTCCTTTCTCATTTCAATAATTTTAACTGAACTATTAAACTCATTACTGAGCAAGAAGTACAAAATAAATTACCATTCTTAGATGTTTCAGTTGAAGGAATAGGCAGACAAATTCGAACCTCAGTGTATAGAAAATCCACACATACAGAACAACACCTAAACTATATCCAACCATTACAATAACACCAAACATGGAATCGTAAGAAACCTCGTAGATATAGCATTGACTATTTGCAACTGCAACAATAACTGATGAAATGAAATAAATTATATTAAGTGACAGCCAATGGATACTCAATATATTTGATGAGTGGAATAATACAGAAATACAGAATATAACAGCTTCTGTACGTATTATATCACAATATAAAAAAAATCCTAAAAAATGTCGTTCAAGTATTGTTATATTATCAAACAGTAAAACTAACCCCACAAAATTGAAATCCATCGTTAGGTATGCACCAGATGTCCAACGAAAGGGATTTTATTTAAATAGAGCCTCATTTCAGCATAATATAACTTAATTAATGCCAAAAGTTCCATAATATAAACATAAATATTGTAAACATAGACACTGACGTTAATTGATTAGATTCCACTGTTATCTGACAGCGTAAAATGCGAAAATAGTCCGGTTTATTCCAGATTGATTTGTTTTACGTCGATTTTGTTACTAGATGCGGAATACTTTTACAAAATAATTATATTGTCGAATTTCTATTATTTTTTTGAGTGTTGACGTAGAAAATCTTCTAATCCTCGCCACTGATTTGTTAGCTGAGTGATTCGGATAAATGTGTCAGCCATGATAAAATTATGTGCACGCAAAGAATCCATGATCCAAGTATAGCTATTATAATTTTTGATAAGGCTAAGCACTTCCCACACTTACGGCTCTATCTCAAGAATGGTTAATTGTATAAAATATTGTCTAAGGCCAAATTTATACAAACGTAGTTGCTTGGATTCGCAAAGGTGACAGGCCTCTAATGATTAGAAGTCATGGGGAGATATAAAGGGCCCAATCAGGCCTATGTATCGAGGATCAAGAAGCATCGTTTTTTATTCAAGGTACTCAATGAAAATACAGAGTTCCCTAAATCCTTAAAGTTTCAGGAAGCATGACCAGAATGTGCTAATATTAGTGGTTTAATAGGAGACTAATTTAGATAGTCAATGTGGTGGATAAGATTTTGAATAAAACTGGTTAATAAGTAATCGGTAAAATTTCAGATATCTGTTTCAGTAGAATAATTAATAGGTCCCTTAGAGAGAACAAAATTGCCCATTGATCATATCGCAAAAGCCCTGTCAATAAAGTATTTTTTCGCGCCAATAATAAAAATATGCAAAACTAAAAAGCAAACACAAAATAGAGATAAATGAGACACATCGATTTTTTTGGATATGCAAGATTTATTAAGTTTATACATCAATACCTTTTTTTGCTGACTTTCATATTTCACCTTTTAAAATCTGAGGTTTTTCCTTTCATTGTTTATATTGCAAATATCTTATCATTAGCAAAAATAATCGGGTTAGAGAGATCAAAATCAGTTTAGTGGTTTTGACCTTTTAGTTAAGTTTAATGAAGTAAAAGAAAAAATCAAGGCTGTATTTGATTCTGCGTAGAGATTTGTAAATTATTAGTTTTCATAATAAAAGGTTGCTATTACAAATAAAAATTACCTTACCAGTTTAGAACCAGATCAACCTACAAAATATATTATTCCAACTCATTCTTAACGCCTTCTTATATTCAGAATAAGCAAAAAGGAATAATTCTAAATAACTGTTATTGTTATCGTAAAGATAATTTATTTACTAGGTATTTATAATTTCCATGTAAAACCTTGGATATGGCAACTATAAAGAAATTGAAAACTAGGAAGACAAGTAGGCCAGGCGGAATCGTAGCCGAAATGATAAAGAGTAGCTCGGATAAGCTTACAATAATGATAACAAGCCTTATAAATAGAGCTTAAGAGAAAATCGAACACCTAAAAAGTGGAAAACAGGCTGCATGACATCAATATACATATAAACAAAAGGGGAACAGACGAAAATGCGATAACTATCGAGGTATAGCTGTAACATCCACGCTGAGCCGGGTATACAGAGGAATTCTTAGAAACATCATAGAAGAAGAATACCAAGAGAACAAAGCAGAAGGACAATCTGGATTCCGAGCTGGGAGATCACTTAAGAACAACATATGTGCAAGTTCGCATGTTATTTGTAGGTTTATCAACAGCATACGATATTGTACCCTACTTGAGACTATGGGAAGCTCTAACAGAAACCAACATCAGTAAAAACGCCATTAAAGTAATACACGAACTAACCTGAATGTATGAAAATCAAAATAGGCAGAAAGGTTTCACAAGAATTTCCGGTATCGAAAGGACTAAGATAAGGGTGCTGCATCTGGCCGACCCTCTAATGCGGATAAAGTACTCCGAATATGGAAGAGAAAATGCAGGGAATGAGATTTCAACTAAACAACAGGAACGTCTTTGCACTGCAGTTTGCAGACGATCAGACCAAGTCATCATCACGCAGGAAAAGGAAGATTTGGAATATATGCTCCAAAAATAAAAGAAGATTATGACAAGGGCGGTCTACACATGATGATAAGACAAGATACATGTTTGTTGGAAACCCTATGGAAACTAATTTTCGAAACGATGAAGAAATCAAAGTCTGTCACAAATATAAATAGAAATAACAAATGATAGCAAAAGTAACGAAAAAATTAGATAAAGATTATTCGAGGGGTGACGAGCAGTAAAAAGATTAAACGGAATATGGTGGAGCGAGAAAATAACAAGAGGATGGAAGAAACAAATATATAACGCTATAGTGAAAAGTATTTTGATATACGGGGCAGAAACTTGGTCTCTCAAGCAAATAAGAATAAGATCAACGCAGTAGAAATGGACGCTCTTTAAAGATCGTGTTGAATTTCAAGACAAGAAAATAGAACTAACGAAAGTATTGAATAAAGAACATAGTTATAACTGAAATCCAAAAAAAAGGCAGCTTGTATGGTTCGGTCACGTAAAAAGAATATCAGAGGAGAGACTACCAAGGGTTGCTATGGAATGGATAATACCGGAAAGAAGGAAGAAAGAAAGACCTAGAAGCTTGTGGGGAGAAACCACCGGAAAATCAGTGACCCAAAGAAACCTATCCGTTGAACGATGCTAAAATAGAAAAGCATGAAGGCAAAATCTGGAAATCGGACAGCGAAGACATGCGCTATATATATATATATATATATATATATATATATATATATATATATATATATATATATATATATATATATATATATATATATATGTACAATTGAACATTTTTATACATAATTTTTTTGTGTGAAATACTTATAGATGATAAAATTAACATAAATCTGCGAACTGTTCCCTACCTTCCTAGAAGACCACGTAAAACTGCTGCGGACACAAGTCGACATTTTTTTTCTATATTTGTAAATTTATGTTTAGCTGGATGTTCCCCAATAACCAAGATAAGCTATTTTTATGATTTTGTCAGATATTATAGTTTTTGTAGATCATTGTAAAATTGTTTTAATTACGATTTGCTTTTTTAAATCACTTATTTCTGTAACTTTTTTAATTACCCAGTTACTTATGGCAGCACATTCCGATTTAGTAAACCCTATATGCCGTATTACTTGAAGTAGTTTTTAAATAACACAATCATTTTTATTTTAAATTAATGAACTATTAGGCTCTGTAACAATATTTAAATTCGAGTATTGTACAATTAAATTTAAATTCTAAAAAGGATTTCCTATTTAATTTGATATACCTAACCAAGGTGGCTGAACGACAATAAAATTTAAATATTCTGCACCCACAACGAACCAAGTTGGGTTACTGGAATACTAAACAATTATATGCTACTTTAAAATCCTTACTTATAAATTAATCTTAATACAGTTTACATACTTTAAACTACCTTGACATTTGGAGGTAGTTAGTTAAACAATAACGTATTTTATTACATACAAATTATACGGCGCTAGTCACGACACAATAAGAGCTAAGATTCCTGGAACTGCTTTCTTACGTTACGTAATCAATATGTCACCACTGATGAAGAAAGGGTTATCTTTTGTGCAGGATATATATAGTTGATAGAATAAGAAAATTAAAGATGATTCAGTAGGAAAGATGGGCAAGTAGAAATATCTTAAACGAAAAAAGGGTTTTAGGAAAAATATTACTGTTTGAAATAAGAAAAAAACTGCAATAATTCTAAAATAAGATTCTCTGATTTAAACGGAATTTATGTGTTTCCAACGAAGAGTAGGGTTGATACAGCAATGACACTCAGAATGCCAGAAGGCAGCTTCGCGGAGAGAGAGGAGGGAATGAGCATTACTCTTACTCAACATTTATTTTCCAGGGAGCAAGCCTAGCACCGCGAAAGACGTAATGGAATACCACAGAAGCCCCACTAGAGAAGTTGTAGCAATAGCAAGAAGAGATTTTACTACATATAGTATGTATTAGTCGAAGTAGTCTGAAATTGAGCTACATACGAGAAATATGAAGAAGAACCAGAGTCATTCTCATTCCGAAAGCAAGGAAAAATGACACTACACATCCTAAATCCCTGGGACCTATCAGAAAAGAAATTCTTAAACATATGCCACTGCGCCCTCATCAACATGGGTCTCAAGCGGGCAGATCGACGAAAACCATACTGATATAATTAACAGATGCGATTCAAGACGCACTGAAAAACAAAGAAATCGTAGTATGTGCCTTTCTTGATATAGAAGGAGCTTTTGACAACACTCTGAATGAGGCAGTTCAAAGAGCACTTGATGACAGGGGAGTAGACGGCATGACATCCAAATGGATGGCGCGACTTCTCTCCACTAAAATAGCAGAGACAGAGATAAGACAGGACCATATCACTCTCTGTACCACTAGAGGATGCCCTCAGGTGAACTAGCTTCTCCACTGATCTGAAGTCTAATCGAGTCCTCTGTGACCTTGAGTAACCTCGGCATATCTTGTTAGTGCTACATCGATGACGTGGTCATAAAGAGGAAAATTCGAGAATACCCCCTGTGACATAGTCCAGAGAGGACTAGAATACATTAAAGTATGGTGCCAGATGATGGGACTAAATGTCAACCCCCTTAGTAGCATGTACAAGGAAAAGAAACCCCAACATAAAAACCATTAAAATTGATGGGAACACTATTGAGTGGAAGTCAGAGGTTAAATATCTGGGCCTGACCCTTCATAATAAAATTCTCTAGAATAAACACGAAAAAGAAGAAATCAACAAGGCTGCAAAAGCCTTGATGATCTGTAGAAATTTATCGGGAAAAAGATGGGGCGCAAATTCAAAAATCTCGCAGTGGAAGTACACTGCAATAGTGAGACCAATCATTAAATCTGGGAAAGTGATGTAGAGTAAAATAACCAGTCTGACTAATAGGACAGCCAACCTTTCGAAAGTTCAAAGACTGGCCTTTACATGTATAACTGGAGCAATGAAAATCTGCCCAACGGCCACCATGGAAGTAATCCTAAACCTTACCCTCTACATTTACTTGTGGAGAGTATAACGAAGAAGACATTATATAGAATGATGAAAGATGCAATCACAAAACGAAGGCCCAATCTATGGTCCAGAAATCAATAAATCTGGGACATGCCTCAAGATGAAATGCAGATGAGTTCGACTTTATGAAAATCTTCGACACAAGGTGGAGTCGCAAAAGTGAATGGGGCAGAAATACCGTTGAAAAACTTAACAAAATTTATTAAATGGATGGCTCCGAAACAATAGAAGGGACTGGAATAGGAGTATATGAACCCATTACCAGACACCACGATAGCTTGGATAAGTCGCAAAGCATCTTCCAGGCACGAATACACGTCACCAGGTAATGCATTCAATTCAACAAAGTGAAAAAACTATCGCGGATAAAATATTATTATCATGTCGGATAGTCAAGCAGAAATTACTGCGCTGAGTTTTCACGTAATCAGCTCCAAGCTGGTATGAGAATGCCTAGAGGAACTAAACGAATTAAGTAAGAATAACAAGGTCATTCTCCTGTGGGTACCGGGACACACCGGCTAGAGGAAAATGGAACAGTAGACAAGCTTTCGAGAAAAGAGATTGAGATACTGTTCCTGGGGCTCGAACCTTTCTGTGGAATCAGTAGCAGTGTCATGCTAGAAGAACTAAAAAGAGGGGAAGACAGCAGGAGTTCCAGTTACTGAAAGGATTTACCAGGAATGAGACAAGCGAAAATACGTCTTACGAACTGCAACTAGAAGAGATTCCACGAATGCATAAGCCTAAGCAAAAACCAGCTTAGAGTTCTGGCAGGAATCTTGACGGGGCATTGCCACTTAAAGGGATACCTCAAAAAACTCGGATTAACAGAGAGACAGAAGAGTGCGAATTTTTCGAAAAAGAGGACGAAACCGCAATCCACATCTTTTCAGAGTGCAGCGCTTTAGAAAATTCTAGAGTGTGGTTCTTAGGAGCATAAAAAATAGAAAAAGGGGAGCCACCCATTTTAAAGCCGTCCAACATTCTAAGGTTCCTGAGGGAAATAGGACTGGAGAACCTGCTTTAGTCGACAAGGTTGCTACATTTTTGTTGTCTTACAATCAAAACCATAAATATACCAATAATGAAACGAATGCTCACCATAAATCAATGCCTTATTTTGATCAAATAACTTTTTCAATAAATATTAAAAACTAAAAGTTTATTCACACATCACATATCAAAAATTAGTATTGTAATAAATCAAGTTTGCCTAGAAATGTATGAATCACTCAACATTTTACCACTGTCATCGAAGGTGTAGTTTTTTTTTTTGTTTTTGGTTCCCTGGAGATTTCTAAAGGCGCCAGTAGCGAAACTCTGAGCCTAGCCTGGGTTGTGAAAACTGGCTTAAGCTCAGAAAGAAATATTTTTACTGGTTTATCTAAGAATATAGAACTATTTTTTTATTTCATTTAACAGCTAAAACCATATTTAGTTATTACAGCATCATTTGCCAGATTTATCTTTAGTAAGGAGTAGTGGAAGTGATCACTCCTAAGAGGTTAACATACCATCTTTGTGACTTTTGATACTTGGTGCACTCTTAAAGATAAATAGGTACGTGCCACAAATTGTTTTTATTCAACCTGGACTTCGCCTTCGCGTCTGACAATTGGAATTCCATGGCCGGCATATAACACACCCCTGCCCCCATAAAGGCCACCGTATATCCAGCTTGCTGAAAGTGTTTGGACTCAGTGAGAAAGCAGCTTTTCGGAACTTAAAACTACATCATAAACTGTGTTATTACCGACTTTATTGTATACTTTCATTTTTTACCTGTGATTGGAACCTAATGAGACTTCTGTATGCATTTACAGGAACCCTTTATATTTAATTTAAAATACCTTGTAAACCAAAGGTATATGTATACACTAGGTAATTTAAAGCATTATTTCACGCTTTAGTAGTCGAATACTTTGAATTAGGTTTAAATAAACATAAATTTATTATTAATCAGCCTACTAGATAATTTATTATTTCAAATTATAAACATTTGAATGTAAAAAGTGAGGTTATTCAATATCAGCTGACTGTCTAGGTTTAAGCTGGTCCTGAAATTATACGATCTTGCTTTGGCGCAGATGACGTCATACTTGCAATAGTATTATTGTTCATTGTTTCTTTTTTTTTTGTAGTTTGTGTAATAAATTGCCAAATATTTTATAAATTAAATTAATTCACAAATATTTTGTATAGCTTAATCTCCGGCATGCTAGCCTAGACACAGCCCTACAAGAAGAAGCGATTAACGCCAAAAAAATAACCACCTGTAGCGAAGCCGCTTATAACATCTCTTCTGGCAACAACAGCAATTTAGTAGTATTTTTTTACGTGAGGTAGCAAATTATCCTTAACGACTTGGCTGCAAAAGAAGGGAACACAATAGATCTATTAGGTCGCTATGTATTGATCCCCATTTCCACATACGTACATACATATATGTTTCCATAAACTGATAATTTCCCTATATATGTATTTGTCTAAAGATTTTTTAACTTCTGCTGGAAAATACAAGTATAAAAGATAAATGATTATTTATAATTATATTATTTACTATACCACTATTAATTAGTTATTGTAAAGAAGCCAGTCAAACGATATTTTACTACACATAATTAATTTCAGAATACTAAGAAGAGTTACTTTGGAATAATAATTTCAGTTGTCTTGACACAAGTAATTATTTTAACCTTGATATGTGAGTAATCGAAACAATGCCTTAAATAAAATAAACAAGCTGGTGATAAAAATTCTTTGTTATGCTGGTGATGTGGTGATCATGTCAGAAGAAAATGAAGATAAAAATGCAAAAATTGCTATTCAAATACAAGACAACTCCAAAATGTTTGACCATTCGGCCCAAAAAAACGACATCTCTAAGAAAGGAAAGAGATGTAAATTAGAGGTCTACGGAATCAGTGTAGAACAGGTCACAACTTTCAAATATCTAGGAGCCAACATCACTAGCAGCAAAAACCTGAAAGAAATTACTGCGAACACAAACAGCGAAGGCTGCCATGGTTCACTGAATTGAGAAAAGATCAGGGACCGCATCCGCCAAACAACTCTTCAGAACAACAGAACTAAGGACAATGTGATCTATCAGTGGGCACACACTAGGCGACAGAAAAAGAAATGGACTATAGAAGGTGGGCAAGATGCCGTGGGATAATCCAGAGCCAGAAGAATGGCTGCACAATCGGTGTAAGTTCCGGGTCATTCAGGCATATATGAAAACTAGGTAGCAGATCATTTAGCAACGATAGGAACCGCGTTTGAACAAAACTAACCTCTAGAGGGAAGTAAAATTGAAAATTTTAAAGTAAATTTATTGAACGCAGGAAGGGAGGCTCTTTTTTGAAGAGGAAGGAACTGCAAGTCATAGCATTACTGAGAGCACAGTATTACTTACGAGGCCATCCTCATAGGATTGGCGTCAGGGATAACAGGGCATGCAGATGGTGTTTAGGGGAAAATGAAAATGTCGAGTCTCAGACTGCCCACCACTCAGCAGACTCCGCACTAGCATCGTGAAATTGAGGGACTTTTCGATAAACATTATCCACTTGAATAGATTGGACGTAAAAGTTTTATTCAGTGGTAACCAAGATATTGTTGAGTACCCCATTATTTTTTGTTTGTAAGGTAATATAAAAGATTGTGTGTATACTAACCTAAGAATCTCAATAAAAGATATACAAAACAGGATCCGAAACACTTGTAGAAAAACAACGCCACTGATATTTTCAAGAGTAAGAGAAAATATTTAAAAAAAAAGTAATAAATATGTGCATTCAACCAGTGCGACATTTATTTGCATACTTGCTGAGAATAAATAATTAATTAATAATAATTAGGTTATCTCCGTAAATAAATTGATTTTTTAAATTTAGAATAGGTTTAATATTTTATCAGTATATCTAATCAAATTTAACCTACGTGTGATTTAGATTCTTGTTATCCATGGCTACTGGAATTGGGGCTATAAACACTTCACAAGAAATACACTAATATATTGAGATATATTTTTGAAGGCGGTTATAATACATGCTTAATAAAATTTAACAACCAGATTCACTAAGAAGGTTTAAGACTTAAACCCGATCAAGTCGGCAAATTTTGGTTTGCTTATGATATTTTCATTATTTATATCACATATGTCAACAAATAAACGCTTATATAGGAATGCTAAGGATAAGAACCTAGCGATAAATCCTCAAAATATGTAAGAGCAATAGGTATATCCCGACAATCCATTTTCGCTGGTTCAGTAATAAAAAAAAATTATGCTTTTGTCGTTTTAGGGTTTAAAATTTGCAGTTTCAATACTTGGCTGTCACTTTAGAACGGTTAAGGTTGGACCATGTTAGTGAATTCGGGAATAAATGTTTTTTAAAAGTCAGAAAATGAAAATATACAATTATATACAATTTAATAAATGTGTTATTTTTCTGATCTGTAGTTTTTCAGATTTATCCGTATCGAACCGCATATGTAGAGAAGACCAGAGTGGTATTAGTAGTAAACAAACTGTTTGTATATATTTTTTCCT
Source organism: Diaprepes abbreviatus (assembly GCA_034092305.1). Taxonomy (NCBI): domain Eukaryota; kingdom Metazoa; phylum Arthropoda; class Insecta; order Coleoptera; family Curculionidae; genus Diaprepes; species Diaprepes abbreviatus. The sequence continues at coordinate 1,909,893 of JASJET010000270.1, read as the reverse complement.
TTTTTACATTTAAACATGCATTTTTTCGTCACTCATTTTTCGACAGTTTTTAATTGACAATCAGCACGCGTACAGAAAGGTTGACAAACACTGATAAACAGAAAATTTTGCAGCCGTCCAAACGTAACTGCGCTGAGCGGAATGCGTGTTGAAAAACGTACTCCAATGTTTTACGCTGTTTGTAGCATCGAATTGTACACGGCTTTAGATTTAAAAAAAAAAATATTTTACAATGAGTAAGTTAAAACGAGTCAGTAAAAATTTAAGGACGCAATTGCAAACCAATCTACAGTTGTAAACCAATATACAGATGAAGTTTACATATACTTAGTTTTGGATTACGCTAACTATCTGGTAATTCTAACTGTAGATAAATTTAACAAAATTGTGGGAGAAGGAATGCAGCATGCTTTTGGATTGTTGGAAGATGGGCAAAACTTAATATTAAATCTCACAAGTTTATCTTAATCCCTTTTGCAAAATCAAAGGAACTAGAAGACCTCAGTTCCATTATCCTGCAAGGGAACTTTAGTCTACTCTCTCAGGAGGTGAAATACCTGACCCACTCCCCAGACTAATCTAGAAGAAGTACGAGGAAAATATAACAGGAAAGTCAGAAACAATCTTTGTGATTGTTAGGCGAATGCGTGGCAAAATATGAGATCTTACCCCTGGCCATCAACCAGCGTGATTAAACTAGCTAAAAGGCATACAAATAGAACCTGCATGGACATTTCGTGGATTATAAAATCGACTCCAACTTTAGGATTGTATTATAGATCTCCCTCCACTACCCTTAGTATTTCAGAGAGAATGGAACTCCATGGGCTACACTATTCACTGCCCTAAGTTAAAAAAGGAAACAAACCGTATGACTTCGGATATCCTCACAACATACTATTCGAGGACCGAAAGATACGAAGGCATTGCTGCAAATTCTTGGATAAAAGAAAAGTACTATAGACAGAACAAAAATTACTTATAATTTTTCAAAATATTCTCAGTTATGCTCAATACATTTGTTCATGCGGCAGAACCACTTAGAGAAAGCCTCACGATACCCATTTTTCAAAATTACCCCCACTTCCTTATGAAATTCTGTTACTGTTTCTTCTGGTGTAGAAAATGTGCGTCCTTGAAGTTTCTTTTTTACCTCTGGGAACAAGATGAAGTCACAGGGGGCTAAATCTGGACTGTGTAGTGGATGTCTTAGGAACTTCACTCCTGATCGATATAAAAATTCCCCGGATCAAGCAGCAAAATGGGCTGTGACATTGTCGTGGTATAAACATGTTTCACGCAAATGGGCTTTCGCCCGAATTTCTTGAATTTTTTGAAACACTCTGGGTAAACATTGGGTAATGTACCACTCACTAGTAACGGTTCTTTGATCTTCTGAAGTGATTGTGGCCATACGACCACTTGCCGAAAAAAATAAGCGACACCTTAACTGTCGGTTGCGTCTTTAATTCTGAGTCGATCGGTAAATCCTGGACTAAGCTCACCTGAATCGAACAATAACTAATTCGCCTGTCTTGATGCACAACATTTCTCACCATGACTATGTTTTTCTAGGTAACCGTAGTTGATGGATGACCACTGCGCTCTTCATCTTTCAACCATGTTCTACCACGTTTAAATTCAGCATACCAACCAAAAATTTTTGAGCGTGACGAAGAAGAATCGAGAAATGCTAGTTTTTCCAAGCACTGCTGTTGATTTAAACCACTTTTAAAGTCATTAAAAATCATAGCAAGAAAATGCTCGCGGTGCAGTTCCATTATTAAAGCCGAAAAGGTACAATACAACACTTTTAATGATTACTCAGCTCGTGGTAACACTAAGCATTTTAAATTTGAATTGATATTTACTTTTGTCATCGGTGACGTACAAGTAAAGCGGCGTTGACATAGATTGAACAGTGTTGCCACATCCAAAAATATTCAGTGTCACCCTGGTATATAAGCAAAATCGGAATCGTCTTCAGCTGCAGTTAAGAATAAAAAACCAAAGAAGGTACCGGAGCTGGTATTTATGGATTTTAACTAATGAGAGTCTTGGCTCTCTCCTTAAACTGATTTCTAACAATTTTTCAGGCAAAAATATAGATGGTTACAATAGGCAGGTAAATCATAAAGAAAGTTTCCACTAAAAAGCAGATCTACATATATTCTGATGACCAAGCAGCCCTTAAGACCTTAAAGCATCATTTGGACTGTTCTGGAAATATTAGAGCCAACCTTTGCCAAAAAAAAATAATAATATCATGCTATATTGAGTCTCAGAATAGGTTACATAAAAATGAGCTAACATTGACTAAACATATTAGTCTGGAACCGATCCTTGGGGTGTCGAGGTGCGCGATACGAGAAATCATTACATAATGCATGAAAATCATTGGAAAATTGGACAGGGATCGAATTAAATCAAGCTTTTTAGAGAAAACAGACCCAAAATGAGCAAAAAAACTCGCCAAGAAAATAGAATAGATAGAAATTATTAACAAGTTCACCTGCAAAAAATGAATTTTACGATGGGAAACTTTATTGCAGACTATGCAGTCGAGTAATGGAAATGGTAAAGCACATTATATACTATTGCGAGTTATTAGCTCAGAAAAAACAGCAAACTTTGGGGTAATCAAACTTGAAACTGGACGAGATTGATACCTATTTCTTGGCTAACCTTTACAAATTAGCGCAGGAACCCAAGTTAACAAAGTGGGTGTAAGTGTCTAGAAATAGCACAATAGGCCTATTCTGGAGTGCATCCGGGTTAGAACAGATTCATGGAAAAATACCTTATATTTTTTTAACTCATTCAAGAGACCAATCATACCAATGACCCGTGACTTCTTTTAAGAATGGACCTGGCCCACAGTGATGTAATTTAATTAGGACCAATAATAAAAAAAATTCAACATTTTGTCTTTAATCAAATTTATCATTTAAAGATTACACATTATACAAATCCCGATCGATGCAAGATAAAATACCAAAGAATACACATGTTTTATAATAATCGCATGTCCTTATTTTATCTTTTTTCTACACACAGATGTCATATCTGATCAAGATAAATGCCGATGGCATTGATCTTAATTTTCCTATACCAGCAGCAAAAACTTGTTACGGAACCACATTTCAGTCGTATTTATGCATTAATTGTTATATAAACCCTGTAATCTAATTAATACCGACTTTTCATCTATGCGACTAACTAGAATTCCGATTTATAAAGTTCTTCTAACGATATGTAAAGGTCAAGGCAATTTTGTTGGAGTAAAATGAACAGAATTTAGATTTATTTGCTTGTAATGAAATATTTTAATGCTTGAATACCATAGGATCATAAATAATTCATTTTTTGTCATAAAAAATAACCAAAGTATTTATTACTATTTTTTATTATCAAGAAAACACGACAAAATAGTTAATTTTATTATTTTGCTCTTTTAAAAGGTCAATTCAAAGCATATTAGAATAATATGCTAACTATTTGAACTTAGGCAAGCTAGTTATGCTTTAATAATTTTACTTTCATTGAGTCTCTTAAAAGGAAGGTACCCGAAGTGTCGGATTTTGATAAAACTATAATACGTTGCAGGAGACACGAAATTAAGAGACACACGTATTCGGCATAGATATGATATGTAAATCGCACCTAAATTTCACCCCGAAATAAGTTTTTTTTAATATTTGAAGTTCTAATTAAGATATATTTACACAACAAAATCTAAATTACTTTGGAACGAAGTAAAGCTATGGTGGTTTCACTTGTACGCATATCATCCCTTATTTTTTATAAGGATAAATCTGCAATTTCTTCGCATATTTTAATTTTAAAAATTTTGAAATGAACGAAATTCTCGAAAATATTTTTTATGAATAACATTTGAGTATTCAAAACAATAATAAAGGAGGAATGTCACCCCAAACACATTTGTTTCATATCTCAAGTTCCAATTCAGACATCTTCACAATAAAAAATGAAAATTATTTATTTGAAATGAAGTAAAACTATGATGGATTCACCTCCACGTACAGCATCTCTTATTTTTTAATAACGATAAATATGTACTTCATTCACGTAGGGTAATGAACATTTCGTTATGTCAGATACTAAAAAGCCTATCACAGTTTTGTGACAGTAAGGCAGACAACTGCATAATCAAAATTTAGTATAAACAAATACAGGGTATCCGGAAAATACGGGTACAACGTTTAATGAAAGACTTTTGAGGTCAAAATAGGCCGATTTTAGCCAATTTCGTTATATCTGATACTGCTTTATTTAGGCGATAAAAGGCGTCAAAAGTTTTAAGAAAATATTGATTTTTCCCAAAGGACCCCGCACCAACAAAATGGAAATTCGATCCCGGTCCAATTCATTGAAAATTCAGTAATTTGTAGGTCTGTATGTCCTGATCAAAAGTTTCTATGGGCACAAAGTCCAAACGTTAATAGTTTTTGAGATACAGAGGGATGAGTTGCGCCCGCACCAACCAGGTGGAAATTGGATCCCGGTCAAATTCGTTGAAAATTCAGTATGTTGTAGGTCTAGATGTCCTGATCAAAAGTTCCTATGGGCACAAAGTCCAAAAGTTAGTAGTTTTCGAGATACAGAAGTATGAGTTGCGCCTGCATCAACCAAAAGGAAATTGGATCCCGGTCAAATTCGTTAAAAATTCAGTGTTGCAGGTCTTGATGTCCTGATCAAAACTTCCTATGGGCACAAAGTCTAAAAGTTAATAGTTTTCGAGATGCTGAGGGATGTATCCACCATTTACATAGGCAAGGCGTAAGAGCCAATTTTCTCTATCTATCTCTTTTTCTCTCTCTCCCTATCTTGTGAACTTGTTTGGCTAACGTAAGCTAATGTCAATGTACAATGTCAAGATATTTGGTCACAAAGTCTCTAAATTCTAACCTTTTTATGACTAAAAATAACATGAATAAGAAAACTACCAAAAAAAGGTTAAAAATGGACTATTGCGTTCAAAAAATTATTCAAACTTCAAGCCTCACCTTGACCATTGGCCTCAAGGTCATATAAGGTTCAAATATTATGAAAATCGAAAAATATCTCAAAAATAGACGTTTTTATCTTTTAAATCTAAGTTTTCCCAAAAAAATGACATCTTGACCCTTGATCTAAAGGTCATCGTCAAGATTACAATTGGTGATCGCCGTCATTATCCTAAACCTATCGACTGAAGCATTTTTTTTATGATTAGGCGATTTCAATATTTTGGTACAGTTTGCAATATTTTACGCTGCATACACACACAGGCACACACACACACACAAATATATATATATATATATATATATATATATATATATATATATATATATATATATATGTATATATACAGAATATTTATTGTACCTTTACATTCGCTTACGTTAGCCAAATAAGTTCACAAGATAGGGAGAGAGAGAAAAAGAGATAGATAGGAAAAATTGACCCTTATGCCTTGCCTTGTAAATGGTCGATCTGGCGCAACTCATCCCTCCATATCTCGAGAACGATTAACTTTTGGACTTTGTGCCCATAGGAACAACATACTGAATTTTCAACGAATTTGACCGGGATCCAATTTCTATTTGGTTGGTGCGGGGTCCTTTCTTGAAAACGTGGTCTCTTAATTTAATGATTTTTGGTGCACTCCAAGAAGGTTGACACGCTCCTAGTATACCGGTTGTACGAAGAATATGGTCGTTAGGGTCTGTATGCAGAAATTTCTTAACCACCGAATACCAAACCATCAAACATTTGTTAAATATTGAGCGTCATGTTCGAGGAATGGGCAGCTTTAAGAAAAAATCTAAAAGTAGGGATCTTATTCGAACAACTTGAACAAGTTGAAAAAGAAGAGAAAATTTTGGAAAAAGTTGAAGAAGAACCAAATATTAGTACCCGCCGCATAGAACGTGAGTTAGATGTCCCTAAAACAATTGTAAATGATATTTTAAAAGAACACTTGTTGCATCCATATCACGTCCAAAAAGGTTCAGGATCTTCTACCGACTGATCCTTCAAGTGCCTTAAATTTTGTGAATTTATTCGTAACAAAAGAATTCGTAATCTAAATATTGATGGAAAAATTAAAATCATTAATGACGCGTGGTTTACAAGATCTGGAATCACCAACCTGCACAAAGAATATGTTTATGTCGATGAAAATCACTATGCCATTAAAGTTGCACACCATCAGCATAACTTTAAAATAAATGTTTAGGTAGGTATTATTGATCGCTACCTTATTAGTCCTGTTGTGATTCCAGACGGGATAAATGGAAATATTTATCTAAATTTTTTTCCAAAAAAACATTACCAGTTCTTGTGAAAAATTCGGCGAGAACGAAGGTAAACACATGATGATGCCCCACCTCATTTTTCCGTTGCTATTCGGCAATATTTATATGATCAATATCCCAACCGATGGATTAGAAGAGGCAATGAGGCACTAATAAAATGGCCACCATGTTTTCTTGAGTGAAATATGTGTAACTTTTTTTTGTGGGCGCTCTTAAAACAGAAGTATACAACACTCCGGTGAACACTCGAGAAGGATTATTGATACGCATTTTAAACGCAGTCAACTTTTTTAATAAACCTAAGATGTTAGATAGGGTCAAATTTCATTTTGTAAAAATGACAGCCATTTTGCATATTGGCTAAATTAATGTTTTCTTTTTAGTCAGTTTGTTTTAATCTCTTTAATATACATAGATGTATTTTCAACATTTATTTTAAAAATGATTTTATTATTACAGAAAATTGGTGTATGTATGTAATTGAAAATATTTTTTTTCCTGGCAAAACCGCTCCATCAATGAAACTTTTTCAAGAGATAAAAATGCTTCCGAATTCATACATTCCGATAGAAATATCTACATTGTCATAACGTTGATGACATAAAAATCAGAAGCAATATTTGCAAGAGACGCCACTTCAATATGTATGTATGTGCCTAGAGTTGGGGGTCGGTACAGTGTGACCTGGTAGATCTATTGTGCCCCCTACTGCTGCCCAGTTATGAGTTGCCTTTTCGGCTAAAGCAGGTCATCCAGTCCTATTTCCGTCAGGAATCTTAAGATATTGGACGGCTTCAAGGTGGGTCACTCCCCTTCTTCGATTTGGTGCGTTCTCCTTAACCGCATCCTAGCGTTTTCTAGAGCGCTGCACTCTGAAAGTATACGAATAGAGGCTTCGTCCTCCTCCTCACAGAATCTGCACATTTCTCTTTCTAGCAGTCCGAGTTTCTTGAGATGTCTTTTCAGATGGTAATACCCAATCAGGACCACTGTCAGAACTCTGAGTTGGTTTTTACTTAAGCTGATGCATTCTATGAAGCTCTTCTAGTCCTAGTTCCCCAGAAGTATCTCCGCTTGTCTTAATCCTTGCAGCTCCGTCCAATAATTGGATTTCCCGCTTTCTTCTCCTATCTTTAGTTATTCCAGCATTACGCTGCTACTGATTTCACAGTAAGGCCCCATAAATGGTATCTAAGCCCCTTTCCTAGCGAGCCTTTCTACCATTTCATTCCCCTCTATCCCGGTATGTCCTGGTACCCACATAAGGGTACCTTTATTATTCTTACTCAAATCATTTAGTTCCTGTAGGCATTCTCAGACCATCTTGGAACTGATAACTTGAGAGCTCAGCGCACTGATGGCTGCTTGACTATCCGACAAAATGACAATCTCTTGGCCGTCACTTTTATAACACTTACACTACTTTATAGCCGATCGCTATACTACTAGAAAACGTTATATTATAGTGTTAGACCACACACCAAAAATCATTAAATTCAGTTGCTACGTTTTCAATAAATTTGGGAAAAATCAATATTTTCTTAAAACTTTGACGTCTTCTACCACAAAAACGAAGAAATATCGGAGCTATTTTGACGTCAAGGATTTATCGTCAAACGTTGTAAACGTATTTTTTCGACATCTTGTATATTTTAAATAACCACGCTGTCTAGATCTAAAGCATTTGTATGCAGAATATTGAATACAGCTCGATGGCAGAATATGTCAACAAATAATGACGCAAGAATTATGGGGTGCCTGCAACGAATACAAAGATTAACCATGAATTAGTGTGCTAACTGTTTAGAAAACGTGTGATTTTTGTACAAAATCTATAAATAGCTCTGACAAGACATTTCAGGGTAAAATTCAATTTACAAAAATTTCATCTAAAGTAAAACTGAAACACATTTACCTGTATATTTTTGTACTGGAAATATAGCCCACGTATCTTAATCATGTCTATGGAGTACTCCGGCCAAAGACGTTCCAGATGACGCCAATAAAATAACCAGCTTTCACATTCGCACGACAGTATTAGGAAAATAACTCTCAGAGATGAAGTGCTTATCAATATATAAATATGTGTCCACCACAGGCAGATCAAGTGAAATGGCCTTATATTTAGTGGCAGGTCACATACAAAGGTCACTGAATAACAAGGAGTTCACCCTGGGCGTATTCATAGACACGGGAGATGCTTTCGACTGTTGCTGAACTGTCAGCGGATCGATTTATAATTTGTTCTCAAATAAAGTCATACAAATTGGTGTGAACGAAACAAAACTCGAGGATAAATAAAAAAGGCTATCCACAGGAAGGCATACTAAAACATAGTTTACTCAGATGACTTACTTATCTTGCAAGCACGAAAATTTCAAACTGTGAAGCATGCAGACTGCACTAAGGATAACAGAAAAGTGGTGTTATAAACCCAAAAAAGAGGGATATGGCACTTTTCACTAAGAAAAGGAAATTAGGTAAAGAAATCATACATAGCTCATTAACAGTTTCGCCGAATTACCGGAAAAACCTGGGATTATATCCCACGAGTTATAGCGTGGACCTTAAGGTCAAAGATAAAGACAACACAAGTTCGATAACCATATTTTAGTCAATCTTCAATATTGTCTACAACCTTCAAACCAATGTCAGAACTTCGTTTTAATATGACAGGAGCTATGCGAACTATACCGAATAGAGCAATGGGGGTAAACCAAAGTCCTAGGCCTCCCGACATTTTTGTTAGAGATGACTTTGATGACTATAATACCTCCGCACTGGAGGAATTAAACCAAGTGAAGGATCTACTATGGTACGATGTCGCTTGTGGAAAGAAATGCGGAATACGATTCCATACCCCGGAGTCGACAACATCAAGATTTGTCTTCAATAAACCTTAGGCAGATGAAATCAATATCTATACAGATAGATCAAAAAGAAAAGGGTACAGGATGTGGATAGATTCAAAATCACATAGCATGAATATTAGCTTGGCAGTGAGTAAATATGCCGGGGGCCTATTTACTGGCATCATCATAGCAGCTGAAAATATGGTCACTTTAAGCTAGATCAAAGAACACAATTCGTTCGGTGAAAACCGCATTGTTGATTCGCTAACGAAACAGACACCTGAATATGCTGGAGCCAGATCCACTAGCAGTTCTGACTAGATCAGCAACGACAAAACTAACTAAATATTACTTCCATTATCTATATCGGACCATGTCCAAGGAAAACAGCAATTAGTCACAGGAATTCTCGCAGGACACTGGTAGCTAAGGAATTATTTATATAATAGAAAATTTTGCGATATTCCCCTATGTCGAGGTTGGGATTGAAAATGAGACTATATAACACGCCCTTTCAATAAAAAAAAAATGATCCACTTGGCCAACCTAAGGGCAGTGCCGCTTGGTAACGTCATCTCCTACTTTAATGCTGTAGATTAGGCAGACCTTTATAGAAGAACGTACGAGTCTAATAAGGCCAATATACTGCGAAACCTAGCACACGCTCCCTACTTTCTAGATCCAGATTAATCCTATTTTTTTAAGCTGCCAGAAAGACCTAATTGCAGATTTTATTGTCCAGGTTTGTTGTAGTATTTGCAATACTTTCCAAGTAACTGAACTGATTCACCGTTTCGAGAAAATGTAAAACGTATCTAATTTTCTTAACGTAACTATAAGTTATTTCCCTGTTAATTTTAGGACCTAGAGGATCGAGAATCCATAATTTGTAATAGCTGCTCTGCAGTGAGAAGTGAATAGTCTCACATTGGTCGATTCAAAGGATTTAGGTAGTCAAAATTATTTTATAGTATATTTTGACTTTCAATCATAAATCCTAATGAAAATTATTGTTGAGATAGTTTCCAACATAACCTTCAATGTATATATTAATTCAAAATCTACTTTAATTTTGTCGGCAGCTAATTGCGGATTTTGGTTTTACCGAAATTAGCTTTTGTCATGTCGACTAACAATCCAGATACTTTTCGAAATCTTCCCTGAATACGTTTTTTGTAAGCACTTCTAACTATTTTTTTTCGTCAGTTCTTTTCTCTTGATAATTTTTTAATGGTAATTTGTACGCCAGATGCAAAACACTTTCAAAAATTCGAATCCTGGCGTATAGTACAGATAGTCCAAACTCAATAACCGTAGAACTTCTATTTAACTTTTTGGTCAGATTGTTAGTCTTGTAACTGTCGCAGCGTCATACATCTTGCCATCGATTATCTTCACCTTAACGACACGTTTAAACATGAATTTGTTCCCGTACAAAACTACTTCAGTAAGTTTAAACTTCTTGGCAGATTCTTCAACGTAACTAATTTTCTCCTTTGTTACGTCAGTAATTTCTTTGAGGAACTTAAATCGTATTGGTCTAGGTGATGACGGTGTCGAGTTGTGCCAAATCACTTTTTGTCATCTTTGCCACCAAGTATTCGTAGTGGTAGGTTAGGAATACATGTGCATCTGAGGCAACGTTATCGTCGAATTTTTGTTTACATTTGGCTTGTTAGAATCCGTCACAACCCTATTTACAGACAATTCTGAAATAATTTCTTTCATGGTTTTTTAGAGAACAAAAGAAAGTTCATAACACTAATAAAAAGATTTATTGGTATTTCTATTAATTTCACATTGTCGCTTGATTAAATCGGCTTCCACTCTTAGGGCTTGCAACGGGGTAAGAGAAGTAATTTCTTCTTGATCAGATTTTCTGTATACTTTTCTGTATTTCCCCGCACAAGTTGTCGATATCATGGTTTCTATCAATATTTTTGAAGGATCTCTTCTTCGTTGAGCCTGCAGTGTTGTTTGAGCTGCATGAACGATTACTTCATCACCAAACAAAGAACGGATTTCTTCAATTTTTCTTTTTTTGGTCATCTCACCAGATTCTTCAAAATGATTTAGAAAGCCAACCCGGTCCCTTTTGTTTATTTACTGAAAGTTCGAACGTTCCTTCTAACCAAGCTTTATTGGTTTTAAGAAATATTGTTATGTTTCTATGGATTTTAGTCCATTTTTATTTCATAGACAATTTAAAATAAGCAAATCTTTGTTCCAAACTGCTTAAATTATTTGACATATCGCCATAACAAGACAACAAGTGATTTTCCAGATGTTTAAGTTTTTCATTCAAACCAGACAAATCTTGCTCTTATATTTGATCGAAAAGATATTTTAGGCTCACTATTGTTATACCCGAAGTCCCCGGTGTGCCTAAAATAAAGAAAATCACACTTTATTACGTTAAAAACAAAGTTGATTATTTTTCTTTTTGTGACCCTATCCACGAAAGACCCTATAACTTTGTCATTGACAGATATCTGCATATAATTTGTACATTATTATTTAGCCTAATATATGAAGTATACAATACAATAAAGCACATTACCCGATATGAAAAGATAATATGACATAATGTCTTATGAATATGGAAACAAAATTAAATTTCTTTACAAAGTGGTCTCTTATTGAGGTTCTACGAATAGTATAAAAAAAACGTTAAACGCCATTTAAACATATCACTTTATTTAAATATTTACACTAAGAGCGCTGCTGAGAATAAGACGTGCACATTGTGAGACGATCAACTTTCAACAACCAGCGCACGCGCATGTTGACAGGTTCGGAAGGGTAGATGGTACTTTATTATTGTTACTGGCATTGTCCTTTAGCTTTGAGCTTTTTTTTGTATCTGTACCGCCCCATTTGATATTTGACTTTGACCGGCTAATTATTACAAATCGACGTATGTGAGTCGTCTGCATATTACATCGCTCATATTGAGAGGTCAGAACCCTATAAACCAAAAATTGGATGCGTCGAGTCCATACCGAAGATTAGGTAAGGTTGACTATTGAGTGAGAGAGGCTGTAACTTGCGTATCGCTATCCTCTGAGCACCCCTTTTTAATTACAATATAAAAGTGTAAAAAATTTACAAATTTCGAAACCGAAAACTAAAATTAAAAATAATTTCATCCATCTGAACACTATCTACGCCAAACATGTCAATTGAATTCAGTAACAATAATTCATGGTAACGTAATTTCTGGAAATCAGTGAAATACAATTTTCTACTTCCTGTGTGCCAAGTTAATTTTTTTGTTGTTTTCTCATCAAGAAAATAATACATTGATTTAACTAGGTTCTATGACAGCACAATAAAAAATTTACGACTACGCGGATAAAATACTAAGCGTGACAAATTCGACCACCCATTATTTTTATATTTTTCCATTGTAAAGTTGGAACATCAGTAGTCTTTCGTATTCAATCAAGAAATAATTTTACGATTAAAAAAATTCGAAAGGAATGATTTACCATGGTACGAAAGAGTAATAATAATCTCCCGAGTAATTAAAATTTGTATTCTTATTACGAGTAGGGGAGGTATAAGAAATAGCAAAACCCATAGTAAGCCTGCACCTTTATTAGATGAAGATTTGATTAAAAATGGGAAAATAAAAAACTAATCATTACTGGAACATTCTTTTTTAAACGAAATAGGAAATATACCCTATTTCTACTCTAAAGAATGAAAAACTTGATTGATATTAAGCCGATAGGATGCCGACAGTTCGTTTGCCAGATTAATTGTATTGTTAGATGTTATTTTTCGCATAAAGCATTTTAGAAAATTGAAGCTTCCATGTGGAATGTTGGTTGTGGTTCTAAAATTTTAGCAGATCTACATCAAAATGATCAATTTTCAGTTCGGAAATACTTTCAAAATAAAAATTTTTATAGTTAACAAATACTTGTAGGATCGTTGTGCAATCCAAATCAATTTAATGTCACTAATTTTATTTCTGTGGTTATTTAATAATATATAATTTTTTTAAAGAAATTGACTATATATCTTATCACAATAATCTGAAAATTTAATACATATGAGTGCCATACTTATCCCACTTCCTCTATTACCTAAGCACATTCTATAGAACAATATATTTAAGTGGTTATTTGAACATTACATACACCTGGTTTATGTTGCAATTATTGTAATACGTTATAAAATTAGAATTAAGGTTACTGTCCTAAACAATATTATTTTTATTAAAATATTCAGAATTTAATAGTGTATGTAATATATTTCTATATTAAATTTACAATATTTTGCAAGTTCTATTTATGGTGTATTTTTTTTTGTAGAAAATAGACAATCATAACCATTTATAAAATTTTGCAAATAAAACACTGTTTGCTTTTTAATGTTAAAATTCAAAAATAAAAGTTAATAATTGTAAGTTACATTTTATCAAAATGGAAGTGATCGACATTTGACAAGTTAAGAAATTTGGTTTCTTACATCATTTTTATATTTACTAATTTTGTGCACATATCGACATGCCTGTCCTAAGCTTATGAACAAGTGTGACAAAGATCAACTTATAGAACTGGTATGAAACGAAAAAATTAAAATATGAGAAGAGTGTCAAATATGGTAAGATCTATTTTATATAATGTGAGTCAGAGTGAGAACGGAGTAACGAGTTAAGAATAGGTACCGGATATGCAACTTTTTGCATTTCACTCATTTGCTTGTTACAATATGTCATCAAAACAATCACATGATGAACTGGGGTAATCCTAAAATTTTAGATAGAGAAAGCATATACACATACACCTCAATAAAGTTAAAATGAACAAAAAAAAACTGGTACTCAAAACTTGAGCTCTATTTACCATTATGTTTTAAAATTACAAAAAGAAAAATTTCTATCATTGATGGATTCTCCCGCCCCTGATGAATAATTATAAACTCGAAAGATAAGTAAAGTAATAAATGTGTCAATTAATAATATTAATTAATAAGATTATTTCCCATACTTTCTCCCTACCCTGTAGGTACGATGAAGACATTCATGTCCGGCACCTATTCTTACCTCGTTACTCCGTTCTCATTCTCATAATATACAATAGATTTATCCTTATGTGACACTCTCCTCATATTTTAATTTTTTATCTCCTCTTTTTCCGTTTCATACCAGTTCTATAAGTTTGTCACACTTGTTCATAAGCCTAGGACACGCATCTTGACATGTGCATAAAATTAATAAATATAAAAAAGATGTAAATGTAGGAAACCAAATTCCTTAACTTGTCAAATATCGATCACTTCCATAATGTTGAGCAAAAATGTAACTTATAAATATTAACTATTATTTTTCAATTTTCTATTGAGAAATGTTTCTCCTTGTTTTCAACTTCACACAAATCTACATTGGTGAGTTTACTTTAAAATATAATTAGCTAATTTAATATTAATGAACATATTAATTGCAAATTGTCCCGATGAAGAGCATAATAAATACTCGAAACCTTGACTAAAAAAAGGGTTCTTCTACAAACCTTTGCCATACAAGACTGGGATTGCACCCACCAACTTTTTTATATTTTTTCTTAACGATATATATATATATATATATATATATATATATATATATATATGCGAAACAGTGAATGCAAACTTCGCTTCATCATATCCCTTCTGTGTTAGAGGTAGAGGCATGTATATATATATATATATATATATATATATATATATATATATATATATATATATATATATATATATATATATATATATATATATATATACATGCTCAACGAAAGACTTTGAACTCACTTGTAAGAAGAGCCTACTAGTTATATTTTCGGTGCAAAGTTAGCCATCAATACAAAACTTGGTCTCCCAAAATTTGCTGCCATACTTGCTCTAGGACCTTAACTGGATGGCTATTAGGTACCCACAAATCTATGAAGTTTGGAGTGCCGAAGATTTGACGGGAACCTCAGAATCATGTTGATGATTGCTACTTTTGCTTAACAAAAATCTTTGGGTTTTTAGTAAAAACAAACGTAAAATTGAATATCCTAATATTCCGTCAGTCATGAGACCTGTACCTCGTAACGCTTCTAGCATACTGGTTCCTAAACTTCCAGAAAAATACGAAACCTACTCAAAGTCTGATGACCTAGATGATTTTGAACCAAAAGCCGGTCCAAGTTTCCAAGAGAAAGACAATTGCGAATGTAGCAGCAGTACACAGTCCCATTTTATGTCTCAGGAGAAGCTTAACGACCTTATTCGTGATTTGGATCTCCCGAAAAAAAAGTCACAACTACTTGAATCTCGTTTACAGTAGTAGAATCTCTTATAAAACGGAGTGAAAATTTCTAAGTCAATGCTGGCAGTATTTCTCTCAATGGCAAATGACTTAGTTTACTGTCATGATATTTCGGGTTTTATCAACGAGCTTGGTCTTTCCTATAAATTTACCGAGTGACTGTTTATTGACTCCTCGATGAATGCTTAAAGAAAATAAACAACCATCTGTTCTAGTGGGTTGTGCTGTAAATATGAAGAAACATAGGAGAGCATGCGTATATTACTTCAAAACATAAAATACGAAGATCATAAATGGAATATATATATACCGATCTGAAAGTTATTGCACTACTACAGGACTGCAAGAGTGTCTACACCAAATATTGCTGCTTTTTATGTGAAAGAAACAACAGAGTCAGAAGTCAACATTATGCAGTTAAAGAAAGGCCGTTACGTGAAAGCATTGTGCCCTGTCTGAAAAACGTCCTTAATGAACCCTTAATAGAGCAGCAGAAAATTTCTTTGCCTTCTCTGCATATAAAACTAGGCTTATAATAAATTTTGTTAAAGTCTTAAATAGAAAAGGAAATTATTTTCTTTATTTGAGATGGAAATTCGCATGTATAAGTGAGGCAGAGCTTAAAGAAGGAATGTTCGTTTTGCCACAGTTTTTAAAGGCGACAATTTTGAAACTACACTTTCATGAAAAGAAAATAATGCCCTATCGATGAACTGCAGAGATCTAGTTGAAGAACCTATCCAATCTTACAAGACGTTGGGATGCAACATGTCACTTAAGCTACATTTTGTTCACTCTTATTTAAAATTGTTCCCAGACAATTTCGATGCAGGATCACGGCAAAAGATTTCACTAGCAAAGTATTCGAATAGAGAAGCGATATGTGGAAAATTGACTCCAAATATGTTGGCGGACTATTGTTGGACCCTCAAACGTGAAACAGATCCCGAGAATACAAGCGAAAAAACAAAATAATTTACTTGATTGTGTTATACTTTTTCAATACAAAATGAAGTATATTTTGTAAAAAAGGTGATTTTGTTTTTAATTTTTGAAAATTCACTAGATTGCTTATGGTTTGGGTTTTTCATATTTTATATTATTTTCTTTTCTAAAAACTTATGGGCGATAGGAAAAACCCAGCTCATATTTGAATTCAGCACATTACAGTAGATGCAAATAATCCAAAAAAAGTATTAGAGAACCACAAAATTTTTATCACTATTAATTGATCACATAGTAACTAACTTCATGTTATATATGTGTACTGAAGGGCTTTAGAACTTCCAGAATCTTATTGGCTTCGTTGAACATATCTATTTGAATAAAAATTACGCAAAAATAATCCGATTCAGGTCAGTCAAAAATTCATTATAGTCGTTAATTAATTCGCTTTTCAAATATTCACTTCATAATAGGAACTACTATGTTTTATACCACTAAATTTATTATGAAAACAGTGACTGCAGTTTCAACTCACAGAGTCATTTTCAAACTGAATTATAAAGGTAGACTAAGTATTCAATACAGAAACATGAGAAAATTTTAAAATAAATAAAAACTACCTGACAAATTATATTATTACAAAGGGGAGGTACTAAATTTTGGGAACTAATTATTATTTGGGGACAACAAATAACGGGGAAAACCCAAGTTCTGTCTGGTCATTAAGCAAATTTACATTTTTATTTTTACTATGTTTATATATTTCTAAAGATTCAAGAATATTTAACTTTTGGCCCTTTGTTGAATAATGTAACATGTAAGTGTGGCTTAAATCAGGAAAACTGTGGCTGTGTTCTAAGCAATGGTTGGCAAAGCTCGAGTCTGTTTTTTGTAGTCTATATGATCGGTGGTGTTCTGAAAAGCGAGTTTTAAAGCTTCTACCACTTTGTCCAATATACAAGCTATCACACTCTGGACATTTTAACTTATAAACTCCTGATTTATCAAATTTATTAATTTTATCTTTAGCATTGTAAAGGATAGGGGAGAGATTGTGTTGAGATTTAAAGGCTATTTTATGTTGTGTTTGGAAAGAGTATTAGCCATGATAGGGTACCACAGTTTGACAAAGATATATAAGATGAACTATCTTTATCATTTTTTATTTTGGGATATATTGAATTAAAGGCTAGTTGTTTTTGTTTTTTAGATATTAATTTCTTTATGGTTTGTTGGGAGAAATTGTTTGATATTGCAATCCTTTCAATGATATTTAGTTCCTCTTGAAGATCTTTTTCAGAGAGAGGCAGAGAGAATGCTCTATGTATCATTGAATTGTATGCAGCTATTTTGTGTTGTAAGGGGTGAAAAGAGTCATTAGATATAGTATTACCTGTAAACGTTGGTTTTCTAAAAATTTTAAAATCACACTGATTATTGAGGTGAGATATCGTGAGATCTAGAAAATTTATTTTATGGTTATTTTCAATTTCCAGAGTAAATTGAATTTTTGGATGGCAATTATTAATGTATTGTATAATAACCATAAAATACATTTTCTAGATCTCACCATATCTCACCTCAATAATCAGTGTAATTTTAAAATTTTTAGAAAACCAACGTTTACATGTAATACTATATCTAATGACTCTTTTCACCCCTTACAACACAAAATGGCTGCATACAATTCAATGATACATAGAGCATTCTCTCTGCCTCTCTCTGAAAAAGACCTTCAAGAGGAACTAAATATCATTGAAACGATTACAATATCAAACAATTTCTCCCAACAAACCATAAAGAAATTAATCTCTAAAAAAAAAAACAACTAGCTTTTAATTCAATATATCCCAAAATAAAAATGATAAAGATAGTTCATCTTATATATCTTTGTCATACTGTGGTACCCTATCAGAAAACATGGCTAATACTCTTTCCAAACACAACATAAAAGTAGCCTTTAAATCTCAACACAATCTGTCCACTATCCTTTACAATGCTAAAGATAAAATTAATAAATTTGATAAATCAGGAGTTTATAAGTTAAAATGTTCAGAGTGTGATAGCTTGTATATTGGACAAAGTGATAGAAGCTTTAAAACTCGCTTTTCAGGACACCACCTATCATATAGACTACAAAAAACAGACTCGAGCTTTGCCAACCATTGCTTACAACACAGCCACAGTTTTCCTGATTTAAGCCACACTGACATGTTACATTATTCAACAAAGGGCCAAAAGTTAAACATTCTTGAATCTTTAGAAATATATAAACATAGTAAAAATAAAAATGTAAATTTGCTTAATAACCAGACAGAACTTGGGTTTTCCCCGTTATTTGTTGTCGTCAAATAATAATTAGTTTCCAGAATTTAGTACCTCCCCTTTGTAATAATGTAATTTCTCAGGTAGTTTTTATTTATTGTTAAATGTTCTCATGTTTTTTTATTGAATACTTAGTCTACCTTTGTAATTCAGTTTGAAAATTACTCTGTGAGATGAAACTGCAGTCACTGTTTTCTTAATAAATTTAGTGGTATAAAACATAGGAGTTCCTTTTAAACATTTCCCGAAGATGATTAACTACCACATAGTAACGGCTACCAGCATCAACTTCATAATATGTTATTATATTTTTCAGATTATGTTAAATGTTGTACTTGATATCTGCGTTATGAAAGAAACTTGCAAGATTTTTATTTTCAATCATGTATCAACTATCTATCATCGATTTTCTCTCAAGCTCCCACCTTCACAATATTTTTTTTGAACAACCTGTATATGTTATAGTAGCATTAAGCAAAAAGAAAAAAACTAATTCGTAGAAATTAAACTAGGAAAAGTAAGCTTAAAATTTACATGTCGTAAATATATAAGCTATTGCCAGTTACAAAATGGTATATCAAATCAAGAAATATAAATCTTAACACGCGTTTTGCGTCCGATCCCCAAATGTCTGTTCTTTTGTAAAAAAGGCTTGTAACACGTTAAGTTTCAATTACTGGAAGAAAAAACAATGGGCCATATTTTACATTTAAATTATTGATACAATAGACCCATTGTTAGCTATTGTAGTCTCAGTTACAGTTGTACTTATGTTAAAGTATAAATGACTACATAGGTATACAAAAATAGTTGAATTAAAACTAAAACAAGGCGGATACGTCAGAGTTAATTATCTTGATTTGTTAGGTGTTGGTGTACTTCAACAGTTTGAATAATGAGGACAGAATATAATTACTTTATATAATTAATTAAAGAGTAATAAATGTTAACTAGAAAAATAATTGTAACTCCTAGTTCTTGGAATTAAAAACTATTTTAAGATATTATTCGAATAAATTTAATATTGGTGAGCTAGTAATTAATAATAAGGATAAAATAGACAAATTAAATAAATCAACGGTATAGAAGGACGGATCCAGAAAATTTTTTCGAATAGGTCATATAAATTTAATATATTTAGCATATTTTAGGAACAAATGAAATTTTCCATGTTCGTAAAAAAGCATATGAAAGATTTAAATTTCTAATTTATCCAACAATAGGTGGGGTCTTGTATAGAGCTACAATCTGTGCCCTTTCAGCTTCACTTATTTTGCTAAGTAATGTTTTAAATAGAGAAAATTCCAACGCGAATCGTTATCACTCATTTATTGCTCCACAAATAACTTATTTCACCTAAATCTTTAAATTCTATAAGTAATTGTTTATAACAAAATAATAGGCTATTAATCAAAATTAAATGTTAATATTTTTAAATAACATATTCACTTCTTTTCCTTTAAATCGTTATGTATTTTCATTGTTGAATTTATTGTGTTATGGCAGAGCGAAAGAAGTGATATCACAAATTACAAATATTGCATAGGATGCCTTGGCGACTAAAAATCGCTGCTGTTTTGTTTGTAGTACCCCAAATGACATTTTCATTGCTTTATTTGTCGATTCTGTAGTTTTCTTGCTAAGATGCCACATTTAAGCGATTTAATATGTGTTAAAATTGTTACTTCAGCCCATGAGGGTTGCAGACAAGAAGATATTGTGTGATGAATGCGGATCTATCAATCGACTGTTTCTGGTACAGTGAAGCGATACAGGGAACCTGGAGAATACAAAAGGCGCCCTAGTCAAGGACGAAAAAGATGTACAACGCCAAGAGAGGACCAATATTTGAGAATTCAATCTTTGTGAAATCTCACAGATCCGCACCTCAAAAATTAATTACTAATCACAAGACAACTTAATGTAAGTGTCAAAACAGTAATAAGAAGACTTAGACCCAGTTTCACAATTGATGGTAACATGAAGTGGTTAAATAACCAACACTTGCAAGATAACCATGAGTTTTCAAAGGTAGGGGTTTCACAAACAAGAATTGAGGGCTGGTTACGAAACCATTGGTTAAATTTTATTTGTCAATATTGGTACCTGACTTTTAAGAAAATATCACGCACATTTTATGAAATTCGTGGGAATTAAGTATAACGCCGTAATTAAAAAATAAAGAAGAACGATTGTTTGACAACTAACCTGTATTTTTACGACGGAATTTCAAAAAAAAAAACCCTCGAAAATAATTTTATTATTATATAAAGCTAATATTTGTGAAAATTTTATAATCATGGAGAAGAGAGAAAAACGAGATGTAAATTTCTCTTAAGAAGTGGAAATCCGTCTTATATTTCTGGTACACAAATATAAGAATATTATTGAAAGCAAAAAAGAGTGATTCTCACACTTAAAGTGATAATGAAAATTGTTGGAAAATTTTACAAAATGAGTTCAATGCTAGTTGTACTGTAAATGGCACAAGAAATGTAAAGTTTTGAAAGAAAAATACAGAAATTTAAAAAGAAAAACCAAAGAAAAGTTTTCAAAAAATAAAATGGGAAGTAACAAAATGGGAAGAGGAACTATACAGCCTACAGTCGGTTCTCGGCATTAATCTAAATCTGCAAAAAAAATCGTATTCATCATATTCTTCAAAATAATCAACTCGTGGTCTAAATATTCGCGGTCTTCTAACTTCTTCATCACTACTATAAACATTGATATCGTAATTATCCATCTTTCTTATTTTGGGTTATTCGACAAAAACGCAAATGATTTTTATTCTATCCAAACCGTCAACAAATAAAAAGCGTAAGCAAAGTAACGAGATTATGTTCTTTTGGTTAAGTAAGTAACCACAGGATTGTCTACTGGTAAACTTAACTCATGGTTAACTTCCGGTAAAACGTAAATCATCAATTGTGAAACAATTTTTTTAAATAACCATCGGTTTTTTCTTAACCTTTCGGTGACCACACATTGTGAAACTGGACCTTAAAGATGTCGGTTTCAATCCAAAACGTTCTGTCAGAGTTCCTAGGTTTCTTTCACGTAACAAAACTGAACGGTTACAATTTGCAAAAGCTTATGCTAACTAGAATGAAGACCAATGGGGAAAAGATTATTTCAGAGATGAAACCAGGATACAATTCAGGAAGCCCGATGGATGTGGTAAAGTATACAAAAAATCTGGAGAACGTTTTGCAAAATGTAATCTTGAACAAATCGTTAGCTTTGGTGGCGGTTACATGATGCTATGGGGTTTCATTAGTACAAAATTTATTGAGGTAAATTTAAGAATGAATGTTGACTGGTACATACACAATATCCTTGAGGAGCATGTTTTATCTTATGCCAGCTTCACTAGGTACGGCGAATTCGTGTTAATGGATGATGATGCCCGTGCACATGCTAGTATCTGGAAGCTATCGAGATTGTGACTTTCGATTGGCCACCAATGAGTCCTGATGCAAATTCCATAGAGCATTTATGGGACATCTTAAAGCCACGTATATGAGCACAAAAACCAGTTCTTAATTCAACTGCAGAATTAAAAATTGTTGTACAGGAAGAATGGAATTGAATTCCGTAAGAAACGATGAAAAACCTTCTGTGGAGCATGCTTAGGAAGATGCAGGCTATCGCTAGAGCTAGAGAAGGAAATACTAAATACTAAACTGTTTGATGTTGTATTAAAAAATTGTTATATTTTTGTCATTCTTATTTTTTCCAATTAAATGTTATAAACAAGGTCAGGCCATTTCATTAATTCCTCTTTTAGTATATTGTAAGGCTTATGAAAATTAACTTCGGGCTAAAATAAGGTTATTTAATAACAAGAAAGTTTGGATAACTTTGTAATGTCGGTGGCCATCCCAAATTGTTGCTTAAATATTTGTTGTTAGTTTCGTCTGTTAATTAAAAAAGAAATTAGGCACCCTTCAATATTGCTATATAATCTGGAAATCATAAACAAAAGACATAATTAGAACAAGAAATAAGCAACGTGTCCACTATTCTCAACTAGTATATTTGTAATAACATGTTGGATTCTCGGGTCCTTGGACCGATTACTTCCATTGACATACCCGTTCAACATGTATGAACATATAAAGGAGCTTATGTTAAATCTGTAGAGCGACAAAGACTGTAATGAGGCGATTATAAAAAATTTTACCTCTACAGAATAATATGTCTTTATGTTAACAACACTTTTATACAATAGAGAACAAGATACCTTTTTCTACTTCTCATATTAACACTTGTTATTAAATATTTAGTACATTAAATAATTTTACTTAAGATTAAATTTCCTACTAACTTAATTTCACTTGACACAAGTGACAATTACACATACCGGATCCTATTCAATTATCTCTTATAAGATTATTTCAACAACTTCATCATGGAATCTTCTGGAGATCAGAAAGTAAAAAAAAAATGAGGAAAAGTAGAATCTGAATTGATTTAAACTGAAAGTTAGGACAAAAAAATAGAAACGCCACTGCTAATAACGTATACAATAATGAGTAAGATTCTAAAATGAGTAAAGTTATAATCTGGGACTGGAAGCAATTATGCCCGCAAAATTTATGATTTTATTTGACAATTAATATGGAATGTCTAAACAGTAAGTTGTTACTAAATCGTATAAAAGATCAGACAATTAAAACTGTTTTTTATATATTCGCGTCTTTATTTAGACTAGCTAGAACGTATCACATAAAAATCCTCTTAACTTTATATTTTATGAGGTATTTATGAAAATTTAGGCTAATAAAATATTCCGATTCCGAATTAAGGCGTCCGAAATTATTTTGTGTGTTTTAGAATGTGACAGATTATATTGAATTTAAGCTGTATTAAAACTCATATTTTACGATGCTACGAGACAGGGTGGCCATATATAGGATGTTCCAACTACTGATAATTGTGTTAAATTAGTAGTTAGCGATTTTTTGGGGACTGATTTAAATTTTATCTACTAAATATAAAACAATACAACATTTAAAAATTGCTGTATTTTGGCGAGCTGTATATTCCCTTTCTCACTTCTAATCTAATATAATCAATTTTTGGACTTCTGGTGAAGCCGGAAGTAAACCCGCTGAAAGAGAGTAAACCGAATTTCATATTTGTAAGTACATCATGGAAAACTTAGAAGTGAGAATTATTCCGCTGTAAGTTGTTTAGGTAAGATTTTATACCAAATCTTCTTCTTCCTCTTTTATTTAAGACGACGTCTTGTTTTTCTGCTATATTAAGCCTCCTGGTATCTCGTTCTTAGCCCATTTTGCCCATCGATCGTCGCCCATTCTGTCCACATGGTCCCTCCAATATCTGCGCCTTGACCTTATGAACCGTACCACATCAGGCACCTTGAACTCTTCCCTTATTTCGGAACTTCTTATTTGATCTCTTAGGGTTACTCCTTTGATTGTTCTTAACCTTTTCATTTCAGCCGTTCGTAGCATACTTTTTGTTTTAGATGTTTCGGCTCGAGTTTCCGATGCATAAGTTAGTACTGGTCTTATCACCGGTCTGTAGATGCGTACTTTGCTCTCTGTGGACATATACTTATTTTTCCAGATTATGTCCCTCAGGCATCCTGATATCCTTGAGGCCTTGTTAGCCTGTGCTCTGACTTCCTGGTATAGATTTTTATTGCTTGATACATCAACTCCCAAGTATCTGCAAGACATGCTTTGTCTGATAGGATGGTTCTTCACTACCAATTTGCATCTGACAGGATCTTTTGAAATTACCATCGTTTCGGTCTTTTCTGTAGATATTTCCATATTTAAATTTTTGATGTGGTCTGGAATCGGTATGTAGTCGTTGCAGATCGTCTTCATTTTCTGCTAACAGTAAGGCGTCGTCAGCAAAACATGAGATTTTTAAAGATTTTCGTCCAATTTTGTATCCTCCATTGACTTCTTTTACATTTTGAATTATCTTGTCCATAATTAAATTAAAGAAAAATGGACTCATACTGTCGCCGTGTCGTATTCCCGTCATGATAGGTATTTCCTCTATTACTCCTTGTTGTGTCTTTATGCGTGTCTTATTATTTTTATTTAGCTCTTCAATTACCGTAATATAGTTGTGGTTAACGCCATTTCTCTGAAGTATTTGCAAGACGTCTTTAAGTCGAACTCTATCAAACGCTTTTTTAAAATCTACTAGGCAGATGAAAAGAGGTTTATTGTATTCTATCGATTTTTCAATAGTCTGTCGGATAATGAAAATCGCATCAACTGTCGATCTGTTCTGTCTAAACCCCTGTCGTTCTTCACTTATTGCAATTTTACTCGTTAGTTTTGAAGTCATGATTTTTGTTAATAATTTGCTATACCAAATCATATATCATTATATCAAAATATAAAATGCATGTTTCAGAATCTTATACGTTGAAAACTACAAAATTTAATACATTGAAAACTATACTATAAAAATTTGAAAGAGCTGATATTTGTAATATCTCCAATTTATCGAAGAATTAATTTATCTAAATTTTATTCAGTCTCATGACCTCACTCTGGATCTAAAATTAGTGAGAACAAACAAAATAACATCGTGATATACCCAGAGAGTAGTATGTTCCAAAAAGTAGGATATTTAACACTAAACAGCAAAAGCTGCTCCCAAAATTGATCCTTATTAATATAAAAGAAATAATTAAAGTGTTACTCAAGAAAAATTAAAATATTTATACAAATAAAATAACCAACGGCCTTAAAACCCAATATACAACTTAATAATAACACTGTTAGATTTAGATATCATTTAACTCACTCTTTAAGACTGAATTTTAAGCTCAAACTTTAATAAATCAAAGATTGTTTTAATAAAGGTTAGTTAATGGATTTTGCCCTGAGTTTTTATGTGGGGTTAAAATAATTCCTTCATTGAAACGTACAGAACTGCTAAAATCCCCGTCTTCAGGTGTATTTCGGTAAAAATAACTCAATTAACAGCAAAACAGGCAAAGATAAGGTACCTAAACCACTCACTTAGTTACCGGAATAATTTAAACTATTTTTCATCCAAAAATCTCAAAGGATTTTTGGATGAAATAACTGCAACTTCTTTGATTGCTGCAAATAGGAAAGTGAAAGTCAAAGCATATGGCTTCGGCCTTATTTGTATCAAAGATACATGCATGTGCCAAACGCTTTTTCCTTTGAACGCGTTCAGAATATAAAAAAGGTGACAGTTCAGTAATGACTGGGTAACAACATTCGGCTGAACTAAATTTATTAAATAAATCAATGCATTAATCATTAACATTTTCGGCTCAAAATTAAATAAGTAACCCATTATTTATTTTTAAATTAAAGAGATACATTGTTCGCTGGCTATTACCGACGAAACCGTTACCATAGCGAAGGATAAGTTTCCTGTCCAAATTTGACAGTGACAGCAAATATAAATAAGGAATGAATGCCATAAAGAAAGAAAAATCTAGGAAACTAATCGGATAAATTTCAAGAAAACTGCTCTATGAAAGGATAAAAGGTACTCGAATAGTAAGTATGAAAACCGAGATTTAACTGAAAAAGGTAAAAGAAAATTCAACAACAAGAAAAATAAATACACCACCCACTGTCTAATGGATACCAAAAATATAACTTAAAAACGTATTTTGTAGTGTAAAAATGTAGCCATAACTCAGGAAGATAAAATAAACGAGATACAAAAAGAATCGACAAGGAAATGAAACTATGGGGATCTGTAATAAACTTTTAAAAAAAGCAACTAACCATAAACGGTTTGTTTTTATTCGAAGAATTTATGAGATATACTAAAAGAAAATAATATTGCGTTTGTCCAAAACGTGAGTATTTACAAAAATAAGATAAAATTAACTGAATTAGCCATAGTAACATTAAAATAAAATTTTAACCGTGACATCGTTTGGAAACATTTAAAATTTTATATCAGGACTCATTTGGAATCATTCAGGCAAGTTATGATCGTCTTGTTGGTTTGACACCAAGCACCTGTTCTCCAAATTATAAAATATATCTTTTTTGATACTATTAATGACATCAGCATTATTTTAATCAATTCAATTGATATATCATTATTAATGCCTTCCTCGGCAAATTGATCCATTTCAATTTCATTTATCTCACAACTTCCAGACAGTTTGAGGGGCAGTTAATAACAGTGTCTTTTGCATAATCTGATACACATGTTCGTTAAAGTCCACTCTCTTGATATTAGACAGAAGATAATTTGGTATTACGCTAAATATTTAAATAATTATGGGGATAATCCGAACGATACTCATTCAACTGCATATGTATTTGTATCTACAGTTGCTAAAGATGATGACTTTTACTAGTATTGTTCTCTTGAAAGTTTTAGTTCCTAAAATAAGGTCTGTTATTACCAGCTATATGGTTAATAAGCACAGTTCAATTCCATTTCATCTTGAACTCGTTGTTTTCCAGCATAGTCTGTATTCGTATTATAGCGCTTTCTCTGTCTGCTAAACTTTAATAATTCTGATAACCCCTTATAGATGATCTTGGAGTCTTGACCGTTATTCTTTTTGCATCAAGATGCAGTTAAAGCTTGATTTTCTTCCATTATGCGCTTGATTGTCTGTGATGATCTACGTTTTGTATTTCAGATATGTTTTCATTGGAATAAGATGGTCTTGAATAGCTAACAAAAAGCTCTTAATTTCTGTAAACATCTGCCTTGATGTTAAATGGTAGTTCGATGCTAGTGTGGCAAAATGTTTTTAATTGACCTCGTTTGGGTGTCATCCATGAACGAATTTCTGTAGTCAGGCTTGAATCCTCTCTTCATCTGATCTGGTGATAAGAAGCCAGTTTATGTTCTTTCAACAATAGTAGTGTTAAGTCATCTGCTTTGCTTATTTCCCGGAAAAGTACAGAAAAATGTGCTAACCGGTTAAAATATAAACGTAAGTTTGTTAATTGCTGGTCCAATTGCTTGCCAATATCCACCAGTCCTAAACCTTAGCGGTATCTTGGTAGCGTTGTCCGTTCAGTAGCACTACAAGAATGTTGTTCTGTACCTATGTCAAGAGTGTTCTGATCTTTCTATGCAGACTTTTACTTATCCGTCATTTAAATTTATTTGTCAGTTCGACTTTCATTGTTTAATAGTTAATTATCTAGGCCTGTTTTACGCCCTATGTCTATTTTTCCTTCAATGTCGCAATTGTTTGACCATTTTGCATCTCAAATGCTCCCGGTTTAAGATACGGTATGTAGCAAAGCCAAACAGCATTCCTAAGTCCTCAAAGAACTCCTCCACAATTTTGAACCTTTGTTCTAGCTGGCAAGCATCAATTTAAGATCATCCATACTCATTGTCACCTCTTTACGATTGGTCGTAATAGTGGATTCATTGCAAGGCTTAATGGGTTTAGTGTTATTGCATTAGGATCCTAGTTCTCCAGGTTGACATGAAATGCTTTATATGTATATCGGCTCTATATATTTTCAGTATAGTTACTAGCCAGTTATGTGACACTCAATCGAAGGTCTTTTTCTAAGCAACGTAGGTGGCGAAAAGGTTCCTTTAAATGGCTTGATTGCTGATGGTAAAATTGATAATAAGTTGCTTCATGTAACCCCTTGCACATCTGGCATGTTCTTCTTGCTGAACTGTAATCATGCAAAAACTATGATTTCTTTTAATGCGACCACTTCAGTAATAAAGAAAGAGCATTTAGTGTCTGTGTTTTTATAGTCATGTTTTCGGTGGGAGGGAAAAATTTTATTCTTATTTCTTTCATACTGTCGTAATAATCATATCAAATATATTATAGGTTGTTATTGATTCTATAAATGTAAAAAAGCTTCAGAAAATAAATAAAGTTGAAATTCCAAAGACTTAGCTAGGAAAGCGTCTATACAAATTGACCTCTCCGCTCCTATACAGAGTCTACGGGCTTTATATTAAACTCGAGCTACTTTATGTAAAGTGGTTGTACTTGGAGATTATATCCAAATCACAAAAAATTAATGGTTTGTACTTTTTGTGATTGTATATTTTTATTAAGAATGATCTGTAAATATTTAACTTCATTTTGTAAGAAAATTAATCTTCTGTATTGTGATATAATCTACATTGGGAGTATTGTGATACGAAAAGATACAAAATCGGTTGTTACGGATATTTTAAAATTAATGGTTATTCTACTACTTGAAAAACGTTCAAGAGCGTCTGATTACTTACAGCATAAATCTCGGATTAAAAACAGATCCCTGTGGCACACCTATGCTAACATATATAAGTAAAATGTTTTTGTCGAAAACCATGCTGTTTCGTAGTACATCTATTTAAAATTTCTTAAAGAAATCAAAAATCTAATCAAATATAGATTACTAAATTTAAAATAAATTGTCCGAGTGACAATGAAACTAATTTTAATCACCCTCTATGCTAAATATTTAGCATTTTTATTCAACAACACCACCCACTTTCAAATTCACACCAGTGCGTATATTTGAATCGCCGTAATTCCTAAATGTAATGTGCTCAGTTTTTTTACAGATAACCTTTGAAACCTATTCTTAGATCTATACCATTTCTAACTACAGTAAAACCCGCTTAATATGATCATGTTTAAAACGATTTCCAGCAAAATATGTATTTTACGTCCGTCCCTTGAGGCTTGTTTTCATGCATTTTGTCATGCTTAATACGCCATTTTCTGCCCGCTACACTGATAACAGTTTACGTGTTATCTCACGTGGCAGCGACCAGCGACTGGTTAAAAGCTTTAGATGGTCACTTTCAAATGAAATACAGACGGATAATACTGTTCATTGTTCTACTCCTAGCAAAGATGTCGAGTTAAGGAATATCAAGCTTGTTTTCTTACCCCCAGATCCTACAAGCAAGGTGCAACCGAAGAAGTAGGGCATTGTAAAAGTACTCAAACAAGGTTACAGAACACAACTGATAACATCGCTATCTCAAGGAAATGGACGATCCTGTTTACAACAGACTCCTGAATGTGAATGATGAGATACCGAATATTGCAGCGGCATGGAAAGCAATTAAGACCGAAACTATACAAAATTGTTTGAAGAAAGCAGGTTGCCGAAATAGGGAAGATAATATTATGATAGAAGGAGTCGAGAAATCGATATTGCAGAATTTCCCTTGATATTATTCCATCGATGACAATGTTGCAACCTATTAAGTCCATTCAATCGAAGATCTTATTAAAAAGCGAATAGCAACCAAAAAGCGACCCTAAGTGATGATGACGATGGTAATGAAGAGCAGTCAGCTCCAATTTTGTCAAATGCTTAGGCTTTGTCAGCAATTGACAGTTTAAGGCATTATGTATCTTCTTTGGGAGACAACCAAGTTGCACTTCAAAAGTTAAAATAAATCAAAAGTCTTGTAATTACTAGTGTATCAAAAACTCTTTATCAAGCCAAAATAAGGGATTACTTTAATTAATATTGAAATAATTATACTTCAAAAATATGATCTTGATAACACATACAAAAGACTGAAGCATGTATGTATATACTTTTTTTTCCTTCCCTGTCCAAGATGCATTTTCCATTGAGCCCTTTTAGAATAGTTTTAAGTGGGTTTTACGTCATAGTACTAATTTTTTTACATTTTAAACATTTAGAATTGTAAATTCTAAGCTTTGAATCTATATCAGTCAACTTATCTGACGATACGCCTGAATAATATAGATTTTATTTAGACCAACAAAGTCACGGGAAACGGCGAGTAATTAATTAGGCATTTCCGCAATTTTTTTTAGTAGTTTTTCAGCGCCGCTAACTTACATTGTTTATAAAAGTAAATAAAAAAGATAAAGGAAGTAGCACAAAATGTGTTATGATGCTTTTTAGCAAAAACTTGCTAATTAGTTAACAGCCTATATTTCTAACGCGTCATAAAAATAACTCATTATTTAAATTTATGACTGCCATAAAAAGATTTACAACCATTTTATAGGGCATCTACGTCTAGTAAAAAGAAAAGTAAACCTATTAAATTTATTTAATTACTTAGCAAAATAACATATTAAAGAATGAAAAAGTTATCTTACTGTTATATATACAGGGTGGCTCGTAAGTTTCTGGGTGATTTAAAAAACCAATAACTTTACCCGTGGCTGATTTATAATCTAAATACTTGGGAGTTTAATTATGACGAGGAGCATAAAATTAAACTTGTGGAAATTTGCTCTTCAGAGACCAAATCAAAGATAATTTTAAGATATGGGGAAATCGTCTAGCTGGGATGATAATATGTAACCTAATTAAGCATTTTCAACAACTGAGTTGTGCATTTATTGTATTTATTATTCAGCAAGCGTCGAAAAAAATGCAGGAATATCAACTAGATATTGTAGCATCATAATATTTTTGAGGCATTTTGGCTTATTTTTGTTTAAAAGTGAACTCGAAGAGCACTTATATCCTCTAAATTACGAACAATGACTTCAGTATGCTGATAGTTATCAAAAACTTTACAGAGAAAAACCTAATTTCCTGAAGTAACTGAGAATGAGCGACAAAGCCCAATTCCACCGTCACGTAAGTAAGCAAAACTGTGGAGTTTGTGGAGTGGGAAACCTAAGAATCAGCGACGAAAGACAATGAAGTGGCCGCTTAGGACATTCTCGAACTCTATTTTTAAAAAACTCTAGCCAATAGTCCTTTGACCATACAAAGCGAACAGCATAGAGTCAAGCAGCAAAATCCTGTTTATCTCGTCTTGCAGAATAGGGCAAAGATGCAGTTTCAGCAAGATGGAGTCTGGACCAGGTTAGAGATGCAGATCCTAACGGAATAATTTGGCGAACGAATAATTTTACGAGAATCTGAAATTCTATATCCGCCACGTTCGCCTCACGTGATACTTGCTAACTTTTTTCTGCGAGTTATTTAAAAGAGAGAGTTTACGTCAATAAATTTAGAATCCATAACCATCGAATCGAAAAGTCAGTCATGAGAGACAATTGAATCTGATACAATATACCGTTTGATTTGGAGTGATCGTTTAAGGCATTCTCAGACTCCATTTATTTAAAACTGAAGACGGCACTCCAGTGACCATAAAAATCGAACAGTATGGAATCGTGCTGCAAACTCCTGTTCATCAAGTCTTATAAAATAGACCAGAGGTGTAGTTTCGGCGAAAAAGCCACGACCAGGCTAACAATGCAGATCTTAACAGAATTATTTAGTGAACGAATAATTTCAAAACAACCCGAAATTCCACATTCGCCAAGTTCGCTTGACTTGATATCCGGTTTTTTCTATCAGTTATATAAACCAGCTAGATAGCAATCTCTTCTTCTTTTTCTTTAATCAGCTTGTTACATCCACCTATGAACATACGCCTTACCCATATTTTTCTAGATTGTTCGTTTCTGTGCTATTGTCATCCTCTCTTTTCCAGCTATTTTTCTCATATCATCATACGCGCGTGGGTTCTTCCACGGTTTCCATTTTCTGGTTCTATGGGTCCACTTGGATCGACAATGGGAGCAATATGTCCTGCCAATCTCCACTTAGATTTCGTATTTATTTTTTTCTATGTCTTTCATGGTTATTTTCCTATCGATTTTTTCTCTCAGGGTTATATTCAGAATCACTCTTGATGTATTCTTCTGGAAGAGAAAGAGAGAAACAAGAAAAAAAATATTTGGGCGGAAATCGGGCTTTTATAACAAAACATTTTAATTTCTGTCATGGAACACAGTTTAGCCAGAACAAAATTATGTAAGACTACAACCCAAAGCATTTGTAGATGTTGTCCTGATTTCATTTAGCGTACTCACTTTATGCGATGTTCGTTTTTAATTAAGTTATTAGCTTTATAAATTACCTAACAAATTAAGGGCTACCCATCATTTAAAATACATTCGAAAGTCTTTTTTTATTTGGTTTCTTTGAAGTTAAGGTGTAAACATTGCATAAAATTCCTAAGGCGTCCTACAAACGGGCATTCAACCTTATTACGAGTGATATGATAATTATTGGACTCCTTCCTTTTTCCTTACCAATATAGTGAGATCAAAAAAACTAGCAAACTACATTTCCGACTGCAATTATCACCATATTTCAAATAGGGGTGTTAACAATATGAGATTTAAATTTTCGATTTATAACATTTATTTACAAACACGTTAATTTTTTGGATTAATTATTTTAATTTTGCCCCTTATAACAAATTATTCTGGTAATATTTTTATAAATCTTTGGCGGGACAATAACATTATTTTAATACACACAAAGTTTATATTTATGTAATTGGAATGATTTATAATCAGTTTAAGTAGTTTTTAAGTATTACAGTATTAACCTTAGTTTGTCAATTTCAGTATTTAAATAAGCCAACAATTGCTGTTTTCCGTAAGGACTGAATATTAAATAGTTATAATTCTGTAGTTTTTATTATCATTAGCTTATTATTCTTATCATATATACAATAAGGACATATCGACTTGTTTTTTGGTACGCATTTTTTTCTATATATTAAATTTTACAGGTTTTTTTAAATAGATCGCCCTGTATATTATTGCATTTTTTGATTCTCCAGTCATACTAAGTGCCTATTTTAATAAGGTTTACTATAAACCTTAAGAATTATTAAATAATTTGAATTTTGACAAATTCTAATCTAATTTTCATGTTTCAAATACTTAAGAAGTATTTGAAACATAAAAACTCGAAATTTACAGTGAAGTATAACAATAATTCATATTTTATATCCCAATTATAATAAACTTGCCATATTATGCAGAGTGTCCAAAAACTAAAACTAATCAAATAAGATCTTCAAGTGGCTATAACTTGATTAATTTAAATAGAACGCTATACTTTTAACTTACCAGAAAGTGTACAATTTAAATACCTATCGAATGGTATAAGGGTGTTCTATAGCCAAGTCTTCGCGTTTTCACAGAATAAGCCAAATAATCGTTTTCTGCACCATTTTGTGTTTTTTGAATAGATGTTCTATTGAATCTATAGCATTCGGAAATGACAGGTAATTTACAACTATAAGAATAATAATCAGGAATATTGTCACGCCCAGTTTTGAGGTGTGACTAGGGACGTAGCATTTAGGAATTTGGTCTTCAGAGGTTGCACTCAAAATAAACTCTTTACCACGGATTATATAAAAAAAAATAGTTTAATTAAAAATAAACGACATTAACATTTTGGACTATACATAATTGTGACTAGATGTTTGACTTACATTAAGGTTATCTTCCTGGCACTCTTCACGGGGGTTGTCACTAGTATACTCTTTCGTCGACCTGCTCAGGACTGGGACATGCTTGGGATTCTCGCTTCACTAACCATTAACTAAGTCGCGATAGACTAGCATCAGGATTCAACCGATCGAACAGATTGAACCAATTGACCCGATAGAACCAATTGAACCCCGTCCCAAGCATGTCCGTCCTTTTTATCCTGTTTGCTTTTTTTCATCAAGTCAACGAATCGCCTTCCTACAACCTCGATCCCTCATGACCCGGAAAGCGACCTTGCTGACTTGGTGAATTAGCACGATCGACGGTCAGTGAATAAACATAACATTTCATAATTAAAAGGTTATTAAATTATAGGAGGTGACGTGATTGTTATTGTTTAAATTTAAAATAAAAGATTTGTAAAATTGGAAAATGCAAATTTATGAAATATTATGTTTTTATGTTTTTCCCTATGTGACACATCCCCCGGTCTTAGAGAGCTGGACCCCAGCGATGAATAGAAAAAAAGTAGAAACTGAAAAAAAATATGACTTAAAATTGAATAGAAACAAAAAATTCTACTTTTTTCCTATTTCATGACTCTCTGTTTACTAAACTAAAAAAAAACGAACTTAATTACACAAAAAAAAAGTCTTTTAAAAGTTTTTCAAAGCTTCGCACCACTGCACTAAATCGCTTTTTTAAGAGTCTGTCTGGAGGATGCTGTCGTGTTGCCTTGTCCGGTGAGTCGAAAGAGTGGATACCATTTACGCTGATGTTGTAGTACTCCTTACTCCTACCGTTGGTCGGAACCCTCTGACGTCACACATCGTTTGTCCAGCCGAGGTCGGCAATGTGTCGAATGACTCTTGACGTCCATAAGCCCCCTGCGTTGACTGCCCATACCTACAATGCACTCCATTCTCTGCCGAATTCCAGTAGCTAAGGTAGTGAGATACATGTAGCATGTTACTCCTGACTTAAACTTTCCTTATTCCGTTGACTTCTGGTCTGGCAGTAGAAGATACTGTAGCTGTAAAAGATGAGTGTTCGTGGATGTGTAGGCATAGATGAAGTCGCAGCGGGGTCTGCCGACTGCGCTGGTATAGAGCTGCGTGCGTCAATCGTGGACCATTTATTGGGCTCGACATGCCTCCAGTTTGCTTCATACGTGCAGACAGTGGTTGTGAGATTACGTATCATCGTAATATATTTGTCTTATACCTAAATTTCTATACTAAATCACAATTTTTTATATAAGAACATTTTTAACAGTTTACAAAGTAATTTTATGGTATGAATGGTTGCACTAAAAATGAATGATGACTTAATTTAAGCATTGTTTTCAATGCAAAAGGCAAAGGATTTTAAGTGTCGAGATGCTTTAAACTTATATTAATTATTACATTACTTATGTTAGGCAGCTAAGATGAAACGTCACTAAGTACAAATTTAGTTTGTAAAGGAAAAAATATTATTTTCTAACTTTTAACAATTTTGTCACATGATAAATTTACAATTCCTTAGTGGTTCTAAGGGACCTATTTGATTTATATATAATGTGGTATTTTTATACCAGTTTAAAGTAATTAATTATCTGCGTAGGGTTTTGAGATGCACTTGAAAAACCATCTATCGGTTGTATGCCCCTATCTCCTACCTACGCCATAAAAAAAAAAAAATGTATCATTTTTAGATACGTATTACATGGTACTATATTTAAGTACCTAACTTATTATTACATATATTTACGTATTATTAACGTATTTAATATTTACTATATAACAAATATTTTATATGCATTTACATATGCATTTACAAATGGATACCTTATTTTGGTACTGTCCTAGGACTCTAGAGTTTATGTAATTTACAATGATATTTATCCAAGAACTCTTTTTTAAGGTATACCGAAAGTTTTGGCTTAAATAACAAAGTAAAAATACACTCTAACATTATTAATTTTTGCAAGACAACTTGGGCATACTATGTGTCTTAATTATAAAAAGGAGATAGTGATAGATGATTCTTACATCAAGTATCTCTAGTGCAACTTTGTTTTGCACAATTTTATGTTGAATTTTCCGTTAACGCTCGGACATTTCAATGTACTTTGTATTTTATATTTAGTTATTGTTGTGACTAATACTTTTATTTCAGTTAAATTCGAAAGAATAACATACTATTTGTATAGTACGGTTAGATGCCTGAAAAAAGAAAGAAAAAATAATTATTACGGGAAGGTCAAAATATTTTTAAAATTCTGTGATAGGAATGGCTATTTCCTGTCAGAGGTTTCTTGTTTCTTCCCCTAGTCCTAAAATCTGGGATTAGTTACCCTTGTATAAATTAATGGACTGGTTTCGTTGTGTGTGACTTCAAGACTGCCTTGGCTTTGACTTCTATGCTACGTAGTAAAATTGCAAATAAAGGAAATCTATATTAAAAAAAGAAGGAAAACAGTATTAATTTTAGTTTCAATATAAAAATATCCCTCGTTGTTTTGCTAAACCATTCATTAATGACAAACTTTTATACCTTAATTGTTTACGCAGTCTTCCTGCTTATGGAACTATGTTTATGTTTTTTCTGTTATTATTAAACAAATAAATGTGATGATAAATGAAATTGTATACTACAGGTGGTACTTACTATAAATATATTTACATAAACATTTGTTTTGGTTTTTCAATATTTAAATTCATTAATATTATACACTAGAACCTTATTTAGATTTATGTTACAGCAATTTTCAATTTTTCAGATTTTTCGATTTTTTTTGTATTATGAAATATAAACTTACATATGGTTAAAAATTAATTTGTAAAAAATACTACCCTATTTATTTGGAGCAGTTTTTTTTTTTACGAAGAATATTAACTAAAGAATTAGGCATTGCTTGCATTTCTATTTGCTTGTATAGCAATAAGTTCACCGTGCATTAGCGACATAATTTGATACAAAAGATTATCAATATAAAAGTAAAAATTATAGAAAATAGGTATTTGTGCCACAATTGAGTATATAAACACAAAAAAATTATTTTTATACACTTTCGCAGTTCAAAAGATGAATGAATCAAAAAAATATTATATTTTATTAGTTTAAGCTTAAAGTTTTAAAATCGAAGAAGTTTCCTTGTTTAACCTAGTTATTGTAAAATCTTAATTTGTTTTATAAAATTTTTGAAAATTTAAATATTCTAACCGGAATAAGTAGAGTAAAAGTAGCTAAATCTAAAATATATTTGAATGAACAGCCCAAAATGTTATAGTTAAAATAATAATAATAATAAAGAGAATAGCTTAGAAATAAGTAATCTCGTTTAGACCAAATTTTTGATTCTATAATTACGTAGTTAAATGGTATATAAAAAATGAATAAATATAGAATTTAAATTAAATCACAGATAAGACGGAGTTTGCCGCTTTTTAAATACGGCATCTTCACTATATTATCATAGTGGAGTTTTAAAAAAAATGGTAGAAATATCACAAGCCTCCACCACATTGTTATGGTGTAAGGAGCTTTACAAAAAAATTATTTGGAATTTAAAAAGACCTGGCGCCAGTGTTTTTGAAACACAGCGTCTCCTCCACATTGTCATGGTGTGTGGAGTTTTAGAAAGCACAATTATAATTAACTGGCTATAAATTACAGAAAAGCTCGTCTAAAGTCACATTTTTAAGCACGGCGCCTCCACCACATTGTCACGCCCAGTTTTGAGGTGTGACTAGGGACGTAGCATTTAGGAATTTGGTCTTCAGAGGTTGCACTCAAAATAAACTCTTTACCACGGATTATATAAAAAAAAATAGTTTAATTAAAAATAAACGACATTAACATTTTGGACTATACATAATTGTGACTAGATGTTTGACTTACATTAAGGTTATCTTCCTGGCACTCTTCACGGGGGTTGTCACTAGTATACTCTTTCGTCGACCTGCTCAGGACTGGGACATGCTTGGGATTCTCGCTTCACTAACCATTAACTAAGTCGCGATAGACTAGCATCAGGATTCAACCGATCGAACAGATTGAACCAATTGACCCGATAGAACCAATTGAACCCCGTCCCAAGCATGTCCGTCCTTTTTATCCTGTTTGCTTTTTTTCATCAAGTCAACGAATCGCCTTCCTACAACCTCGATCCCTCATGACCCGGAAAGCGACCTTGCTGACTTGGTGAATTAGCACCATCGACGGTCAGTGAATAAACATAACATTTCATAATTAAAAGGTTATTAAATTATAGGAGGTGACGTGATTGTTATTGTTTAAATTTAAAATAAAAGATTTGTAAAATTGGAAAATGCAAATTTATGAAATATTATGTTTTTATGTTTTTCCCTATGTGACAATATCTTTACAAATGTTCAAAAACTCAGAACGCAATTTATAGTCGTCCAACAGGCTATAATAGCAATAATGGGAATAACATATTCTTTTTTCGAAACCACTGCTCACTCTGGACAACATTTGCGGGGCTACAGTTGGAAAAGCGTCTCTTATGCGTAATTTAATATCTTGTGGGGTTATCGGGGGCACATTGTAGACGATTCCATAAAAATATATTTGGTGGAGTTAAGTCCGGAGATCTCGGGGGCCAATTTTGAAATCTGACTCTCCCAATCCACCTGTTTCGAAAATTGACATTTAAAAATTGCCGAACTTCGCGATGATAATGAGGCGGAGCTCCATCTAGTTGAAGCCACAGAGTTGTTATAATATTTAAAAGGACATCTTCCAATAACACTGGAAGTTGGTGTAAAAGAAAATCGCGAACCATCAAACCATTTAAAGGTCCTTCAAAAAAGTAGGGCCCAATTAAGTATGGATCCAGTATTCCTCCCCACACATTAACCGACCACATATTCTAATTTTTCGTAACTCTGTATTCATGTGGATTTGAATCAGAATAGTAGTGGAAGTTGTGTCTATTCACGAAACCATTGTTCTAAAAAGTACATTCATCACTTAACAACACATTATCGAAAAAGTGTTCATTTTCTGCCAGTTTCTCTAACACCCACAAGCAGAATTCAGTTCGGTTGTGAGAATCACTTCCGTGAAGCTTTTGACAACGCTGGATTTTATAAGGATGAAATCCCTATTTGTTAAGAATCCTTCATACATTTGCTTAGCTAATGTTAGTATTTTCGGATATATGATTTTTAATATTCTGATTTTTGATCAATGAACCAAGTACAGTAACATTTTCTTCATCCTTAGTGACAGATTTTCTTATAACAGGTTTCTTATAACTGATACTTCCACTTTCCTGAAACTGGTTAAGTAGTCTCACGAAAACGGTTGGTTTAGGATGGTTTCTTTCAGGAAACCTTTGAGTATAGAATCGAGAAACCAACAAACAATTCTAATGGCATTCTTCAAGGATAAAAATCATATCAATATGTTCTTTATTTGGATAAATTTTCATTTTGACAAAGCAATATTCGACTAATCCAATTCAATAAATTAAGTTTCACAGTTACAAAAAATAATACCGCTATTATAGCAACAGGCTTTGCAGACTAAACTAACAGATTAAATAAATTATCTGACGTTTCCAAATGCCATAAGCGACTAGATACACTAGAAAATCTATTCAAAAAACACAAAATGGCGCGAGTCCATTTCTCCTTAGCTTCCCTTATCTTTCTTTTGACAGTACGATTCAGTTCCTTATATTTATAATGCTGGTTTTTAACAATCCGACGTTCAGCCATCAAGTTCAATATTTCGTCGGTCATCCATGGTTTGATTTTTGCTTGTTTTGATCGACCAAGAACAGTTTCAGTAGCTGATTGGATATTTGTTTTTGGCGTAATCCAGATCTTATCAGCTGCAACTTCTTGACTAGGGTTATTTTCTTGGCAAAGCCTGTCCAATGTAGTCTTCTTGCTCCTCTGCACTGCGGGTGGTTTTAATGCCTGAATATCATATTTTCGGGATCTACGTCGTTGTAATAGTGGTTTACATCGAAAATAGAATTTCGCAACAAGAGGGTTATGATCTGAGCTGATGTCTGCTCCTGGGTATGCGGCAACACCTGTAATGCTATTCCTATATCTATTGTTGAGAATAAAGTCAATTTGGTTACGTACAATATATTCCTGTCCATCTTGAGGAGACTTCCAAGTGTGGAGTCTTCCAAGGTGTAATTTATAGAAAGTATTCTTGATAAACAATTTTTAATCACGACAAACTTGGATCAACACTTCACCTCGTTCGTTTCTGTCACCTAACCCAAATGCCCCTGTTACACCTTCCTCAGTCCTGCTACAGACCTTTACGTTGAAATCACCCATCACTATATTGATATCTTGAGGCTTTAATGAGTGCAAAACTTCTCGGACTTGCCCATAAAATTGTTCAGCTTCGGTTTCTGACTTGTCCGCTGTAGTTACATAAACTTGTATTACATTGAGTTTTGCACTTATTTGCATATGTATAACTCTGTCTGAGTATGCTACAACATTCCTCACAGACCTATCTATCTTCTTGGACACAATAAAGCCCACTCCATTTTTGTGATCTGGATCATTGTTTCCAGAGTAATAAAATGTTGTTACATCCTTCCTACATGTTCCACTATTAGGCCATCTTGTCTCAGCTATTCCAAGAATGTCAATATCCATTCTTTTCATTTCCTGAATGGCATTATCCAGCTTTCCAGCCGCAAAGAGACTTCTGGTGTTCCAGGTTCCAATTGGCTTTTCGGTCTTCATCATGCCAAGCTGGGGGATCCTTAGCACCCTCTGGTGACTTAACACCTGCCTGGGACTGAGGGCAGTTTGTTTAAGGTTTCTTGCCATGATAAAGGGTGGATGACGTCCTGGGGAAACTTGCTTGATTGTGGTCATCGTAGGTTCCCGTTACTTTCGACGACATTTGGGGATGACATTTCCTCCATCCTCGATCTAAGGGTATACCGCCTGTACTCGGTCGTCAGAGCCTCGTCTGTGAAAACAGGGTAAGCCGGCGAGAAGGTGAGGTTGACGTTTGAGTAGGAGAGGCTATTTGAGACGCATCACTACCCCTTAAACCCTAGTAGATGGTAATAAAGTAGAAACAGAACTGGACACGGATCACGCACAAAACCTATAAAGAAGAAGAAACAAAAAAAAAAGAAAAAAATCAGGAACCCCTGAGATGTTGTGTGGGGTTATTTTAGAATCAAGTCGCCTCTTCAAACTGTGTAATCTCAAGCACATGGTTGCGGATAACCTATCTTCAATAAAAGTCACCAGAAATCTCCAAAATCGCCCAAAACTACTCACATTGGCTACACATCCACTACGGATGGATTTAGTATACTCCCTTTAACTAGAGCACTGCTTATCTCCAAGAAATCTATCAGTAAATAACTAAAATCACTCACATTTGTAGAGCCAGCTTGGAGGCTCGCTGTTTTCGAAAAGCTTCAACAAAAGACCACGTGACCAAGATGTCTCCCAATTAGCTAACCTGTCTATATCTACGCGCCTCTCTTGCACCATTATAAAAATCGTACTGATTCACTCTTCTCAACACAAGATTGCCGCTAACCGATCGTTCTCTAACACCCTGGTATAGAGTGTGACGTCAGATTAAGAAATATCTTTAAACTCAAACCCACGCCTAAACAAACTCGAGAAATTACCCTTGCCATATTTAGCAAAATTGTCATACAAGCCGAAATGTCCACGCGGTACAGGTGCAAATAGTCAAGTTCCCGTAAATTCTGGAACCCGGAAGTTGTAATCAGTAGCCATCTTGTCAATTACCGTACTGTAAGTACGACAGAATAAACCAGATAATAACTCACTCCATCCTACTCTACTGCTGCTCCAGCTACTCCTCAACTGAATCTGAACGCATCATGCGCTAAGCATCGATGGCGAAACATTCTGACAGTCGGATGACAAATTACTAAGAGTAGTTAATTAACCAATATTGCTATTAATGACAGATAATTACACACTGAAAATGTTGGATAATATCAGAAATACCCAACCAGGTAAATAAAAGCATAGTAAAGTCGAAATTTTTTCTACTACTTCTTGAACTTGATTAAAAGTCATTCCATTATCTTGATCAGAAAAACCCACTGATTGTTCAACGTTCCTAGAAGACTCAGATAATTTCCCCAAAGCTCTGGACACCTTATCAGCTATATCTTTGGCTACATTTTGTTTTTGAGATTTGTGAGGTTTAGTCATACGTTTTGTTCTAATGGTTGTTAACGATTTTTCCGTTACTGATGCCTGACTGGGAGACTAAACAATTTCCTTATTTTCACCTCTAGTTAAAACAACTGATTATGTGGATGATGACTCTTCTGATTCTTCATCATGTTGTTTCATTTGTTCACTTTTATTTTTTCTTCCTTTCCTTTTTCTCATAGTACTGCTAATTGATATTATTTTATCAGTATTATTCCTTGTTTTAAATGGGGGATCGCTATTAAAATTTCTTCGACTTTTTGTGTTGTAAATTAAATTAGTCCTTTTTTGAGGAGGTATAATTTCATTTTCAATACTAGGCTGACCAATATTTTTTTCCACTTTTGCTTCTGTTAATTTTGCTTTCTTTTTCGGAATAGCTTAACCTTCCGCTAGTTTTTTACTTTTTGTGCTGGGTTGGATACTCTCATCGATCTTTCTTTTTTTTGTAACCTTCTTTTTATCAACTTCCATAGAATTTTCTATAATAATATCAGTCAGAAATCTTACGGGTCTTAGAATTCTTTTTGGTCTACCTCCACCAACTTTCATA
Organism: Diaprepes abbreviatus; assembly: GCA_034092305.1. Lineage (NCBI taxonomy): Eukaryota > Metazoa > Arthropoda > Insecta > Coleoptera > Curculionidae > Diaprepes > Diaprepes abbreviatus. The sequence goes on along the minus strand of JASJET010000270.1, from coordinate 1,867,140 downwards.
GAACCATGTATAGTAAATATCAGTATTCAATTTTACAGATTTTCGATTTATCTGCGATCTACGTTCACCCGAGTGGGTACCCCTTATATCATTTTCCTTAGGAATTAAACTTGAATTGACGCTACTAGCGCTTTCAGATACCACGACAACATCAGAAGGTTCGGTATTACCCGATTCGCTTAAATCAAATGCATCTAACTCGTTTACTTCATTACACATTTTAGAAATATGTTTCATGCCAAAAGAAAAGGCTTCCCTAATTATATCGATAGCGAAATGAAATTGATGGACAGGAACACTCAATACATTCGGAAATTTGTGAAAACTTGATAGTGTTGTCTTTATCTGTTGTAACACTTTTTGGTTTTTCAAGATATGTCTGAGTCATTTGTTTTGTAAATCTTGAAGAAGCTGGTAATTTAGGACCGTTAATTTTTGATCTTTGAACTTCTAACAACATCTCATTTTTCTTAGCCCTAAGTTCAGCAAGGAAATTATTTACTATATCTTCCTCATTATTGTTTTCCGCATATTCAACAATTTTAGTTCCTTGTGATGAACAAGCTATGTTAAACCCGTTACGTCTACCAACATATTCGGAATTTTCTGAATCATTAACATGTTGAGGACTTTTCACCGAACTAGTTTGTTGGAGAATCTGAGTTTTATGACTTTTTTCCTCCTATTCTAGAAGAAGAAGCAATATTCTTTTGTAATGTTAGTGTATTTTGGTCTAATCGATCAATTAAATGTTCTCCCGATTTTTTATTATTTTTGCAAGGTACTATACTTGGTCTGGACTTAATTATATCCATTATATCTAAATTCCTCATTTGGAGCATGAACATATGCTACCACTACATGGTTAAAGGCGTCGTTGTAACGAACCGGACCACGTTTAAGTGATGTTAATGTATTTTGGTCCAATTAAATATTCTCCCGATTTTTTATTATTTTTGGTACAGCTATTGGAAGAAATGGGAGTCGTGTTTTCTTGGTATTATTTTGGTCCATACTAATTTTTTGTTTTCTTTAAAATTATTTTCTACAACTGTTATTGGACTTCGTTATTTTCTTATATACTCACCGAGTTTCTCATATCTGTCTCTTTTTAGGTTTTTTTTTATTATGGGCGTTTTATTTTCTTTTTATACATTTAAGTTTCTGGCAAACAATTCATTTGTTTTCGGAATGCCTGATTTAGTTCTCTTTACAAATTTCGCCTGCTTATATAAACTATGATTTTGTTCCAGAATATTTGCTTGGGAAGCTGTTTATGGTGGAATTCTTCTTCTTTTAACATCTGTTTGTTGTTCTGATGGCAACTCCACAGGTAACTTCGGTAACATTTTCTCCAAGCTTTTATTGGCATCTTTTACCGACGAAGTTTCACGTGAAACAAACATGAAGAGAGAATAGTACGGCTGATATAAATAGATTAGTTGCTGAAATTTCGGCTAAGAAAAACCAGAGGCTGTCAGAAATTCAAAAATCAATAAATAATGGTCTTAAAGACAGCTATGGGCAAGTAAAGAGAGTGCAGTGCAGATTACCGGCTTCTTCAGAATTTGCAGAACAAATCACTTGGACGACTCTTAAAACAAGCAAAAAGTGTTATAGCAGATAAAGAAAATACTGACAAAAAACTAAAATTGTTGAAAATGCCGAAGAGAATAATACGGATGATATAAATATTGCTGAAATTTCGGCTGAGAAAAACCAGGGGCCCGTCAGAAATTCAAAGAATAATGATTAACGGTTCTAAAGACAGTTATGAGCAAGTACAGAGAGCGTAGTGCAGATTACTGGCTTCTTTAACAGAACAGATAACTCACAAGGAAGGTATCTGAAGTGTCCGGCTCCGATTTTAATGAAATTTCAATATGTTGTAGAGGGTACAAAAATAAGACATATGTATTTTTTTATCTGCAGAGATTCATTTTAACGGGGTGAAAACCGCCCCTAAAAGCAGTATTTTTGAAATATCTCAGGTTCTAAGTGAAATATCTTTACAAAATAAAATGACAATTACTTGTTCGAAATGATGTTAAACAATCGTTTTTTCAACCTCAAGAATATGATCCCTTATTTTTTATAAGATACCATAAGTCGCGTAAGTTGTCGTGTTTCGGGGTTTCTAAAAATGAACTTGTAAAGGACGGTGAGCCACCCCCCAAATATATTTTTTTTTTACATCTCAAGTTCTAATTCAGATACGAAACAAATTGGAAACTACTTGTTATGAATTTTCAGTTGATATGAACGTTACAGAGCTTACTGAAATTTTTTGTTTTAATTAATAAAAAAATATAAACTTATATCATTGGTTAAGCATTCATGTCTATAAATTATTATAATTCATGACAAATAGTGATTTCTAATTCTGTCACTTTAATTTAAATTAAAATTTCACAATTTTAAGAATAATAATGATGTATAAAATGACGGTTTACTTTTATAAAAAATAAGGAATAATATCCTCAGAAGTGAAAATACCATATCATTAGGAATAGCAAGTAATTTTAATTTTGTTTTGTAAAGATATCTTAATTAAAACAGGAGATATTTAAAAAACGTGTTTGAGAATGGCTCACCCTCTTTTACTATTTTATTTTCGGAAATCCCGAAACACGTCAACTTAAGTTACTCACTATATTCGTAAAAAAAATAATATCAATAAATTTGTTTTAATTCCGTAATGTCCGGAATTAAATTATATCACTGAATTACAATATTAACCCCCATAAAATGTAAGTGGTGATATCTATGGAGTTAAAATAACATGGGGTAACCTTATTTCCACTAAAAAGTAATTTCCACTTTATTTTAAAGATATCTCAATTAGAATTTGAGATTTGAAAGAAATGTATTTAGTGGTGTCTCACCCTCTTTTACTACTTTATTTGTCGAAACCTCAAAATATGTCAACATCAGTTATTATGGTACTCGTGAAAAAAATACTTTGAAACAATTTCATTAAATTTCGTAATTTTTAGAATTAAATTACGTGCGCTAATAGATGATCTACCGTTATAAGAAATAAGGGATAATATCTTTGGGGGTGAAAATACCATAATTCAACATAATTTCAAATAACAAGTAGTTTCTAATTTGTCTTATAAAGATATCTCAGCTAGAATTTGAAATTTAAAAAACGTATACTAGTTTGTTTTTAGAAACCCCGAAACCCGTCAACTTGGGTTACTTGTAGTATTAGTGAAAAAAATACTTTGAATAAATTTGATTAAATTTCGTAATTTTTAGAATTAAATTACATGCGTAAATATATGTTTTACCCTAATAAAAAATAAGGAATGATATTCACAGGGGTGAAAATACCATAGTTAACCATCAATTCGAATAACAGGTGACTTTCATTTTGTTTTGTAAAAATATTTCACTTAAAATTTGAGATATTTCAAAAATACTGCTTTTAGGGGTGAACTTTAGGGGCGGTTTACACCCCGTTATAACGAATCTCCGCAGATAAAATATATATGTGCCTCTTATTTTTGTACCCTCTACAATATATTGAAACTTCATTAAAATCGGAGCTTGACACTTCAGGTACCTTCCATCATTGTGACATGAGCAGTTTCATTAAAATGCTATAAGACTCCAGAACACGAGGTAAAACAAGTCAGCCATTTGAAAGAAAACAAAAAAAAATAGTATAGACTAAAAGTCATCGTTAAGGATATCAATAAAAGCTTAAAGAAAATGTAACCAGATTTACCTGTGGAATTGCCATCAGAAAAACAAACAGGTGTTAAAAGCAGAAGAATTCCACCACGAGCAGCTTCCCAACAAAATATTTTAGATCAGAATCATGGTTTACATAAACAGGTAAAATTTGTAACGGGAACTAAATCAGGCATTAAGAAAACGAATGAAGTGTTTGCCAAAAACTTAAATATATAAAAAGAAAATAAAATGACCAGAACCAAAAAACCTAAAAGGAGACAGATATGAGAAACTAGACCAGTAAGTAAGAAAATAACGAAGTTCAATAACAGTTGTAGAAAATAATGTGATTGAGACACGAGAGGTTTCATTAAAATGTCATAAGACTACAGAACACCAGGTAAAACAAGTCAGCGATTTTAAAGAAAGAAAAAAAATTACTGTAGACCAAAATGATAACCAAGAACATATTACTCCCATTTCTTCCAACAGCAGCAGCAAAAATAATAAAAAATCGGAAGAACATTTAAATGGACAAAAATACACTAACATTACTTAAACATGGTCTGGTTAGTTTCAACCATGCCTTCATCCATGTAATGGTAGCAGATGTACATGCTCCAAATGAAGAAGTATATAACCGATATAATCAAGTCAAGACCAAGTATAGTAGCTTGCAAAAATAATAAAAAATCAGGAGAACATTTAATTGATCAATTAGACTACGATACACTAACATTACTTAAACATGATCCGGTTCGTTACAATGACGCCTTTATCCATGTAGTGGTAGCAGATGTACATGTTCCAAATGAAGAAGTAGCTATAACGGATATAATGAAGTCCCAACCACGTATAGTACCTTGTAACTCTACCAAAAAAAGTGAACTTGCACAAAAGAATATTGTTTTTTCTTCTAGAATAGGAGGAAAAAATAGTCATAAAACTCAGATTCTCCAACCAACTAGTTCGGTGAAAAGTCCTCAACATGTTAATGATTCAGAAAATTCCGAATATGTTGGTAGACGTAACGGGTTTAACATAGCTTATTCATCACAAAGAATTAAAATTGTTGAATATGCGGAAAACAATAATGAGGAAGATATAGTAAATAATTTCCTTGCTGAACTTAGGGCTAAGAAAAATGAGATGTTGTTAGAAGTTCAAAGATCAAAAATTAACGGTCCTAAATTATCAACTTCCTCAAGATTTACAAAGCAAATGACTTAGACATATCTTGAAGAACCAAAAAGTGTTACAACAGATAAATACAACACTGTCAGTTTTTCACAAAATTCCGAATGTATTGAGTGTTCCTGTCCATCAGTTTCATTTTACGATATCGCTATCGATATAATTAGGAAAGCCTTTTCTTTTGACATGAAACATATTTTTGAAATGTGTAAAGAAGGAAACGAGTTAGATGCATTTGATTTGAGCGAATCGGATAATATCGAACCTTCTGATGTTGTCATGGTATCTGAAAGCGCTAGTAGCGTCAATTCAAGTTTAATTCCTAAGGAAAATGATATAAGAAGAACCCACTCAGGTGAACGTAGACCGCAGAGAAATCGAAAATCTGTAAAATTGAATACTGATGTTTACTATACATGGTTCTATGAAAGTTGGTGGAGGTAGACCCAAAAGAATTATAAGACCCGTAAAATTTCTGACTGATATTATTATAGAAGATTTTATGGAAGTTGATAAAAAGAAGGTTACAAAAAAAAGAAAGATCGATGAGAGTATCCAACCCAGCACAAAAAGTAAGAAACTAGCGGAAGCTGAAGCTATTCCGAAAAAGAAAGCGAAATTAACAAAAGCAAAAGTGGAAAAAAATATTGGTCAGCCTAGTATTGAAAATGAAACTATGCCTCCTCAAAAAGGGACTAATTTAATTTATAACACAAAAAGTCGAAGAAATTTTAATAGCGATCCCCCATTTAAAACAAGCAATAATACTGATAAAATAATATCAATTAGCAGTACTATGAGAAAAAGGAAAGGAAGAAAAAATAAAAGTGAACAAATGAAACAACATGATGAAGAATCAAAAGAGTCATCATCCACATAATCAGTTGTTTTAACTAGATGTGAAAATAAGGAAATTGTTTAGTCTCCCAATCACGCATCAGTAACGGAAAAATCGTTAACAACCATTAGAACAAGACGTGTGACTAAACCTCACAAATCTCAAAAACAAAATGTAGCCAAAGATATAGCTGATAAGGTGTCCAGAGCTTTGGGGAAATTATCCGAGTCTTCTAGGAACGTTGAACAATCAGTAGGTTTTTCTGATCAAGGTAATGGAATGACTTTTAATCATGTTCAAGAAGTAGTAGAAGAAATTTCGACTTTACAATGCTTTTATTTACCTGGTTGGGTATTCCTGATCTTATCCAACATTTTGAGTGTGTAATTATCTGTCATTAATAGCAAGCTTGGATAATTAACTACTCTTAGCAATTTGTCATCCGACTATCAGAATGTTTCGCCTTCGATACTTGGTGCATGGTGCGTTCAGATTCAGTTGTGGAGTAGCTGGAGCAGTGGTAGATTAAGATGGAGTGAGTGATTATCTGGTATACCCTCTCATACTTACAGTATGGTAACTGACGAGATGGCTACTGATTAGAACTTCCGGGTTTCAGAATTTACCGGAACTTGGCTATTTCCGCCTGAACCGCGTGGACAGTTCGGCTTGTATGACAACGTTGCCAAATATAGCAACGGCAGTTTCTCGAGTTTGTTTAGGCGTGGGTTTGAGGTTAAAGGTATTTCTTAATCTGACGTCACACTCTATACCAGGGTGTTAGAGAACGATCGGTTAGCGGCAATCTTGTGTTGAGAAGAGTAAATCAGTACAATTTTTATAATGGTGCAAGAGAGGCAGGTAGATATATAGAGGTAAGCTGGTTGAAAGACGTCTTGGTCACTTGGTCTTTTGCTGAAGCTTTTTGAAAGCAGCGAGCCTCCAAGCTGGCTCTTCAACTGTGGGTAATTTTAGTTATTTACTGATAGATTTCTTGGAAATAAGCAGTGTTATAGTTAAGGGAATACTAAATCAACCCGTAGCGAATGTGTAACCAATGTGAGTGGTTTTGGAAGATTTTGGAAATTCCTGGTGAGTTTTATTGAAGATTGGCTATCCGCAACCAATTGCTTGAGATTAAACAGTTTGAAGAGACCACTTGATTCTGAAATAGCCCCACACAACATCTCAGATGTTTCTGTTTTTTTTTTCTTCTTTTTTTGTTTCTTCTTCTTCATAGGTTTTGTCCGTAATCCGTGTCCAATTCTGTTTCTCCTGTATTACCATCTACTTCCGTTCCCGTCCACAAGAAATTGTTGAGACCGCCTGATTTGACTTTTCGATTGGCGACTTGTGTCTAATGACTTTGCGGTTCATTCAGCGGGAGGAGTAGAGCAGCCTGATCGCCGGATTACGCAAGGCAGATTGTATTGTTTTATTTATAGTATATTACATGACTCTTAAACGTCTTTAACGAAATATTCTGTGTCACTTATCAAGTTAAGTTCTAGTTTTTTTAAATACCAACTTGACCAATTCCGGGACTGGTTTTATTATATTTAGTTTTTTTTATTATTTTGAAAATAGGTAAATTAATATTTATTCGAGTCAAAGTCATTTACAGATTGCTGGTAATCATGAGTGATTAGTAATTATTTTTACTCGTGTAGATTTTTTTGGCATGACCTATTTGCCTGTACCGTTTGTCCTTATTTTGTGAACTTGCTGTATACTGTATAGTGTGTCACGAATTTAGTAGACATGGCTTTAGGATACTTTACTGAGCAGGTTGTCCTGAATTGATAATGATACTGTATATTTTACAGGATATTGCGATTTTGATAATACTTACTGGCCACTCAGGTGTCTGCTATTTTAAACCGGATTATATATTTCTTTTAATTATTTATTTGAGCTATTGACAGTTAAGTTTGCAGTAATGGATTATTATTACTTGCACATGTGTAATGGTTGAAAACATAACACTTAAAATACATGGGTAGATCAAATGATTTAGTAATGTGCGTCATAACTTTGTTTATAGAACAACTCTGAAACATTCCAATTAACTTCTTTCTCCTAATTTATTTTTATTTGATCATTATCTTTTTTTAAAGCAACTGTTGCGGATAAAGATTTTTTATTTAATTTTACATTTTATAGTTAATTTCCCACATTTTGGCACCTAAATTTATAATTTTAGTTAATATATTTTCTTAAGTATTTATTGATATTCTGTCTAATTTTTCTGTTTATCCCATGTCAGAATAGGGGCTAGTTAAGATAGAATGCAGCCGTGAAGGGTAAGTCAATTCATGACTATTGTCTTTACTCGTCAAAACAAATTTACATGACTAGTGTATAATTTAATCACGTGGCGCCTAGGTGTTGACTGAAAACCCCGCCCGTCTCCAATGTATAAAAGCTAGCGGACACCATGATCCTGGCGCAGAATATGCTGTATTATGTTGAATGACTTAGCCGACAATTACTGTTTTGGGTTAATAAGTAAATGTATCAAACGCCGCATTCTGGCACATTTAATTTATGTCTACCTTATAGAAATTCTAAGCGTCAACAAATTGGTGCCAGACGTGAGGCTTATATGACCTGAAAATCTATCCAGGTAATCTGAAATCTTAAATACAAAGTTCACGAGATACTTTTGGCGCTAGTCGTCGCTTTCCCTGGTTAAAATATTTAAATACAAGACCATACGAAGAGGCATGGGCTTTAAATGATTAAATAAATTGTTGCCATTTTAATATCCAGACAATTTATTTTGCAAATTACACTAATAATATGGGACCTTGTTCAAAACCAAACAGCTGCATACCTAAATAACAGTGATAATAAGAATCAAAATGACAGCACAACTTAGTAAGGAAGTATGTGGAATATACGAAGGAAGAAACAGAATTATTATGTGTTCAGGATGTATGGTAATTTATTATAAATAAATTCACATTTTTCTAAAACAAAGGCTTTGTTTTTGCCATTTATTTCATATACTGGGTCTAATTAAAATGTGATACATTACGAATTCCAACATAAAGGCATATTTTTGTAAAATATAGATACATAATGTGAATATTATTCTTCTGTTTGTCTCTTATACTAGGTCTAATCAACATTTGACGCGTTACAAAATCAATATGCACATGTTCGAGCAAAAACTGGTGAAACAAATACCATGAAAATTGAGAGAGATGTGAGGCAGGGTTGTATTTTGTCCCCCATTTTCTTCAACATATATTCAGAAAAAATACCGCAGGGGCTAAACATTGGAGTACGCCGACAACACAGTTATAATTGCTAAAAACAAAAATGCTCATCTAAACAGAATAATCACCAAAGATTATGAATATGGTCTAACTATAAATATCAAAAAAGAACATAGAATGGACAGAAATTTTAAGGAAGATGCACTTACCGGCGAAAAATACTACAAATAAAATGAGCCTGGCTCTTTCATAAAGAAGAAAAGAAGTCATGTTTCAACATGACGGAGCACTAGTTCCATGAAGCTGGATTTGACGTTTTAGTCCTCTGAAGTGGCTCGCACAAAGCCCAGATATCTCACCTTTCGACTTCTTTTACTGAAAGTACTTTTCAACCAAAATTTTTAATGATATATATATATATATATATATATATATATATATATATATATATATATATACATGTATGTCTTTTAATCTTTGATTTATATTTTGCTGTGCACACAATTTGTGACGTTCCAAGTATTTATTTTGAACCATGTGGATTAGCCAAAAAACTTAATGACCAAACACATCTCCAAGGTATGTTTTTGACTTAATTCTTATATTTTGGCTATCGGCCAAAAACTATGGCCGAAACGCAACTTGCCTTGGTTTTATTCTTTTAATTAAATGACATACACATAATGGGCGGGATTGACCTGTACCAGAGTGAGCCATTTTAATATATTTATCTAAATATCTTTTAAAATACTCCATTATAAAGACAATGGTTCAGATAAAAATTGTCAAGGACAGAGGGGGTCCTCTATTCGTACCAATGACCTTAAGGCCAATTTTCAAGGTAATTTTGAAGGTCAAGGTGATTTTTTTAATGAAAACCCCATTTTTTGTTGCAGAACTAAAAGGTGGAGAAAATTTCCTATCCAACAGAATGTATAGCATAAAGGGTAAAATCATATCTAGAGGTCATTAGAAGGTGAAATGTCCTCATACCTTGAATGAACCAATAACTCGGAAATTAATAGCGATGGAGAAAAACTTTTTGTTTCTGGAAATCAAATTGTGTATGTTAAGGTAACCTAAATTCGACCTTGACCTTGAAGGTGAGATCAAGGTCATGATAATTTTTTTAATGGTGTCTGATACTTTTGCCGAAAAATGGAGATGGAAAATTTTATGATCGGATATGAGCTTAAAATCACCTACAAATTCAAGGTCAAGATTATTTCAAAGTCAAATATCAAATAATTCCGAAATGGCAGGATTTTGGGGATTGTTTAAGGCTTAGGGGAAAATTAGAGTATTGGAGGTTTTGATGAAAGTGAACAATTTTTACTTTAGAAAATGACTTTCAGTGACCCCTCTTCGACCTTACGGGACATCCATAATGTGAAACTGCGAAAAGTACGCCAAACTAGGACAACTGGAAGAATTCAAAGGATAAGAGAAAATAAATAATTTTTCCATTATCTTTATTTAAATAAATAACATCGAACTTCAATGATCTTCAAAATAGGCTTAAAGATCAATTTTGTCAAGGTCGTCAAAACTTGAGTATTTCATCTAGTATATGTGGAATGCACCATCAACGTTTAATATGTTCAGAAAATCACCAAAATTCGTCAAAAAAACTTCTGGATGCTTTTTAAACACTTGAGCCTTCCCAGAACAGGAAAAATAGGGTTTTCCATTAAAAGAAAACGACCTGCACTGATCTTGAAAATTTACCCGAAGGTGAAGATGGTCTCTATCGCTGACAGCTTTGCATTTTGTCCACTTCTGGAAAGCACTTTCAATGTTTGTTATTCCCAGAAACAATTTTCAGTTGCATCAAGTCGTTCTTATTTATTTTCCTTTATCGTTCGAATTTTTCCAGCGCTCCAAGTTTAGCCGATTTTTAGCAGTTTCACGTTGTAGATGACCTGCAAGATTCAAGAGGGGGTCACCCTAATACTCTCATTTTCTCCTAGGCCTTAAACGGATAGCTAGATCAAAATAAAAATATGAAAATATTTTGCGCATTTAAGCTATTCCCAATTCGGTGTAGATAATAACTTTTTTTCAAAATTTACTTCGGTATCTTTTCCAAAAATTTCAAAACGTGATGCATAGTAGAAATCCATTCCATTCATTGTAAGAATGTAATGCCTGCGTTGCTCCTTTTTTTTTTAAGCGTAGCGATACATCTGCCGCTATACGTATGGCCCACTTCGATAAATTTTAGACACCACAGGTGCGTATAATATTTACAAACTTCCCAATATATCAACTTACCAACCTATCTACTCGCAAACTTCTTAATTAGGGTGACGAGGACTCGCAAAATACAGCCTCCAATTTTCAACGGTTAAACAAAAAGGTAGTCTATTTCTTTTGAGCCGAAGACACCCGGTATTGCAAACCGGCCTTAACTTAAAGAAAACGCATTTCTAGGAATATGATTCAGGTTAAAATATTTGAGATGTTTATTCTCGTTTCTAAGGTTGTTTGTCAATCTGTGATGTCGCGCAAATTGCAGACAGGTATTTTTAAGAAAATTTACAAACTGGTCGCTTCCTGTGGTGATTATAGAAAAATGTTAAGCAATCGATATATTTAATTTGAAAGGAATTAAATCCGTTAGTTTTTCGGAATGCAAGTTTAATAAACTTTTATCTAAACCTATGATTTTTTGTTTTCAGCGAAGATTGGAGTCGAGGTTGTCCGGTAAAGAAGGTAAAATGCTTTTTTTTTATCGAAAGTGAATCCATCTGATTTACTATTCTCTTGTCCAATTCATTAAAAAATAAAAAGAATGGTATTATGTAATTTTTGCAATTTTTAGTTCTTGCTAAATTACATTGTTGTCTTTACTTTATCTTCCGAACAGTGATCAATGTTACAATGTATGGTCATATCTTAGTCTGTACTTAAATAATTCTAACCAATTATATTTTTACAAACAGTATTTATTTTCTCAAAGAAACAACTGAGCCTTTATTTCAAGACATTTTCTCTTTAAAAAAATTAGTGAGAATATTTGAAGAGATCTACGACAAAGTATTTAAAATATATTTTACAGATGCCTGGTCATATCTTAGCCTATACTTAAACAATTATAACCAAATATATTTTTACAAGCAGTACTTATTTTCTCAAAAAAACAACTGAGCCTTTATTTGAAGACATTTTCTCTTTAAAAAAATTAGTGAGAACATTTTGAAGAGACCTACGCCAAAGTATTTAAAATATATTTTACAGATGCCTGGTCATATCTTAACCCATACTTAAATAATTATAACCAAATATATTTTTACAAGCAGTACTTATTTTCTCAAAAAAACAACTGAGTCTTTATTTGAAGACACTTTTTCTTTAAAAAAATTAGTGAGAACATTTGAAGAGATCTACGCCAAAGATTTAAAATATATTTTACAGATGCCTGGTCACATCTTAGCCTACACTTAAATAATTCTAACCAAATATATTTTTACAAGCATTACTTATTTTCTCAAAAAAACACCTGAGCCTTTATTTGAAGACATTTTCTCTTTAAAAAAATTAGTGTGAACATTTTGAAGAGATCTACACCAAAGTATTTAAAATATATTTTACAGATGCCTGGTCATATCTTAGTCTGTACTTAAATAATTCTAACCAAATATATTTTTACTAGCAGTACTTATTTTCTTAAAAAACAACAATTGAACCTTTTATTTGAAGACATTTTCTCTTTAAAAAATTAGTGAAAACATTAGAAGAGATCTACATCAAAATATTTTACAGTTGGCACTGAGAATATCAACAGGTTATAATTTAAAGTTAAGCTCCAACTAGTGTCGGAAAAAGAAAAAGGCCAGTGGTCCTAAATTATTTTACTTGGTGATTTAAATCTTAATACAGCTGTCTATTTACGGTACCTATTTTTATAAAATAGGATCTTTGATTTTAATGTATTTTATGTATATGTCAAACTAGAATATGTCTGTATATTTAAAATATTTTTTGAATTGTGGCTTGTTACAGTTTAAAGTTAAATTGTGACTAGTATTTTGGAAGAACAATCAAGCTGTGGTCGTGAGTGATGTTGCTTGAAGGTTTTAATCTTAATACCGGATGATTTACACGTTTCTGGGTGATTTCAAAAAGCTACTAATTATATTTGATAACATTGTAACAAAGTCTTTTTTCAGCCTCACACATTCTGTCTCTTTTAACCGGGGTTCCATAACCTAAATTGAAAGGTCTTGCTGCAAGAGCCTGATATCCTCTCTCTAATAGTCTAGCAATTATTTGTTTACCAAACAATATCGTGAGAAGCTGCATTATTGAACTTGTTTTATGAGATATGACTCCATCTTATTGAAACTACATATCTAGTCTCTTATGAATAGCCGGAAAACCAAAATTTTGCAGAATAACGTTATACCATGAGTTATTCATTCATTCACCAAGATGAAAGTTTCCTTGAAAATACGTGTTAATAAATAGTAAACCAACTTGTTTAATTGTGAAGAATGAATTGGAAGCTACCCGTAAAGTTTCTTTTGCTAAACAGTTAGAAGACGGTTAAATGGAACTTGATTTGACAGTGGGAGATGAGCCACTGCGCTCCAGCTTACCACAGAGAACAGAGCCGTCAATGAAATTGATTTATAAATGACTGAAAACTCGTTATATTCACAGACTAAATTAGAGTTTGTATGAAACATCTCGAAAAACAGGTGAACGAGGTTTGTCAGCTACAATATATTTACTAGTCTATTTGTCGTTGGATCTGCTAGATACCGGGACAGCATCTACTTTCATGCCCAAACAGGTGAACTTCTATCGATACGAGAATTATGAACGGTAATTATTATCTTGATAACGTAGTAGAAATTCTACTATAGTTGTTTCTTTTTATTGACCGTGTAGAATTAAAAACTTTGTTTTATTCTTTTGGGGCTATCGGTAATTTTTTATTAATTAAAAAAACCTTCAAACCACCTTCAAAAATACAGTTAAATACTAAAACGTCATTAAAAAATGGCACATTTACATATAAAAAAGGAAAGTCTAACCAACGAAATACAATCCAAATAAACAATCTTGTAAAAGATTGGTTTAAATGAAACCTTAACTCTAAAGATTTGGAAAATAAACTAAACTGTCACAATGGTTACGCACCGTACATATACGGTTTACCTAAACTACATAAACCCGGAATTCTACTCTATCCTCTCGTTAACAATATACAATCACCGGCATACAATCTCTCAAAATATCTTTCAAATATTTTACTTGATAAAAACGAATTTTACATAGAACAACAAAACGATTCCTCAGAAACACATAATTGTATCCTCTGATATAGTATCCTTATACACAAATGTACCCATAAAATGTATAGAAAATAAATGGAGTCTAATAAAAGAGGATACACTTCTAACTAAAACTGACTTCATTGAAGCAATAAATCCATGCCTATCTAAAATCTTCCTTCACTTTGAAAATAGATTTGACACCCAAATGTATGGCATTGCAGTGGACTCACCTTTCTCTGCTACCATTGCTAACTTAGTTGTGGAATTCTTAGAATAAAATATAATCACCCAAATAAATCACAAACCTTTTTTTCTTTAAACGATATGTAGATGATTGTATACTGTGCATACATGAAAATATAATCCAATATACTAATAATAAATTTAACTGTTGAAATTGTTAAATTCAGTTTACAATAAAAAAGGATATTACAATTAGTTATGACAAAAATGGTATCGTTAAAACTAATTGGTTCAGTAAGTAGGTTTGGTCCATTATAACTCTTCTGTACCCAATAAATATAAAAAAAGCATCATCACTACCTTAACTGACAGAGCCATAAAATTCACTTACCCATATTTCATACTCCAAAGTCTAAAGAAAATTAAAAACATCCTAATCGATAATTACCCCAAAAACTTTTTTTAACCAATCATCAATAATCGAAAAAAAGTTATTACAACACCAATACTAAACAAAATAATAGTAATACGCCTCCAGCCTCAGTCCATAAGAAAACAAAGCCGTTAAGCTAAGCAGCTTTAAGATTACACTCCTCTACGGACTGCCTTAAATACATAAAGAAAATGTACTTCTACGTTCAATCGTCAGCGCAATAGACTCAACAACCTACAAAATATGTAAATATCTAAATCATTTATTAACTCTTTGTCCAAAGATTAAAAACCATCCAATTAGAACCCATATTGTCGGACATATTACGAAATAATAACATGAATTCTACCCTACTTAAATTAATTAAAGTATGTCTGATTCACACTTCATTTTATTTTCAAGGAATTTTCTACGAGAATACTTCCAGAGCGACCATGGGATCTCCGCTGTCACCCGTGGGAGCGAACATCTTCATGGAGGCTTCGAAGAAAACGTCTTGTCTTCTGCTCCCCAGATAACCTCCATTATTTAAAGCAACAACTCCCTAGCATAAAATTCATTATGAAAACTGAATCAAGGGGTGCCCTTCCCTTTCTCGATGTACTAGTACGTTACGACTTTCTGTGTACAGAAAACCAACACATACAAATCGATATCTCAACACAACGTCACACCATCTTCCTTCTCAAAAATAACCCGTCATTAACTCTTTGGTACATAGAGCTTTTTCAATATATGACGAATAATCACTGAAATCAGAAACAGAAATCTAAACAGTGTTGTCTTGCTTTACATACATAACACCGCCGATAAGATTGCCAGATTGCTCCAAAAGTCAAACAATTCGGACAATTTTCAACATATCTAAGGAAATTGGACAGTGTTTGAAATCACCAAAAGACACAATAACATTACAAACACAAAGCGATTATAAGATACTTTGCTCTCGTGGTAGAAAAAATGGGGCGGTCTATATCCACATGAACATGAAAGATGTATAAAGGAGAAACAAATCTGCAGTCGCTGAACACCAGCATTGCTCAGGTCACACCTTTAGTGTACAAGAAACTAAGGGTACATTAGTGTATAGTTTCTTTAACCGTAAAACTAGAGAATATATATATATATATATATATATATATATATATATATATATATATATATATTAGGGTAATTGAAAATTTCCAGGAGGCTCTTGATGTGTGCGCCCCCAGTCAAAAGTTGTTAATTGGCACGAAACTTACTACCGTATTGTTTGAATAAGCATAAAGGAGGGTTTTCCGGTCATACCTAACCTTAAAAAGGTAAAAATCATGATTTTAGTGGCATAAAACAAAAGCAAAGATTCTAAAATGGTTTTTGGGGTCGCTGAATTCAAATTCAATGTCAATTTTCGGAAATTTAAGGTGGCGGATCCCAAAATGAGGCTGGGTATGTAAAAACTCTTAAATGTTAGACACAATAAAAATCAATCTGTCTCAACATAAGAGTTTGGTGATATAATCTAGTAGATAACTGCTAAAACCTAACCTAGAAAAACAAATATCGTTCTCCTACAGGCATAAAACGAAGTCGACGATATTGTAAACTCTACAAAAGAGTTTGTGAGGTAGTTGAATTCAAATCCAGTGTCTTTAAACCTTTTAACCACAAACACTTGAATCCAAAATTCCTGTAACTTTATAGTCATAATCCTCAAATCCTTAAAGATATCTCTTACATATTTCAAGGCTTTATCGCTAAGTTCTTATCCTTAATATAAGCGTTTGTTGACAAATGTAATATAAATTATGACAATAGCATAAGCAAAACAAAACTGGTCTGTCTACTAGAAGATCAATTTTTAATGGCAACTAGATCAAAAGTTTCAGGTTTAAGAATTTGTAGTTCAAGGGCTCAATTATTAAAGTTTAGGGTTCAAGGCTTCAAAGATCATGGGTTAAGATTAAAGGATTAAAGTGAGATTAAAAAACTTAAGAGTGAGGGTTATTGGGTTAAGGTTTAAAGGTTTTGGATTTGAGCGCTTAGTGTTAGAAAGTTTAGGTTTAATGGGTTAAGTCTATAGGTTATACCGTAATCCTTACGTGGGTCCCATTAAATTTCTGTCTATAGGGCGTTGGTAAGTAAATCCGGTACTCTAAAAAAATCTAGTGCCATTTATCTTGGGCGTATAGACGTTAAGCAGATAGCTCTTGGACTTACAGAATCTACGTGAAAACCTTGGTTCTATACACCCTAAACACGTAGACTCTAGATTTATGGATTTCTCATTTATAGGCTCATTGACCCTGATCCCATAGACCTTAGGGCCGAATTCTTGGATCGTTCCACTCTAAGGCTTACTAGTACACTGTACAAGTAGGTCTTAGAACTGGTGGAGCCTTCACCCACAAATAATAAGCCCGTAGTGTTATTTGACAATTTTCACCTGTATATCCGCCATTTTGGAGCTGCTATCAAGAATTTCTGAAAACAGACCTTATTTGAATTCAGCTCCTCCAGAAACTCTTTTATAGAGTATGTAGTATTGTTGATGTTGTATTATGCCAGTGCGATTTTTGTTCTTTTAGGTTAGGTTCTAGCAGTTATCTTCTAAATTACATCACCAAACCCTCAGGTCGAGACAGATTGATATTAACTGACATTTTAATATATCTTTATGATTAATATTTAATAGTTTTTACGTACACAGCATCAATTTTCGATTCGCCATCTCGAATTCTTTAAAAGATACATCAGAATTGAATTCAGCAAATCCAAAAACCTCATAGTGGGTATATAATAGAATCCTTGCGATTATTTCATGCCACTCAATTACGATTTTTAGCATTTTGAGGTTAGGTACATTCGAAAAACCCTCCCCTAAGCTTATTCAAATAATGTGGTCGTAAGTTTCCTGCCAATTACCAACTTTTGGCAGGGGGCGTGCACAGCGAGCTCCTTCAGGAAATTTTCGACCAGCCCTAATATATATATATATATATATATATATATATATATATATAAATGGGTCAAAAAATAGAATTAAAAATCATAAAAGTAGCATCAGATATCCTAGTACTATAACAGACACCGCCTTAGCTACAAGTGCAATTGAAAAGCTTAAAAATTTTGATTTTAATAACGTCGAAATTTTATAAAAAGAAAATAATTATATACAGAAAACAATCAAAGAAATGGTCCACATTTAAAAAACTCTCAATACTGTAAACTTTAGGTTTGGTACAAATGACTTAGACAGTATTTATAACAATCTTAGAGTACCATAAATTTCAGATCTTCACATAAAAAGCCCTTGTTTTTTCTAACTTTTGTTATAGAAATTCAGTATGCTTACTAAAACAACGAAAATGTATAAGTGCACGAAGTAAAAAAATTATTCCCAGTTATAAGTTAAGATGTCAATGCAATAGAAAAAAAATAAGTAAATGAACTTTAACTATAACATTTTAATCCTTATTATCCTCATTTTGGGTTTAACTTATTTTTAGAGATAGTGTTATAATATGCCGACGATTTTACGCTAGCTTCGACCACTAAAAATTTTTAAGGCGTGTTTCGTTCTGATATCGGTGACGGACTCGTCAGTGGGTTCCACCGATGTCTTCCCCACACCCCTTTGTTTACGTACTTAATTAATTTTTGGATATTATATTTGAAGTCATTCCTTGACGGGATCTATAGGTAACCTATAGGCGGTAGTTTATATAACACCACCCCACCAAGGCAATATTTCATTGAATAAAAAGTGCCTGAGGAATCTGTATGAACCAACTGCCTTTTAGTGGTCTCTTCTGTAGAGTCCGAGCTTAATCAGAGCCCACGGCTTGACGTCCTTACGTCGCGTCGTCCCTGCTTGGGCGCCATGTTGTAAATATGCCGGCGATGTTACGATATAAGGACAAGCTAAGTTCGACCACTAAAAATTTTTAAGGCGTGTTTCGTCCTGACACCGGTGGCGGACTCGTCAGTAGGTTCCACCGATATCTTTCCCAGACACCCATGTTGACGTACCTACTTTATTTCTGAATGTTATATTTGAAGTCATTCCTTGACATGATCTATAGGTAAGATGTTACACCTATAGGCGGACGTTCATACAACAATAGCTAAAGGAATAAATACACCGAAATGTCAAATATCATGAATTTTTCTTTAATTAAAAAACAACCGATAGCCCACAACCATACGTTGTTTCTATGCTGCATCTTTGAGATGTGCTTAAAAGGAATTTTAAACGCCATAGACCTGCGCATAGATATATTTATTGTAGAAGGGGAAAATAATCCTCAGGATGTCATCTAAAGTTTGATTAGAAACATTGTTTTTAATGTCCCAGTGAAACTATTGAAACTATATGTAACAAATAATTTATTTACTTCTAAACTATTAGATAATATTGTTTAACATTTTTTATTTAAATAATACTAATAAGAACAAAATAAGAGTTGCGTTAAATTTGTATAGAAGTTTATATTGTTCTAGAAAAAATGTTCGAAAAATTTCGAATATAATGCCCCATAAGAAGTACTTAAAATTTTAATGCTTTTATGTTGCAAGTTAATTGTAATTGTAAATTTTTTCGTAAATTTATTTCGAACAATAAGTTAGTTGATTTAAAAAAAAAAAAAAACATGTCATAAAAACTACTGAATCTGCTTGATTGGTCTTTAAAACCGAGTTGCCAAAAAATGTATTTAAATACCAAATCAATAAATAGGTTGATTGAAAGCATATCTGATCAACAACAACTTATTATATTAAGCGAAAAGTTTATGCCGATCAAAGATCAAATAACGAACGTTTTCTAGCTTTTTTTACTACGTTTAATGGGTTCAAATTTGGGCATAATTATGTCCAATTGTGTTTCTAATCCGGTCGCGTACGGGATTTATTCTGAACATACTAAGTGTCAACTAGGTCACTACACAGAACGTGCCGTTCTTAAGAAGAAAAATATTAATTTAAAATTTTGTAAAGTTCAATGGTTAATTTAGTTACATATTCTAAGTGGTCATAGTGATTGTTATATTTGGTTTGTATGATGTAGTATTAAAAATTGAGTTTTGTAAGGAATTCTAAACTTTGAAAAGCAAACCTGTGATCAATCAGAGCGCTCGCGAATTAATTTTATTCAAAAAATTAAACCCATGTTGCACTAAAAATAAAAGAGTAAATTAAAGATTATTTTATTTTACATTTATTTAATAAATATAGATTTACTTGTTTATTTAGTACTCACAAAACGTCACCTACAGTTGGTAAGCAGAAACAAGCGAATTTACTCAGAAGGAAATTGCAAATTTCAAATTGTGCTGTTTTTTAGGTTCTAGCTTTTACAGTTTTGGTAAGGGGAACAAAAAAAATTACATTTCGTATTTTGACAAACTTCTGATAAAATTGAGCTACAAAAGAGAAACGCAGAGCAAAACTCAAGCAGCCAATACTAAGGAAATACTTGCCGACTAGAAAAAAAATATGCTCAGAATTAATTCCTATTTTTCAAGCAATATTTGTGATACATTATTTTTGATATTCCAAAGAGTTAAGTTTCGTTGACTTGGTAGTTCCTTTTTAAGGTTTAGCCTTTTGTATAGAACATCGCTAATTTGATGAAAAATTTTTTATTTTTAAAAAGAAAATATTATATGTGTTTAATGAATCTCATTTTAAATAATTACATTTTTAGATACTACAATGCATTCTAGACATTTTTCATTAAATATACTTTAGACTTATCTTCAACTGTTTTCGAAATATTTGCACTTTTGGTTTTTAAGACAAAATAGGTAAACAACAAACTATGAAAGAAACTATTTTATCAGATGTTGAAAATATCTTCCAGCACTGTCCCGCAGTAGATCAATTGGTCTAAAAATCCCATTTCTTCATTTCGTACTACTTGTGGAGAAATCTTTCGTACTACTTATCGAACGAATTCCTTAAGTTTATTCATGGATTCGGATTTTGATTGATAAACTAAATTTTTGACATAGCCCCATAAATAAAGATCGAGTGGGTTAAGACTGGGAGATCTCGTTTGGCCGCTTTATTACTTCTCATTTACCTATCCATCGCCCTGAAAAAGTGGCATTTAAGTATTCTTTTACCTACAGGAGCATCATCTTGTGGAAGCCATAATGTTAAACTTGATAAATCAAGATCATCTTCTGGAAATAAAGTTACTACATTTGCAAACATATCATTTTAAAGAAGATATATGTCTTCAGCGAGCCTTTCATCTAAGAAAAATGGTTTAGTTACCTTATTTTCATCAATACCTGCTGCAACCTGTTTATTATACTGTGTGTGATTTTTTTCAATCCAGTGAGGATTTTTCTGCGCTAATACCTGTAGTATTATCGGTTGACCTAACCATTTAAAGAAAATGTAACTTTATATGAGAAACAGGTTATTTGGACAAATTTTGCTTTATTATTTGTTAGCTCCATCATTATTTCAAAGTACTTCCAACTCTTAAGATGATCTTCCAAATAATTCTTGAAGAAATAGTGCTTTATATGGATGCTACTTTTTTTATGTATATTTTTTTATATTTAACTCGTAATAGTGCGATAAATATCCAACCTGTGTATTAGAGCTAGGAGGATCTTTCTGTATGGTAGGTATATGTTATTCTCTTGGACTACGTGGGATCATTTTTACAACGGAAATTTATGCTATTCTGTAGTGTGGCTATCCCTACGAGAGGAATGTAAACATAAATAGGATAATAAACACATGTTCAGGTAGTACAGCTGCGATAATGGCACTGAAGTGTCGTAATTTTGCGACAAGGAACGGCTACACAATCAGACTTCTGCGTCTCACCGATATATACAGAAATGAGAAAGCTGACTGTCGGGCAAAGATGGGGTCCGCGATTGAACCATACAGACCTCAACCAATTTTATCTCTGCCAATTACGAGTACTATTGGTAAAAGGGAATTAAAATTTTTGCTGAAAAGTAAATTTTTCGACTGGTGGGAACGAACTTCTGAAATAAGGTGTGCCAAGAAACATAACTGAATCTAACGCACGTCTTACTATGGAGTTTTTCTCCTTAGGAAGGAAAGAGCTGCGACTTGTGGTGGGACTATTGACAGGACATTCTCACCTGAGGATTCATCTTCATAAGATTGGTGTCGTAGATGATCCGAGTGAATATGGTGTCTGACGGGGGATGAAACTCATGATCACGTCTTCAAAGAGTGCCTAGTGCACTCAACTGAGATATTTCAGAGAAACGATTTTGTCACCGAACGCCGCTAGGGAAGTTCAATCGAGGCTGCTTAGATTCGCAAAAGCGATCAGCCTCGAATAAGCTGCAACCATGGTACAACCAGATTTTGTTAATTCATGTTTAATTTTTTCTCCATCGGCATGCCAAAATAACCATTCTTACACTATCTTTAATAGAACGAGAAGTTGAATATCGTTGTATCCTAGACACTTATCTATGACTTTAATTTTATCTTCATACCCAACATTATCAAAAATTTCTATTTTCTCATCTTCAGCAAGATGCAACAATTTAATAGTATGACTTTGTTTCTAACGCAAAATGCCAATTGGATCAGAAATATCGGATAGGGACTTTTTAAAATCAAATGCGTTTTTATCTAAAACCCCTCAATTCGATTCATTAATCCCCCATTTCCCAGTTATTTAGAAAAAAAAAACAAGACAAACTGTTTCTCCTTTACAGGAGTTAAATAATATTTAATTTCATCTAAATTTCATAAAGATATTTTTCTGCTTTTTTTTCCATTTCGGGACCTCTAGTCAAAAAAATTTATAAAACTTAATCCATTTAATTGTTTTATAAAAAAAGTTTTTTTTTAGTTACGAGTTAATATGGCCGCAGCAACTGAGGCAATTTAATCAGGTTCTCTTTCTCCCGTCCGAGGCTTATACCTTCTTTGCCCGGGTTTGGGTGACCGTTTTCTAAGGAAAAGAAAACCTGAAGGATGCCCATTTGAGAGGGGCTGGATCGTTTCATCATCCAACCAGGATGGTCGGTCACGTGTGTGACCTACTCTAGCAAAAAAGTCACTTGTCATATGTGTGAAAGAACTTTACATATTTGCTATAGATTCTATTGTTTTAGCTGCGGGATGCATAGTTAACAGTCCGCCATTAGTATATCCATTCACATTCACTGCATAAAGATATGATTTGTTGGGCAAAATCTGCCTCGCTCTCCAGAGAGCACGCAGCCACACACAAACTTAGTCTTAAGCACTTTAGGACTTGCCTCGCAATGGGCGTTCGCCCTTACATCGTACATTCAGTCCGAACCTGTTCCTTCGTCCCCAAATGACCAAACTGCGTTTTTTTCTACTTTTTACAAGAGCACACCGGCTATGTGTCGACAGTTTAACAACCAAAACCGAAGTCAAAAATGCTAGATAAACTATTAACAAAAGAAAAGAAGAAATCAACTATGGACATTCATTTCATTTCAATTCGATTCCGTTTTTAACGTTCAAAAATGTATGTTAAAATCTTACATCCGATCGAAACTTGAATATGAACCTTTTATTACATGACTGTTAAGTGGATATAACTGCATCGGATCGGTCCGATCGGATCCGAAAGCTACGTTAGAAACAAGATCATTGACTTGACATTAAGTGATTGATAATTTCAAAATTATAGACACCTTAAACTACGATTAATACAAGTAAATCAGAAAATGATTTTCGAAACCGAAAGCGTAGCATATTTTATAGAAAATAGCTAGAATTTATTATAGAATTTAAAAATGTGAAAACATACAATATAGTACTTTTCTGATCCATCTTCTATTGTGTTTTCGTTTACAAAAAAATGCATTTCAAAAAAACAAAATTAACATCAGCGATTTTTCATGAAATAAGGGTGATACGTTGCTTAATCATAACCCTATATATAGCAACAAAGTGATTTTGTTCCTTTGCTGTGATATGTTATCCCTAACTAACTTTAATGAAATATTTTTCTCATCATCTTATTAATACAATTCAGTATTTTGGTAAACTTTAAATACAGTCTAGGTTGAAAAAAATATTTATAATCAAAATCGTCAAAACCATCAAAAGTAAATAAACAAAAATTGTATTTAACAGTATTAAAACAAAATACTTTAAACACTGTTGTTATCATGCCCCTGATATATCACAATCTTATTTGTGACCACCTTCAAAATGTTTGGATGTTTCGTCCCGGCATCGGTGGTGGACTCATCAGTGGGATCCACCCATGCCTTTCCCAGACACTCTTATCGTACTTTCTACAACTTGGAACTCCTATTTAAGTCAAATTTTGTCGGAGAACAACGGTGTGATGTTCTTTCCGCAATAACACATTTAAGAATTCTAGTAACAGAAATATTAGGTTAATAGTCAAAAAAATGTCCATTTTTATTTAATACGTGACGTGGTATTGAAGCTATCAAATTTTGAAAAATATTTTCTAAAAGTATTTCATAAATTTTATTTATCAACGATTTTGTTTGTGATTTCTGAGAGACAACCTTACGAAATAAAGGTGACTTTACCGTGTTTAACTGTGAGTGGCACATATTTTAGAACTAAACCTTGTATTGACTGGCCAGCTTATACATTGTATTCTACCAGAATTAATATCTCGTAACGCGTTCCATCGCAAAATTAAACTTTTTTTACACTCTTCTCTTCTCCAATTTAAATATCGACTTGCAAGTGCAAATCTTGCTATTCTATTTCTTCCCGAAATAATAAGTTTTTAAGCCGGCCATTCACTAAACAGCTTTGTGTCTACCAACTTTTTCTGAAATAATTGGTGCAAATCAATTATCTTTAAATACGCCTGTAGGTACATATTGTGATTTTTCTCGGTTTTCCTAATTTCGGTAGATTCTTTAAATGTTCCCCTCATCAGGGTAAAAAAAACTGTTTTGAAATTGCTTTTTACCTTCTATAAATACATTCACCACTCTCTGTTTTAATTCATTCGAAATTGGTATATTTCTTAGCATTATTCATTTGGTAGAAAAATGTTTATTATTATTACACATAAAATAAATTCTTTTAAAACGCCTTTTTAGGAAAAGCCTAAAATGTTGCTTTACTTTTGAAGCGCTACTATTCCGCATTTGAAAGTATATGTTAATATAATTTATTTGTTTTGATTAGTAGTAATAGTGGTATATTAATAACAGAACCAGTACTAAGATATTATGAACTAATCAGCTTTAATGAGATCTTTTCGTTACATGAATTTTTTTTTTCTACTTATTAGCAATGTCTAGTTTGGAATTATTCCATAAAAAGAACTCTTCCTCCTTAATATTGGATGTCATTTTTACTATCTTTTTTTACACTTTACCTGCCTAATATTGATCTCTTTTTGCCTATTTAGACTGAAGAATGTATGTGCCGGAAGTCATGGTCATTATCGAAAGAGAAATTTATCGTTTACTACCCTGGTTGACTCATTGATAAAGGTAAGATTTCTAAGTAAAGCAGTGTCAATCACTGTCTGCACAAATATTTTTACGTTTTTGGTGGAAGTGATTAAAATTTGTGTGGCATTTGCTACTTTGGAACCAGTAGCGTCCATAATGTTAAAGTTCGTATTGGAAAAAAATATTAGTGACAAGCATATTTTAAAATAGCATAGTTTCTGTCCTAAAGTAAATGAAACTTTTGACGAAAAAACATATCAAATATTATTTATTTATTCATATTTAGTTTGGCCTCTTCCAAGTATTCGCGACCAACGTTTTTTCCGCTATTTAAACACCGCATCGTATACCCTTTTAGTGATAGCGAATTTATTATTAAGTATTCAATGGGCTTAAAACAATGTCCTTGCCGTGCTGATTTGAGCATAAAATTGACTATGGAAACATAATCAAGTGGTGCCCTTTCCTTTCTTGATGTACTAGTATAAAAGAAATATAATGGCACATTAGGACATTCTATATACAGAAAACCAACACACACAAATCGATAGCTCAATGCAATGTCACATCATCATCTTTCTCAGAAAAATCCATCATAAACTCTTTGGTACATAGAGCCCATGCAATATGTGATGAACAATTATTGAAATCAGAAATAGAAAAACTGACTAATGCTCTGAAAGGCAACAAATATTGCACTGAAGATATAATATGTTCTATTAGTAGATATAAAAACCCAACTCTTCACCAAAATGTCATAAATGTTCCTCCTATGGATAGTGTTACCTTACCTTACATAATACACGGAACCACTGACAAGATTGCCAGATTGCTCCAAAAATTACGATTACGACGATGTTCAACACATGGAAGAAAGTTGGACAATGTTTGAAGTCACCAAAGGACGCAGTACCATTTCAAACAGAAGGGTTACAAGATACCTTGATCTTGTGGTAAAGTGAATGTAGGTGAACTAAACACAAGGAACATGAAAAATGTATAAAAAGGAAACAAATTGTACAATCTGCAGTAGCTGAACACCAGCATTGCTCAGGTCACGCTTTTAATGTAAAAGAAATTTATAAATATCCAAATAATATTAATAGATACAGGTTACAGTTTACATCACAGGTTGAAATCGATTGTAAGGCTGGGTCACGGTTCGCTGAACATCGGTCGGGTACAAATACCGGGCTGTTGCTCCTCCATAGTCATTCAGTGTTCTAATCTCGTTGAGTAAAGATCCCTGAATACGTCTCCTGCAATTGTAGGCGAGACGTCGGACAATTATAATTTGACACGATCTAAACCCAAGAACCGTGATTTTTAGCAGGATGAGCAGTCTAGTTTGTCAGATGGTTTACTCAGCAACAGTTTGCTGTGCCTGTGGTCTGCAATGTGGTTCCAATGAGTCTGGGGTTGATGGTTTATCCACCAGGATATCCACCCACGAACCGCAAGCTTAATAATGCCAAATATTGTTTCTGATTCAATAAATATGGCAGCAGACCTTTGTCTTGCGAGCTGATTCAGCTTTTATTGCTGCAAATATCCTTGTGTCCTAGCACCTACGCAAAAGTAACTTTATTGTGTTTTGTCAGGGCAATTTTAATCATTAATATCAGTGTAACTGCGTATTTTTTTTTTAATTTTAAAGATTTTCTCAATGTAATAGCATGTCGTCGAGCAAGCCAGGTCACAAAAATTGAATTCTTCAACCTTAAAGGTATCGCCAAGGCAATCGCATATGTAAGGTAAAATAAACTGTGCTTATAGGAACAGCAGTTCGTCGTCAAAATGTATTTTCTTTTTTATTTATACGTCTGTTACCGAAAAATACCAAAAACAAGCAGTAATTACTGTAATAGGTGTTTTAACAGAAAAATAAAACTGACAGTTTATCTCTATTTTTTTATTTACTTAAATAATTAAAAAATCTATAATATTGGAAAGAGGTATTATATTTTTACACACGTAACAGAATACATAGTGCATGGACTAAATAATTCAAGTTTTGAATGGAGTTTCTACAATTCAAAATACCAATTGCTAATAAATTCTAAAATATATTTATTGTTGTTTTATTTAATCTTAGTACGCCTCTGGATAGTACACTATGGCGTTTACGTTCGATTATACCTGAAGAAAAGTTAAATCTTATCAAGACCAAAGGACTGAAGCGAAGGAGAAAGTCACTTTGTAAACTGTATTGTAACTGTAATTTGAATGACTTGAAAATAACAGTGAACATAGGCGATTTGATGATATCGGTCTTACGATTTTTCATTTTCATCATTAGATTTTCTGGAAGCAGATACGAAGAATAGCCACATCATCCTTGAACTTTTTAAAATTACAAAAGAGACGCTTAAAAATTTCCAGGAACTAACTTCATAAATTGCACTTTTAGGTTTTTATAAAAATCTTCAAGGTACTCGTAACAGTCCCAATGAGCGGCACCAGCCCAGTAATTCGCATTTTTTTACATTTAAAAGCTTTAAAAAATTATGAGCCCGCACCGATAAACTAGACCTATATATATATATATATATATATATATATATATATATATATATATATATATATTAATCATTCGCAGAAAAGGGTGTATATTATTGAAATTTTAAAGTACGCGATATTGAAGATAGTGAGCTTACATTTACGGCCATATGCATATGAATCTTAAGAATTTGGCTAAGAAAATTCACTCATTTGTTAGGGTGATAATGACGATGATAAAAGTAATTTTTCTATATCGGATAAGTTATACCATATATAATGTTGAGTACATTTCCCGATTCTCATAACATCAAATAATGATAAAAAAATACATATGCGTTTATTGTTACACAAAAATATAAATGTGACCAACAGTTAGTATACATATACTAGGGATTGGCGCATACTGCTCGCTTGCGCCGGTACGAATGTTTGGCTGGTGTGTGTATCGGGGGAATTCGTTGGTGAACAATAATATAGAATTCGCCTACGCTGACATCACAACCTTATAAATTGTAGATTGTGTCGAATAACAACATTTCTCTAGTGTTCACACTTAAAATATATTTTTTATTTAATAAATGGATCACTAACTTTATCTTCGAATCGCTTTCAGAGCCCAAATCAGTAAACTCAACATCATCATTTTCTATGGTACAGACATCTTCTCAATATCTTGTAATAAATAACTCATACTCTGTTACCAGCTTGGTTAATATACAATGTGTCCGAAAAATACGTGTACGTGACAGACTATTGACATCAAAATAGTTCGGTTTAAGCTAACTTAGTTATCTCCGATACTGCTTCGTTTGAGCAGTATAACACGTCAAAGTTTAAGGAAAATTTTAATTTTTCCCAAATTTCTTGAAAACGTGGTAACTAAATTTAATGACTCTTATAGGACCAGTCCTAATTCTTCTGTTCAACAATGACGTCAAGTCGTGTTTCGTCTCTTTTCACGTCCCATTATATGTCGATGATCTAAAATTTTAAAACAAAGTTATCTCCGATCATAATTACTTACAAGTTGATCTGAATAATTTCATTGACTAGTGTTCATCTAATTTCTTCAAAATGCAAATGAGACAGCTTCTATAGGTCTAATCATCCAATTCTTCACTTATACACAATACAAGGTCAGTCCATCGTGATCGTTGAATCAATTCAATTCAATTAATTAACTTAGAAATAATTTTCCTGAAAGATTTACAGTTCAGTGCACACATAGACAGGGGTCTTAAAATGCTTGGCTTAATTAAGAGAAACTCCATTTTAAGCAGCACTCTTCAATGTGACTTCTCCACAAAAGAAGACTCGAGAGAGTCCAAAATAAATTCATCAAATATTTGCTATATAAGCACCTTTTTCCATCATACGGCCTAGCTTATGAGACGAGAGTAATGTAGCCTGGGCTTACAAGTCTGGAATGTAGAAGAAGAGACGCTATGTTTTTGTTTAGAATATTTAATAACCTTGCGACATGTTGCTGAGTGTAATTCCTCTGAAGATCCCACTCAGCAACAATTATTCCAGGAAAGCCATCATAGCACCCACTATGGCCAGTCTGCCTTCATCTACAGCTTAATGTTTCACTACAACTGATTCTATATGGACCGTGATATTTGCAAAAACTCACTGCCAAGAATCATCATAATTTTAAAATAATGTACTTTTTGTTGTTTCCTTTTCCGAATGATATTTTTTATTTTCTTTTATTCCATGTCATTAGCCATGTCATTCAGAATGTATCATTCTGTAGTATATACTGTTTAAATAAATAAATAAAATTCTTAAAAAATATATAAGAAATAAATTTTTTATGTTTACTCTTTTCCCTAAAGCACGACAATCGAAAGAAACACCATCGATTTTATAAATGAAGTTAGTGGGGCCAACAATGGTTTTATTTATAAGTGATTCATCACGAGGCCACAGGAACAGATTTATCAAGTGGGTTGTCAAGTTAACTTAGGTTAAGATCCCTTCAAGACAAGCCGATCAACGCATCTTGTTCGCTATTGTTTGTTTGGATGTTCTAAAGTTGAAATACATTCGTTACATTCTAAACGGACGATGATGTAACCGTGAAGCCATTGTTGAAATACAGAATTGAATTTTTAGTTAGAATTATTGTAATTTTAAAAATTTTTGTAGTTAATTATATTGACAACTAGACCTGTTATGTCTTTTGATCATTTGTAATCTGTCAAAAATTTTATTTTTATAGGTAACTTATTAACAACTTAATAAACGTCTATATCTTTATATAAATTTTTTTCTTTGAATATAAAGAAGTCTTGTTCCAAATTATAATTCCACAAGTAGTGTAGTCAAAATCAATTCAAAATTGCACTTCTTTAGTGACTATTTTACCCAATGGCCAACCTGTAATCAACGTTAGTTTTGAAGCTTTGTAACGGCTTCAAATTTTTCTGAAATATCAAATATTATAAACAAAAAATCGCTTTAGCTTTGTTTCTATATTCAGCAAGTCACTTTATCAAGTTTTTGCCCAAGTTCCGCCTATTTTTGAAAAAATGCAATTAGGTGAAATAAGCATTTACAATAAACGTTTCACGATGTAGATGCTCTATCGCTAAGTAAAAAATTGACTTTATCGATGAACTCTTGTTGAGAAATACACGTCGGAAATTGTGGAAAATAATCTCATGAGTTAATTCAATTTTTTGGATGAGATGACATTTTAAAGTTACGGTAAATAAAACAAATAGTGTCCATATGTCAAAATGTTCCAAGTACGTATGTCGTCTAAAATATCAAACTTTACAATGGATATGTCAGAGAGTACCTAGCAACACCAGTGTTGCCAGTTTCCTAAATATCAAGAGCTACCCTAACTGACAGTTAAATATGTATCAGCTGATGTTTAGTGATCAGCTGATCTGTGAATATAATGTCTTGACATTGCAAACACAGAAATGTTAAACTGAATGAACTACATCTTTAAATATTAAAATAACACCAAATAGAATCTAATAAAAATACAAGTATCCTAACACGAAACCATAATTTTCTAGCTAGATTGTAATCTTCTCAAAATCGGAGGCACGTCGCCTTTTATTTGTTAAAAGCGGTAGTTTTTAGGTCAAACGGCAAAAAGTTGTTACCATACATCTTTTTAAATGATTACATTAATAACACTCCATTTAGTAGATATATATGTGGCATTATAATTCACCGTTTGTAATGGTAACTAGGTAACATTGATACTTTTAAGGTGGCATTCGTATTATAATCTTGGCAATGCAGTACTTTAAAATATTTAGGCGTGTTGTTAATCCGTTAATTGTTTAGTTAATTTTATATTAGAAAGTTAATTTACTTACGGACTTTTTATAACAGGAGCGTCGAACGATTAGATTATAACTTGCGTTTGCATGTTAAGGTATTTCTATTCGTTCAATTAAACACGCAAAGCGAATAAGAGTGATAAAATACCAAATTATACAGGCTTACAAAAAAAAAGTTATGATTACTTTTGAGCAGACGGGTCTATTCTTATGTATTTTTCATTACTGATTCCGAATCCGAAGTCAAATTAAGAGATCTCGCAGTTGGTTTTCGAGAAAAATACATTAATAGAACTAATCTGACCTCAGTTTTGAATATTTTATTTTCCAGATTCTTGAACCATAAATTATATCCTATCTCTTTATTTTGTCTTTTCTTGGGTTTAGGTTCTTTACATAATAAAAAATCCAACAATTGACGTTTCGCCCTCTATTTAGGGCATTTAAATTTTTTCTTTATCTATTTATTTTCTTAAATTTTTTTTTATATACTTAAAAACATTTATATATAGAACATATGTACACTTTAATAAACAAACAACACTTTTCCAATTGTTAAAATGTATTTAATTTAATTTAATTAAAATGTCAGGGGTGCGTACTGGTAAAATAAATATATTTTAAAAATTAGAATAGTGTTTTAAAGTGTAATTTGGTTTTTAAATTGTAGGCGAAACGTCAAATTTTGAATTTTTTATTATGTAAAGAACCTACCCCCCAAGAAAAGACAAAGTAAAAAACGTATGTATGTATATATATATATATATATATATATATATATATATATATATATATATATATATATATATATATATATATATATATATATATATTGTCGCATTTAGCAATGCCCCTGGTGTTAATGACATGTAACTAAGCGATCTAATTTTCCACTACCGTCAATGAACGGATATTTCGTCCCGATACCGATGGTGGACTCATCAGTGGGATCCACCGGTATCTTTTCCAGATATCCTTGTACTTTTCACAAACTTGGACCTCAATTTAAGTCGAGTTTTGCCGGAAAGCGGTGGTAAGATGTCAGTTCCACAACATACCCCCTCCCCCCCTAAGGAATTTGCTTTCCGACTTTGACTGTCAGAAAGTCCAAGCCGTAAGAGAGCACAGGCCTGATAAGGCAAATGTGGAACGGACATCCTAAGTGGTCTTTCCAAGTTCGGGTCAGGCTTAATCAAAGCCAACGGCGGTTTAGACCCTTGTCTGCCGCTGTCCCTGCTCGAGCGCCATGTCGCAATTAGCAATGCCCCTGGTGTTAAGGACATATAACTAAGCGATCTAATTTTCGACCACCGTCAATGTACGGATGTTTCGTCCCGATACCGGTGGTGGACTCATCAGTGGGATCCACCGGTATCTTTCCCAGACATCCTTGTACTTTCCACAAACTTGGACCTCAATTTAAGTCCAGTTTTGCCGGAAAGCGGTGGTAAGATATTATTTCCACAACAATAGATAAATAAATATATATATATATATATATATATATATATATATATATATATATATATATATTGGGGAATCATCGCACAGATACTGATCATGAACGTTCAGAGGAAGCAAAAAAAAAAACAGGAATGTGGAGAACATTCCGATCACGTGAGCTATTTGAAACATACTAAAAATATTTATTAGAAAGTAGAAAACATCACCAAATTAGTTCAAATATGCATTACTCTATGTAATAAATACAGCTAAATGTGTATCAAAAATTTAATATCGCACTTAAGCAGTCTTTAACTGTAATATTTTAATACGGATTATCATAAAGGCAAGAAAGGAAAGGAATAAAGTTACGGAAAAGTGAAATATTATTTTATGGATTATATGGTTCCGCGTGGGTTTTATTATGAGGTGTAGCGTTGCTATAAATATCTTAATTTCACATTTCCAACAATTTTGCTAGAAATTCTGTAGTTTTATATTGATTTTGAAGGGTTCTCTACATTGTATAATAATATTGTGTGTGCATTACCGCAAAAATAAACTCACCTTGCTTTAAAACGGACTAAATTTCTTTAGCAAAATGGACCAAAAAAATAATGGACACAACACCGTTCAGATTATATGCTTTGCAGACGATGTTGCGTTGGCAGCAGATAGCAAGGACAACTTACAAAGAATCCTTTTCCATCTCAATCGAACAGCCAAACAGTATAATATGAAGATATCTGTGGAGAGAACAAAAGCAATGGTAATAGCAAAAGAACCGATAAAATGCAAACTAATGGTTGATGACAAACATATCGAACAGGTTGGGAAGTTTAAATACCTGGGAGCACATATAACAAGTAACAGGGCAGTAACGGAAGAAGTACGCACACAGGCCAACAAAGCGGCCATGATATCAGGCCAACTAAGAGACATAATCTGGAACAATAAACATATGACGGTTGAGAGCAAAGCAAGAATTTACAAGGTCTGTGTAAGACCGATACTGACCTACGGCGCAGAAACAAGAAATGAAACCAAAAAGACAAAACAAATTATGAGAACCACAGAAATGAAAATGCTGAGAATGATCACGGGAACAAGTTTAAGAGATACAATAAGAAACGCAAAAATACGGGAGGAAGGCGGAGTGGGGGATGTTGTGAAGTGGGTTCGAAACCGTCGTAGGCAGTGGAGAGATCACGCGGAACGAATAGACGATGACAGACTAGCAAAAACCGGGATGAGAGAGAAACCAAACACCAAACGGCCGCCTAGACGGACCCCCCAAAAGATGGAGAGACAGCTGGATTTCGACCTCAAACGAGGATCGATGAGGCATTGTATAGATAACAGAACTTGGTTCTACCTACAAGAAGAAAAAGAAGAAGAGAAGACCAAAAAAAAATACAAAAGTTACTGGACAGCCTGAACTTTAGGAAGCTTTTTTTCTGATCTAAAATTAGCTAGGAAATTACTCCAAACTAGCAGGAAGCAACCAAGAGTAATCACAGGTATAATGACAGGAAAGTTCACCTGCTAAAATGAATCTTTACAACGGAGACCTCAGCTGCAAGCGATGTGGTCAGGCCGAAGAAACAATAAAGCATATCATATGTGATTGCGAATCATTAGATTAGAAAACATAATAAACCTTCAGGTTAACAAATTTAGAACTGAACGAAGGCCTATTCTAGCTACAATGTTTCCGGGTTCAGGACGGAAAAAACAACGAGTTCATAGGATAAGTAGGGTAGGTATTGCGAACTAACCTAACAAATAAAAACATGTCTAAGGCACTGTCCTCAGTTACCCTTTTAGAATCCTGGAATAATGCAGAACAGATATAGAAAGTAATTATATCTTTGTAAAGGCGCACAAATATCAAACCTTGTATTACTACTGAACCCACAATGCGTTCGTATTTCCACAAATTAACCGACTCTCTTTACCTGAAGCTCATTTCTTTTGATATCTGAATCAAAAATTATAACAGCACGGTATACACTATAACTATTACAGTAACGATAGTCCTCATAAAAAGTGTTGAAACATCATAATACTAGAAACCACGAATAACAGCGATATATTCCATCCAAGAATTCACCGGAAAATTTAAAAGCTTGTGTTTTTTAAGAACGAATTAAAAGAAAAATAGAAAAAACTAGTGAAGTATTGCCAGTAAATATAAGGATAAATAAACCCAATCACTTCTCTGCAAAATACAAAAATACGGGAAGACTCATATCTTTTATTTTTATTATCTCATGATATTGTCGGTTGATTCAACAAAATATAAGTAATAGATTTTTATCATAACTTTTTAAATTTCGACCCCAATGGTCATTTTATCCCTTACATATAATACTAAGTCCCTGTACTCTCTACATGTAGCTGTTATCTATAGCTCTCGCTCGTTTTAGATAAGTTATCCCCTTAGAAATGCGCATTAGTGTTTCATACATAGGCACAGTCCATTTCATGTATGTTGTCCCGCCTATGTGAGCACTGAATGAGGTTGCTGCGCAGCATCTTCAATAGATGGAGCTTCCGATGTTGTTTCGCTGTCGTAGTAGTGTAGATGATGTTAGCTTGTAATTTCTTGTATGACAGAGTCCCGCATTCTCAATATCCCGCATGCACCAGCTCCAGACCAAGCAGCGACATTTCCTCCAAATTTCTCCTTGCCTCGATTTTCATACATATGCATTTTGGGTCTATTGTCAGGTAATTTTGGTCCGACCCTACCTGGTCTAAATAGAAATTTATCTGTAGGTTTCCTAGTTTCAGATGTGAAGGATACGTCTCCTAAATTTTGACAAATAATAGCAAATTTAAAACATATTAAAACCGAAGACGGCTGGACGTACATGGAGAAATAGTCAAACTGTTAGACGAAACCGGAATCTATTGGCTCATAAAGTTATCCGATTTTATTCACAATACTGATCAGATATCGATATAATGGCTTAAGTTCACTTTTGTATGTCAAAAAACACAACTTCTCAGCGATATAGTAAATACAGCAGAATTAGTTCAATGAGTCACCTCTTGAAGATCTTTCTAAGGGCAGTGTCCCAGTGTTTATATCTACTATCCGAGGAAGGAATGAGACCGACATAATTTGGAGAATTGGACACACGTGAAGCTCTTGTGTGGCATTCAGGTGCTGTTTTAGAGCTGCCGAGATGTTAGGTGTAATGTTCATATTTGTTTCATAGGCTTCAAAATGCATTTCTCAGGTTAAACTATCACAAACCCCTTAACATGCTAAAACAAATAAAAATAAATAATAAAGACATCGGAATTGTACAAAATTTCGGATTGAAACAAATAAATTATTCAGAAGATATTTTCATAAAACTAATGCTAACTATTGCATCAGTGGGATACAGTTCTATAAATGTTATGTATTTTCAGTGCTGGGGTATAGTGTAGAGTCCTGGACTGTTATCGATGCAAAAACTAGAGGCGTTTGGGAGGTGACTGTATTGCCGATTCCTAAACAGCTCCTAGATTGTTATAAACGTGTACGAAGGAGACTCGGAAAACCAGTGGAGATCACAAAAAGCGTAAAGCAAAGGAAGTTCGAATACCAGGGTTACACCATACAGAATTCAGAGCGTTATAAGCTACTCCAACTGATCATGCAAGGAAAAAAAATTATCTGAAGACGAACGTATTTGCTAAAGAACCTCATGAGATGATTTTTCACCACAACCACAAGGTTATTTTGAGATGGAATAAACAAGGCACTTTCAAGAGATGTGACTACAAACTATTGTAAAATATTTGAATTTAGATATATACATATTTAGTTATTCTCAACTTCAATTATACACTCCTCCTCTTTCTCTACAACACTTCACCCAAATTTTTTGTTGTTAGAAACAGCGCTGGAAGTCTTCTTCTGTGAACTCCCTCATGACGTGTGCCACTTTTGTTTTCACAGCTTCAACGGACTAAAATCTTGTTCCTTGAATGAATGAATGATTGAATGAATAAGGGGTGCTGATACTAGATCATCGATGCCTAGACCTCCATTGGGTCTTTTACATCCCACCATAGCTATAGGTTATTGGAGATCGATCGCCTTTGTGAATCTAAGTAGCCTCGTTAGTTGAACTTGCCTAATTGCTTCCGGTAACAAAATTATATCTCCGAAATATCTCTATCTCACTCCATCGAGTGCTGGGCACTCTCTGAAGACATGGTCAACAGTTTCGTTCTCCACCATCTGCACGTCGGGTCGTCTTCTACACTGATTCTATGAAGATGGCCCCTGAGGTGACAATGTCCTGTCAAAAATCCCACCACAATTCGCAACTCTTCCCTTCCCCAGGAGAGAAGCTTCTTAGTAGGCCCAGTTATATGTTCCTTAGCACACCTCATTCCAGGAACTCCCCTCCACGATTCAATAAATTTGCTTTCCAGCAACAATTTTAATTCCCTTTTGCCAGTAGCAATTGAGACAGGTAATATTTGTTGGGGTCCATACGGTTCAGTCGCCGAACCTAACTTTGCCAGACAGGCTGCTTCCTCATTCCGGTGTATACCCGAGTAACCTGGGACCCATACGAGTCTGAGTATGCAGCCGTTGCTTGTCATACAATTTGGCACATCCTTGAATTCAGACCCTAGTCGCGAAGTTACAAAACTGGGCTTCAGTGCCACAGGGACGGGCACACCGCAGGATAGCATAAATTTCCGCTCTGGAAATTGTCGCACATTGTCCGAGAGGCTAGTACTCTCTGCCTCCTGTGCTCCTGCCGAATACTCCTGCTCCAGCTCTTTAATCTTGTCGAGATCTATCAGTGTACCACCAGGATCAATTTTTCGGAATATTTTGTTCTCCCTCCCAATCCTCCTTGGCAGAAATATTTCCTGGGAGAGATTGGGTTTTAAAAGCGGCGTCACGTAATCTGCCTGCATGGGAAGTGATAGACACCTCTTCACCGCACTTTCCCAGACACCTTAGTAGCCGCCCGTTTCAATTCCAAGATGTCCTAGGCAACTGAAATGACAAACAGTCTTCTTCTTGTTTCTTTTAATGCATATTTGATCTTGGGGAACAAATAAACGTCACACAATGGAAAATGAGCCACCGCGTTGACTTGATGGAGAACCCATGACATGTTCTTTCATAATCAGGGTCGTTTCTCTCTTTTTCTTTTACGGAGTTGAATCAGAACGTCGAGGTAGTAATGTTGATTAATTTTTTGATCTTTGGAAATCTAATGAAGGTACGCACTCCAATGAATATGGAAAACAACAATCATCATTGTTTTGAATCTTGATTTACTCATGTGAGATTTTTAACCTCTCGGTGAAGTTGGCCCTTTCAATACTGGGATTGGCACTTAGTTTTAGGATCGTACGAAAATAACTAAGATTTGTTGTGTGTTATCGCTCCTTCCAATAAGCTGGAGTCACTTTCAGTGCCATACAAAGTGTCGGGACAAACATTTTCACGAGTTTCTTTTTGTTTGATTGTGAGAATTTTAGGCACCATTTTCATACACACTTTTTACATGTTAAAATTGTTAGGTAAAATTTGTCTTACGCATTCTTTGCGGATTCCTACAATTTGAGCAATCGCATGAATAATTAACCAATGGTCAGATCGAATCAGATTAAGCACTTTTTCAATATTTTCATTTCGTTTTTGACGTGAAAGGGTGACCCGGGTGTGTATCATCTTTAACGTCCCTTCATTGTCATACAAATCTTTTAATAAAAAACAAGTTTCAACAGTGGTTTCATGTGATATTGCACTTATAGTTTTTTCCGAAAAATAAAAAGATAACTCTTATACAATCGAAGGCCTTCATCAAATTGATTTGTCTGCAAACACGGGAGGCACCACATTCGAGAGAAGGCTTTAAGCTACACAGCTGTCGGTCATTCGCCTTTGGCGCGTGAGTATTTCTTCTGTAGAAGCATAAGCTTCGTTATTTTATAGCCACACCTCGTCGCTAGAACGATCGCTAAGATCCATTAATGGATGAGCATGTAAAGAAGCTGACGATCGAAGAGCGGCGGTTTCGTTGTTAAGCTAGGAAGCTGATCTCAGTTCTTCAAATATGAATTATTTACATCATATGATATTTTAGATTTTGAAGATACTTAATGCTGAATTATAGAGACGTGACGCTATGTTAGCTCGTTTTACCATGAAATTTAAAGAATAAATGAATTTTGTACATAAGATCCTAATCTCACTTTTAAAGTAAGCTTATGACTGGGATAAGACTGGGCTTGCTGTACGCGCTACCTTATTTGCAAAAAATTTTTACTATTTAATATGGCTTTAAGAAGAGCCTTTGAGGTTCAAAATCTTTTTGTTCTAAGTATTGAACATAGAAGAAGGTCTTATTGACGAGTTTTATTCACTTTTCTAAGTACCCGGCAAGCATACCCATGAACATAACATGTCTTTTTATATAGCAATGAACACTAAAGAGTTCTGGGGTATTCAAGATCCACCTTCAATATTTGTTATTCGAATAAACATTTCCTTTCTACATTTACATTAAAATACTTACAAACTCTATAGAAATATAATTACAAACCAATGTGTTCAGACTTCTCATTGGTCCGCTGTTATTTACCTTTAGGAATGCACTATTAATAGCAAAAAATCTATTCTAGTTGCAAATTTCTGATTTTATGCCTTTAATATTATACTATAAAATAGTACGATAGTTAAGTGCTATTTAACTTTAATAATTTAAAATGAATTTTAATAAAGGCAAAAGATGCGTGTTAGAAAGAAATAAAGTTATGGAAAAGTAAAATATTTTATGGATTATATGGCACCGTGTGGGTTTTATTATTATGTGTAGCATTGCTTTGAATATCATTTCACGTAACTAATGCAAGAATACATCAAGTAAAATGTATTTTAATCACATGGTTCATTGATTTGGAGATCAAAATGGAGTAAATTTTCACTATTTCACTGTTGATTAGACATTAACCATTTTTATCGACTTTTTCTTGTCAATTAAAACCCACCTGCATGAAACTGGTAATAACGTCTCGTGCTACTCACCAATCCGTAAACTTTTCAATAGTGGGTAACGAAATTAATGTTATTCATTTATTTCTGGCGTTTTATAATCAGTATCAAAAGTAATGGGGTTATTTTATAACATTTGTGGTTTAGTAACCGACCACGAGCATTTATAAAATTCAATTGTTTCTTAGACCATATGAGCGAAATAATTATTTCCAATGAAGAAATGTAGGTGTGCGTCTTTCTTAATCGTGTAATTACACTAAACTATCGAAAATTTCGGAATAAATTTTTTCCCCATTTTCATCTTAGGTTACCTTCCCGAGGAAGGTTTTCCTATAAGGTATGTAAGGGAAAAAAACTTTCTTAAAAATAACCAAGGATTCTGTACATTTTCTTGACAAAAATGCCTTAAAACATGTATTGAAAATGAAACTATTTTTTCGGAAAAATTTCCAGATTTTCTTAAAAACTGACAAAGTCGCACTGTTATCGTCATATTTATTTCAATAATCACTTGAAGCGCGGCATATGTCGAACGGAATTTATTTTTTATCTTATTGTTTTGTTAAGGTATTTTTTGCAAATAAAATGTATTTTCTTTTTAGATGATTTGCTTTGTTAAAACAAAAAATAAGCTAACTCACCTCCTCTTTGAGCACATTGAATGAGGCTAAAAAGTTGGCAAGAAAACTGACGGGCAGACTACTTCCATGATTATCCAACCAATATAAGTGAAAATGAAATTGCAAATATATCGAAGTAAGAACCAAAACGGCTCAACGCTTTTCAGAACTCTCGTATAAGAAATATCGAACCTGTCAATTGGACAAAGATAGCATTAGCTAATATAAATCAGAATACTTATCTAAACTGCTGACCATCAATAACATCGATGTCGTGGCCCTACAAGAAACACAAACTGAAGACGAGGCACAATTTTCCGGATACACAGCACTCAAAACAACCTATCATCCTGTTTATAAGACCACAATGTATGTAAAGAATGATATTAGAAGCACTCACCTAGTGTCTATCAATGCTGCAGATAATATATAATATATATATATATATATATATATATATATATATATATATATATATATATATATATATATATGTTTTTTCTTATTTTTCTTTTCTTGGATTTTTCTATTTGCATATTTTTTAAAGTTTTTGATTTTCTTGGGTGTAAAATCCGTTTTATTAATAAAACTGCATATGTTTTATTTGTTATGCATATCTATTGACGTTTCGGTCACACTTGACCTTCTTCAGAATGATTTTTTATAACTATAATAGAAAAAGATTTTTTTTGCTATATTATAACATAAAATTAATAAGTTAAATTTTAAAACATACCTTATATAAGTTTTTGCCGAGGATCACAACTTAGACTACATATTGTTAATACATGGTTCACTTTTTGACGAGATACTACAGAAAGGAAGGTTTTTGTAGTATCTCGTCAAAAAGTGAACCATGTGTTAACAATATGTAGTCTAAGTTGTGATCCTCGGCAAAAACTTATATAAGGTATGTTTTAAAATTTAACTTATTAATTTTATGTTATAATATAGCAAAAAAAATCTTTTTCTATTATAGTTATAAAAAATCATTCTGAAGAAGGTCAAGTGTGACCGAAACGTCAATAGATATGCATAACAA
The DNA here is from genome assembly GCA_034092305.1 of Diaprepes abbreviatus. Taxonomy (NCBI): domain Eukaryota; kingdom Metazoa; phylum Arthropoda; class Insecta; order Coleoptera; family Curculionidae; genus Diaprepes; species Diaprepes abbreviatus. The sequence goes on along the minus strand of JASJET010000270.1, from coordinate 1,825,921 downwards.
ATAAAACATATGCAGTTTTATTAATAAAACGGATTTTACACCCAAGAAAATCAAAAACTTTAAAATATATATATATATATATATATATATATATATATATATATATATATATATATATATATATATATATATATATATATATATATATATATATATAATTACTGTAAGACTTAATTCTCTTAAAATATCGTGTAAAAACTCTCTGTGATGATGGTTATGTACTCCTAGTACATGATCATCCTGCGCTCTAAGTTGGTGACTCACAGTCATGGCACGAAATAGAGTTACAACGGCGACGAAGAAGCAGGTACTGATATCATGGACCGAGAACAATAATTTGCACCTTATTTTCGATGCAAAACAACCAGGTACATTTAGATTCGCTGTCTGGGGTAAAGACGATAACCCTAATTTCTGCCAAGTCTTCAGAAGCGAAGATGACCTATCCCTATCAACACACACACACACAGATGTTGTGTAGCTTCCCGCACAGCCACTACAGGCATATCCTAATAAATGTTGGGATCCAAATACCAAATATTACCTCATTCAGTGGGAGGCTATTATTTCCCCTTCAAAACAAAGCATCCCTAGAGGATACCGGAGAGAAAACATTCCAAATTTGAGCGACGACCACACGACTGTATCAGGAACACCTAAACTCCGGAGATCCAGAACTTGCATATGAAATACTTCACAGCTTAAATATCTCTCGACGGGAAAAGTGGATCCCAAATGTAGCTAATAGAAACCTGAAGCATACGAGAAGAAAGGTATGGAGCCTCCTAAGAGAACTGAGGTCGAGTACCCACATATCCGAGTCGAATTAGTAATAACTCCAAATCAGAACACAAATCCTATCATTTCGACCCACAGCAATTAAAAACACACAACACTGGTTAAAAGAGATTCGACGCAACTAAAAAATTAAAATACCGAAGAGCCAAACCTTGCAAATTCCTTTTCAGCAAAGCAGATATCTTACGTAATAAAACATATGCAATCTAAAAAGGCTCCAGATTATGACGAAATTCACCCCACAACTAGGCTCTACTCAAAAATTGTCCTTACAGGCAACTTACTATCAAAACTGAAAGCATCGAGGAAAATAATATAATAGCACTCCTTAAACCAGGCAAGAACAAAGGTAACTTAAAAAGTTGCAAGCCATTAGCCCTCCTCAGATCGTGTTACAAGCTGCTGGAGAGACTAATCTAGAATCGCATTGTCGATATGGTAATGGAACACGTTCCAGTGGAATAAGCAGGTTTCCAGAATAATCGAAGCTGCTGCGACCAAGATCTTTCCCTGACAACGTTTACAGGAGTCGGCTTTCAAATACGGAATAAAATATTAGTAGTTTTTATAAATTTTACACCAACATCTGATAATCTAATGACATGGCCTCACGTAAACATTCCTAAAAACCACCATGTACAAAACAATAACCAAGTTTTTTCAAAACATGCTAAGCAACGGCACTTTTCGAGCACCTATGAACCCTGAATAACAGTCTCCCCCAAGGGCCAGTACTGGTCTCTCTGTTTTTTAAATTGTATGTATCCGATCTACCCGAATAAATTTATTTATATCGAATGTCACGGAGGGAGGACGCTCCAAATGAAGATTTAAGGGCCCCTTTACGAAAAAGAGATTCAAGCCTAAAGTATCTGAAAACGAATCATTGCGCTGTCACTTCAATAAGAGAATGGCTAATGTTAAATTTAGCGTCCAGTTTAATGGAGCTTATCTTAAGTAGAATAAGTTCCCCAAATATCTCGGCGTCACAGTGGACAGAACATTATCATTCCGAAAACATCGTAACAACGTAACTGCAAAACTTAAAAGAGGGAATAACAACATTTCAACATTGAGTGGTACCTCCTGGGAGCTGTGGCCAACATATTGCAGTGCCCTGTCGGTAGATTATTGCTCCACAGAATGATTTAACAGCCCACACACGAGGATAGTGAATGTCCAACCAAAAAACTATATGTAGATCATTAGTGAAACCGTCAAACCCATTCCGACTTGCTGGCTCTCCACTTTGAACTACGTTCCATTCACCATCTACATCGCTCAATGGCTCTGTGCAGAGAATACAGAAAAAGACAGAGAAATCCGCAACTTAACAAGTCACAGAATACGTTCCAGAAAACCACCTATCCAAACCATTGAACTTATAATTAACAACAATTTGAACCCGGAACAAGTTAGTAAATTTGGTATAGAGCGAGATTACTCGAATATATCAGTAATATTATTGGTTTCATAGAGGTGAACACCTTTTTCTACTCTCTGTGTTGAAATGCTCTAAAGTGTAATAATTCACATAATTTATTTTAAAGCCATTTACCTTTCAATATTGGGATTTTACTGTCCAAATAGATGAGGGTACGTACTGTTTTACATGAATTTATTTCTTCTTTACGGTCATTTGACTATAGATGTGCAGTTTATGACTAATAATATTATTTTCGTCGCAAATTCATGATGGTTAAAGTTTTATAATATGCTATAAAACATTATTTCTATGCGATTTGGCCGTTATATTTTAAAATGAATTATAGTAGTTGTAATAATGCGTATTTCAGAATTTAGAGTATTTAAAGCATGGCTGGAGTGTAACGGTTATTACCAAGTTTGGATTTAATTTGAATAACATTCCAGAAATATCTAATGACTGAAAAAAAATTCTTTGCACGTTTATTGAACTGCCGCAATTTATTCCATTCCTATTTTGGCGGTTTTCCAATCAAATATTTTCGATCACTAAAAACTTTAGAAGTTCTGCGAGAATCCGATTATCCACCATTTTGTCGGCAATATTCGCGTTCCTCATTTTAACTAGAAGACCATAATTGTTTAGCTGTTTTTCTAAATAACTGCATATTTTGCAAATAAAAAATATATTTTGGAACCTACCTTGCTAAAACTTTACTCAAACTTTGTTTATCGTAGACCATATTTCTGAAGTAACATTCAGATTCGATCGGAAGATCCGATGCAGTTACATCAACTTGACAGTTTCGATCGGATGCAACATTTCAAGGTACATCAGATGAAAAACCTTTTAGCATGTCAAAAACAGAATCGAATTGAAATGACAAGTATGTTAGTCCTTTTTTGTTAAAACTTAATCTATTATTCTTATGAAACAGGTAATTGGCAAAAGTTTTACATATTTTCGGGACTAAAATGTCTCAAAAAGGAACAGAAAAAAAAAGAAGAAAGGAAGCAAATAAATATGTGGAAAAGGGATGAAATTAAATATTTTTTAAACTCCTGTAAAGTTGACTGTATTTTTTTTTTCAAACTAATTGGGCTCATTTACCCACCTAAAGTAATTTGCAGCTAATGTAGTCCTTAAAGGGAGAAGAATAGCTGGAATATTTCTCTTTTTAATATAATTTCTTTGCTTTAAAATTAAATCGGATAGAGCAATTTTCGATAAAACACATTTTATTCACGACACCATCAAAACTGTATATGGCATTCAGTTCCAAATATTTTTAGGAAAAGTACGCCCCTTGCTTACTTGCCAAGATCCTTCTTCCAATCCTGAAATCCCAAGTGAAATAAAAGTAGAATCAGAAGACCTTTTTATTAGCTTTGACGTGGACAGCCTATACACAAACGTTCCAATTAAGGAATCACTAAAGATTATAAGGAAGAAACTTGAAGAAGACCAGACTTTAGTAGAAAGAACATTAGATCACCGGATGCCATCATAGACTTACTGGAATGTTGTCTGACCAATTACTAATTCCAAAAAAAGGCAAAAAGCTTCATCCAAGACCTATCAATGGGATGTTCAGATGGTGGACGAAATATTGAGAAAAATAGGTAGTTAATCCAAAACTCGGTTTTATTAATCCACTTTTTATTCTTAGGGCTTGAAGATTTCTGAATAAGACTTTATTATATTTAACGGCCCTTAATTGTCAGCTTTTACTAATTGTTATACTTTTCAAAAAATTATTTGATTATCAAATGATAGTTTGTTGCCTTATCCTTATTTTGTTTACTACGAATGTCTTAACAAATAATTCCACAAAGTAATTGAAATTTTAATATTTGTTTGAATAATCAAGAAGTTCAACTAAATAAAAACCTCCTACAAATTGAAGTCATTTACAACAATGTAACGAATTTATGTTCATGTAAAATATTTACTAAGCAAGCATACATAATGCGAACGTTAATAAAAACGTGATGTGAGACCGCAAATAAGATAAAGAGTAAAAAGAAAAAGCTAAAACAGTTCAACCTCAGCGTAAAATAAAATAATAATTACTCGTAAAATTGTTGCAAAGTATTTAAGGTGAATTCTTGCGGATAGCCACACACGCTTTTGTTTAAATTAGTTGCTTGGTTGTATGCAAAATAAAATATGTTGATTTTTAAAATGAGGCCTAAAGAGCTAATATATTTTACAGAAATTTTGGGAATATACATTTCCAATGTGTGGCAGTCGATATTGAAATTTACAATTCCGAATGTAACAAGTTTTTTTTAATCTGTGTATATTCAAAAAGAGGAAAATATTATTTTTATGAATATTAAAACAACAATTTTTCTGTTCGTCGTCTTTATCCAAAGAAGCCCTGCTGTGTTTTTAGTGTCGTCTCTCCACCTGTAATTAAGACTATCTGCACTATGGTATAATACTGAAAATAATTTGGATGGATTGGACAAAGATTCGGTCACTAATGGAAAATGCGCCAGTAAGTCAAATAGATTTCATTAAGACCGTAAGCTTTGGCGATATATGACGGCTTAGGTGCTGGGTTTTGTTTACATAATAGTCGGAAATATGAATTAAAAAGGTATCTAGATATTTTAAAACACAACTTCGGTGTCCTAATCCTTAGGGAGTAAAATGATAGCTAGTTTCCAACGATATCGAGAAAGGTTTCCGCATTTAGCCTAGTTTTAGATGCAGAGGCGCCCTGAATAACCCATTAATACTCTCTGGCATAGGGGTTAGCTTAGTATTTTTGCTCGCTGGGCTACTACTAGCCTTCAACAGTACCCTGTGATTTTTTTTATTACCTCTCTTCTTACTTAATCGTGAGGTTGTGACAGAATTTGATCACAGACTCCTGTAAATGATATATTGAGGTAGCGTTAATCATTTTATCTATAATCATTTTCTGCCTCATAATAATTAGTAGCTATTTTGATAACCTATAATTAAATTTCACAGTCTGTTGAAAATATGCCTCATTCGATAAATGAAGTTACATTCCAACAGGACAATGATCCAAAACACATAGCCAAAATAGTAAAGAACTGACTTATTTCTCAGGATTTTCAGGTATCACCGTCCTGACGCAAACACAGCGATTATAATTAAAATATGCTCTACAAAATAACTATGATTCTCCACCGTCTTCGTTAAACGTGGGATTGAGTCCCAAAAAAAATGGAAAAAAATTCACCTGACTAAAAAGTGTAATAAAACAATTACAAGCTGTTAAAAAAATTTTAAAGCTCATAGATAAATTTTTAGAAAATATAACAAATAAAATATTTAGCCTGGTGTAAACAATATGTTTTTTTTTAACTTTTACAATATTCCATGTAAAGATTGCAATGGTGAATACATAGGACAAACAAACCAATACTTAAAAAACAGAATAAACGGACATAAATACGACAAAAGAAAATGAAACGGCGTTAACAACACATAGCATGGAAAACCACCAGTGCTTTGATTTTGAGAGAATCAAAATTTTGAAAACTGAAAATCACACACAAAAAAAGAGAAAATCTAGAAGTGATAACGATACAAAAAAATAAACATGCAGTAAACGCTAAGGCAGATACCAAGAAACTTAGCAAAATATATAACAATATTAATGAAATAACTACCAAAAAACCCAATTTTGAAATTAAAAACGCATTGCACACTTACGGACTAGATTTCTTAAATCTTCAATAGCCAGAACAATTTTTATTACGTTACAAAAAAATTCGATCTGGTTCTTTCAGTATTACTTTAACTTCAAGATGATCCACGTGGTCATCTTTATACTGTTATTTTATGAAAACTAAATTCTTAATGTAACATAATAACATAATTTAATTAATGTGCACGGTGTGCAGTGTTGTTCGTGAATTTTTGTTCAATGTAAATATACAAAATTTGCTAAATAATTTAACTTATACAAAAATGTGTCTATTATTTTTAGCATCCTGTAAATTTTGACGAAGGTAAAATAAATTACCGAAACGTCAATTATATATAAAAAATGCAAAAAGATAAAAGTACACCAACACAACACTATTACATTGATGTAATTTTTTAACGGAACATAAACCCAAGGAAAACAAACAAATAAAAATATATCATTGAAGGTCCAAGAAATATATATATATATATATATATATATATATATATATATATATATATATATATATATATATATATATATATATATATATATATATATATATATATAAGTGGTCAAGACAATTATAGTTTATTAACTAGAAATATCATTTTTTCAGCCCAAGAGACATTCATTAAATATATGTTCATATCGATATCTTAAGTACACATCTAAAAAGAATGTAATACTTAAGGGTTACAAGTCGGTACTAAAACATAATTATATTATCTTTACCTTATTCGGTTTATATCTAACAAAATATCATGTATCCGGTCCTACAAGGGTTCGAGCGGTTCGAACCGTGGGGCAGGCTGTTAGGAATGCCGTTTTGAATAATGTGATTTTGACATTTCTAAATAGCTTATATTTATAAGCAGCGTTGGAGCTACCCCCGCTGGGGACCGCAGTTGTAAAAATGTGGCCTTATAGACGACCCACGGGGAGTGAAAGATAAATATGGGAGTACGGTCTCTGTCTATGGTTGAATGGGTTTATTTTTCTGTGTCGTTTGATAGGTAAAATAGTGCAGCTTTGTAAAATCTTCATCATTTGTCATGTTTCCGATAAATAAATATATCAAACAATTGGTTAACTTAATCGGATCTTAAAAGGCTTATCAATCTATATTGATATAATAATGGTGATTTATTTGTATATTGAAAAGAATTTAATAGACTTCAAAGATTTATTCACCCTTTGTTACCAGTTATATGCGTTATTTTTATTCCTATGACACAATGTGAACATTGTACTAAAATTATATATTCAAACGCTGGAATAAGCATCAACTTTTAAATATTTTTAAGAATTTCACAATTTTCCTAAGGTGTGTTTTTTGATGCACATTTATAAATGAAAAGTATTTGGAAAATAAAATATAAAAATTATTTTAAAGTAAAACAAATTGTCGAAATTAATTAATTTACAACACTATTAAATTTGAAACTATTTTTAAAAAACATCTTGTCACAAAATAACAATCAAAAGTATTGTATGTGTAAATAATGCAATTACAATAGATTTTCCATCTGAGAATGTTCGGTGTAATGCCAGATATAGTAATGACTTATTTTATTTTTTTTCAGTTATATGTTAAAAGTTGCTCTAAAGTTAAAACTAGAGACAACTATATATATTTTTTTTTCTGTAATTTTCTTCATCAATTTGATACCAATTCAATAAATTTCAAAAAGTAAATATGTATAGTGTTGCAATAAAAAGATGTACAGTTAAAGCAATACAAGAATATGAAGCAAAATAGCATAAAAATATTATTTTCAACTTTTGATAGAATATACAAGGATAACATTTTTTCAAAATGTAAAAATTCAGCTTTTACAAGCTCTATTTTATCCAGGCATATGGTATCTAACTGTAATGCCATTTTTTAAGTAAATACAAAGAGATTTTAAGTTAAAACAGAGACAGGCGCAAGCAAGAAATACCCTGTTCAAAATTCCCACTCTATCTAAATATAGTGTCCTATGAATACTCGTGTAACCATGGTAACCGCCGGGTGATGATTTGCCTTGCTGCGCTATTGTCGAAAAATATGAAGAAATTTTCTATTTATTAAAATTTTTAACCATTTAAACATTCTAAGATATTAAATTATCTAATTTTTGAAATGTAAATTTTTCGACCTATAATTTATTGATTTTACCTAAAAATGCTTGGCTTCTACCAATGTTTTTCGAACAAATAGCTAGAATTAACTGCACAACTCGACAATGTTGCTTATCGTTAGTCATAGTACCGTAATTTGTGACACTTTTTTTTTCTCTCATGATTTTATTTTGTCTTAAAATGATTTTTAATGCTATTTTGAAGCTGTAATACTATGTAAAGTATCAGACTTTGTTGTGAAGCATAAAACGATGTAGTCTTTGCTTTACATATTCATAGCAGTTTTCATTGTAAACTATTATATTTTTTTAAAATAGACTTGGCAAATACAAAGATCTCTTATTAAAAATTTTTGGATATTCTCAAATTTGATGGGATTTGAAGCGGGGTATTACTTCCAAAATTTTCCACAGGAAGTAATCAAAATAATTTCGAATTTGTGCTTCATTGTAGTAAATATTTACTGGTTGTAGAAACCTACACACAAACAATCAACGTCACTAAGCAAGGCATCCGATATCTTTCAAGCCGGGGTAAAATAATAATAAAAAAAATGTCCGAAAAAAATCAGCCGAATGAACTGGATAATGGGCAAGTCCAAAATTAACTAAAATACTACAACACCTAATAAGTTTATTAACTAATTTTTACTGAAACAAGAAACAAACCATACATACTTCATTTTAGTATGGAAAATTATAGAAGGAAGCAACATGAAAGAGTAGAAGGAGGGGTGATGGCAAAAAGGAGGGAAAAGACAGTATTAGCTGTAGTAAATTTGAAATGTGAAGAATGAACGATACATTGAGAGGCGAGAGTAGAAGCGATATTATTGCAAGAGAAGAAAATGTCTATTAAATTTTTGAACTTTATGTTAGAAAGAATTTATGAGAGTTGCTATATTATATGAGAAAGATATTTTAAATATATCCTTTCTGTGATGTGGTCCCATAAGTAAATGTTTTGGATGCACATTAATAGCCTAAAAGTATTTTTTTTTTCATATAGGTAAAGTGGTGTTTTATGTATAATCTGCACCTATTAGACATATTAAGCCATTTTTATTTCACAACAAAAAGAGAAATGCGATCTCTTCTATTAACGCTATATATCAACCTCAGTCATGCGTTGTTGGCCTTTTAAATGTAATACCGGTTCATGGTATCAAGGAAAGGAAACTACACAGCATTACAGTTGTTAAATTGAGAAACAAAAGTTAATCAAAATGCAGCTTTCGGACCTTTCTGAACAAGCAATATTTTGAACAAAAATAAGTTTTAGAATATCATAAAAAATACATAACTTAGCTGTAATATTTTCTTTGAAACAAAAAATTTGAATCCAATATTAAGTTCAAACTTTATTATTATTACTTTTAATTTTAAAGTTATTTTTCATAAATTGTTTTTGAGTCTAGTTTTCGAAAATGATGAAGTAAGTGGTCTGAAGCATTTTTCACTTCGCCGTTTCAAGCTCTCTAAAAGAATAATATAGTTGGGTGTCGTCCGCGTAGAAGTGAAAGTTACCGTTTTGAAGAAATTTATGAAAGTTAGAAGTATACATGATAGGGAACGCAAAATAGTGCATTTACGAGCAAGAGCTCCGAACATTGCTTGTTATACATAATTTGTTGAATTCGATCCGTTAAAAAATAATTTACAAAGTTATGATCATCTTCGCTACAGCCTACATAATGAAAAACAGAGCTAAGAACCTTACAACATATTAAAGGCTCCACTAATCAGGTGTCACTAAAGCACTTACGGTATTTTCATCAGCTGCACTAAGAATATCATAAGTTATAAGATTCAATGCATTTTCACAAATATGATTTTTTCTAAAACCTGTTTGACTGTTTCATTGGTAAAATGTTATTGTGATCTAAAAATACTTTTATTTATTTTTCTATTATCTTTACACAAAGCAGAAAGTATGCTTAAGCCATAGTTGGTTGAGCTGTTTAATTCTGGTAGGGGAATTGCTTGAGCCTGCTTCCATTGCAGGACTGAAAAGTACACTCATTGACGGTATGTGTAATGAATGAAATAATAAATGGACAGCAGAAAATAATCATTGTTGTAATAATTTCGTCAACTCCAATAGCTTTAGGTTTTATAGGCTTTAAACTATCCCATATCTCCTCATCCGATGAATGGAAATAAAAAAGTTCATTGATATTTTCTAAAATATTATTATAAAGTCCAACACCCCCTGCTTTGGTTTATTATTAATACTTACACAATTTGTGAAAAAATGGTTGATATTATTTGGATTGCTTAAATTGGGTGACAAATCATAATTTATTTGCTTTAAAGGATTAAGTTATTTCAATTCTCGCCACTTTCTCTGTAACCAAAAGCTAGGAACTGCTGATAACCCCTCAATTAACTTGCTAAACCGCAAGATGTAGGCCTCGGGACACAGGCGAGTGGTGAGAAAAGCAATTGCTGATCAACTTACTAAAAAGTGGCACAAATCCCATCTTGCGGCCCAGAGCCTATCTGAGGTATAATTAGAGGTCACCGCAACGAGAGATTCTGAAAGTATAAAAAGTAAAAATAAGCTACACCAAAGAAACGTGACAGCAAAAGCGAAAATATTTATTTTGTATTCACTTTATGGCCCTATGAAACTTGTAGAACTCTAGAAGAATGAAAACCAGTACCGAATTGTCTATCCGTCTTAGAAAAAGTAAAAAAATATAGGTTTTGTCACGAATCCAACGAAACTGAGAAATATATGATTGATTCCACAAAAACATGTTGACGAAATATAACTATCTAAAAAGGTAGAGTGAAAAAGTCTTACGTGTTTGGAAACATTAGTTTTCGGTCCAAGAACTTGATTACTGCAATGTAGGGTCCAGTTACCACTGTTATTTACAATATAATTGGCTCATATCACATCAAATTCATGGCATAATGCAGTGATAGATTTTTCCATATTCTACAAATTTCTACACTTAGTTTTTTACGAAGTTGAATCTTCATTAAGTCCTATATATTTTCAATTGAATTTGCAGCAAGCCATTCCATGGAGGTAATATCTGTCTAATTTCCAGACCTCACGAAAGCGACTGCAGTGTTTCGGGTCACTGTCTTCTTGTAGTATCCATGAGTCACAATTAGGCCCAAACCAGCGTTCAGCAAACTGTATTAATAAATTGTTTTCATTTTCACTGCGTTCAAGTGGAGGAGCATCTCCAAATACAATATGCCTTTTAACAGGGTGTTTAGCTATCCTGTGAATAATTCTGTGTGGCAACATAGACTAGGCTCTCTTAAAGGAACTCCAAGCTCAAAATGTGTTGTCTAGCAAAAAAAGCGAAAAAATTTATTACAGATATCTGAAAGTTTTAAATTATAAGGAGGCTTAGTAAAGAGTAAATACATAAAGAGATACTGTCAAATCAACTCTATTTTTTTATATAAATAACAGCCAAAGTCGGAAAATTTGATTTTCTGCCCATATAACTTATTCATTGCATCATAAAATATAGGTGCTCCTTTAAAATCTATGAAAATTTCGACTCGATGTTAATAAACAACAGAGATGATTTTAAAAAAATGTTTATTTTGCATCCTATTGGTCGCACAGAGGTTTTTTTTTTCTAAAATCCGAGATTTTCAACCACCTTTACAATCTACCTAATAACAAGTATTTACCATGAAAAATAACAAAGTTTTTCTAATTGTTTATAAGCAAAAAACACCTCTTTTTAACCCACTTTTTTAACAACAATTCTGGAATAAATATATAACTTATTAATTCTCCTTGTAATTTGACCTCCATTGAATCCATTTCACTTTTAAAAATGTCTCTAGAAGCATTATCTTCTGAGCAAAAATTGTTTAAACTTTTGGTGTGTTTAATAAACAATTGACATTACTCATAAATTATTCAACCGATCTGGCTGAACTTTTTTAAACCTATAAAGACCCAAAATGGCCTCATCATCAAGGTGTTATATGTCAATTTCGACCATTATTGTGAAATTTATTAACATTTATAAAATAAAGCAAAAGAAGGAGTTTTTCGCCACTATCTCGATAAATTATTTAGAGATTTTGACGTAGAAAACATGAATTTAAAGTTCTTTTCAATACTTACAGCTTCCACTAACAAAACTTTTCCCTAAAATGCCACTGGAAAATTCTACTGACAGAAAATCGATTTTTCCGACATTGGTCGTAGTTTCTAAAAAACAAAGCCGATTTGACAATACAATATTTATCATTTATTAAGCCCCTCCCTTTCAATCGAAACCTTTATATATCTGTAATAAATTTTTCGGTGAAATCGACTTTTTTTCATTACACATTATTATTTTTGAATGTAAACAATCAAATCAACAGCGACTAAAATACCTTGAAGAAGTGTTTATTAAGTCTAAAAATATTATAAAACTAGCTTTTCGAAATATCATAAACTTTGTCAAAGATTTAGGAATTACAAGCCAACAAATCAAGAAGGATATCCAAAAGTGATATTTTTATTTTGATTTAAAACGACCCCATGTTCGACAAACTGAGAAAATACATACTTCCTTTGGTCTTCGCAGCGATCGGATACAAACCTCAATACGCTAAAAAGAATATGTTTTAATATTGCAACTTTACCTCTGATGATATGGATAGATACTATCCTGCTGTAAAATGAAATTCATCTTAAGTGTGTTTGGCTTGTCGCAGACATCCACTTAAAATACTTTACAATTCTTTTATGGACAATTTTTAATTAGTGAACTGGTTAAGTATTGGTATTTTCATTTACTAATTATCTTTTTTGCAGTCCTGCGTTATCAAATTTTTGTTAAGGTTATGAGTTTGTGCTTAGTTAATATAATGCTATAAAATAAAAACGGTTTACAATGTTGTAAAAAGATAAAATTTAATGCGAAATTTACCTTCGTAAGTGGATTGTTAATGGTACCGCCGCCCACGGTGTTATTTTAGCAATCTGAAGGATAAATTTCTAAACAACAAAGAATAAGAGGATGTATTTACGGTATTTTTATAAATAAAATTAATATCATCAAGGGTTTTTCCAATATAAACATAAACTACGATGAGAAGTCATTTCGAGTTTTGATCAGTAAATCGATGGCTGATCCCCGTGCTTCACACCTAACCTATTTAGAATAAGAAGTGGGCAAAATTTATACCTTATTTTTCATCAGAGCTGACTTCAATCTATACAATTTTTTCAACTGCAATATTTTTATAGGTTAAGCTTAGCTCATATATCACGCTGATTTCGGTATTAGATTGTTTACTTAATTCCGCCACTTGGTCCTAAGCAGGCTGTAATGCTGGTCGCTATAACGGGTCCTCTACGTCTTGAATTCACATTTATTCGTTGCTGGTCGGGGCTTATAGAGGGTTTCGATGCGTGAAAAGTGACAGTTTTAAAAATAGGATGGAATTGTAGTGAATTTTGGATCAAATTTCGCAATCCATGTTATAGTTTCATTATTTGTCGATGTCAAAGTTTGTAAAAATGTCTCTTAATTCATTAAAAATTGTCTTGAAAGAATTATAAATGACTATAAACCGTACGTGATAAAAACATGCCCGAATTTTCTATTAGTTAAAGCTTAGATCGATCAGAGAATAAGCACGAACAGTAGAACATGATTTATCGCGGAATTCATGCACGGGCCCACGCAACGAAGCCTGCGTTGACGTCATTTTCCATTAGTGCAAGAAACACGGTGACCATCACAACTCAAGTGAAAACAACAACGTAACTCTAACTTCAGACGGTAATGAGTTATTGATCACACTAAAACTTTTGACACCTATATTTTCTTTTGGTTTCAAAAAGGCGATAGTCAGTGAATATGCTAGATATTGAAGTAATTTAAATCCAACTTCCTTACTAGGCAATGGCGATATAAAATACGCGAATAGTCATGTAATCCTGATAAAAAAGCACACTTTTAGTTACCATTCCATGGCGTTTTTTTTTTTATAATTTCAATGTAAGATAAGCATATTTAAATCTTGTAATTGTGTGCGCCTTTTTTTCTCCTAGAGAACAGCAGTTAATTTTTCGATTTTCAGTGGCGAGTCGGAAATATTGTTTGCTTGTTTTGATCGGGTCAGTAACAAAGACCTTTCGGCGACTAGATCTACAGTTTAACGTGGGTTCCGAACCATGGTCACGTGGTCTTCCCAAGCGGTCTTGTAACCAAGTACTAATCGCGCTAGGAGCAGGTTCATTTCAGTGATCATACCTGAAACGGTCTGACCACTGAAATGAAGCCACGCTTGAGTATAAAAAATGTCAACGTAACAACAGACACTGTAGAATTTTTATAATATTTTCGGCACCTATCACCAGACCAAGCCTTGGCGCAGAACTACGTAATTTGATAGGATTTACTGTAGAGTGCGAAACAATAAAATAAAAAAAAATGTGTGAGTTAAAACTAGAACTATTGTAAATTAAAACATTAAGACGCCTAGACATGCTTGCTATCCAGCATATGACACAATGCGTTCCTATTATATGCGCAAGTTTTTATAAGTTACAAGTGGTGTAACAACAAAGCGAATAGCTACTTACATAATAATTTAATGAAATATACTGAATTAATGTATGAACAGGCAATTTTTTTGTCTATTCTATTACCGATATTATGTAAGTACATAAGTACAAATTTTGTTAGATACATTATAATAATTACGGAACGCCTAAATTTTGGCGATGATCTGCTGAAATAGAATCTATTTTCGTGAACTTCTAGTTACATCTCAAGCACCCCAATTTTTTTCCCCCATTGACATTCACCTTTGGAGATCGCAGTTGACCTCTGAGAGTACAGATGAAATATTATCCTCATAATCTTAATAATATCTCACAATTTGATCAAATTTAGGTTGACAAATAATTATATTTATATAAATCGACGAAAGCAAATGCGAGAAAAGTGAAGCAGGTAAAATTCTACACAACAATATTTTCTTGAGTATTATAACAATTATAACAATATTCGTGTAACTTTAATATATTTTTGATTAACGATATATGTATTGTATTTACATATGTGTTTTTAATGTATATAGATTTTCTTTTGTGTTTTTCATTATTGCCAATATTTACACTGTTATGGTTGTGTATAAATATTTTATTGCTTTTTAATTGCTAAATGTGTACATTTTATTTTCTGTCTTGTTATCGATTTTTGTTACTTTTTTTTTCTCTCTTTGTTAACCTGACGACAAATGTACAATTTTTTATATCATAGTAATATATCATACAATTCTATTCTATTCTGTTATGTTAATAATTAATAGAAAAATCATAATTATTTGTTGCTTGAGCCATTGATACAATCGAACTCGGAACAACATTTTTGGGGAATTTGTTCAAAGTTCATTGATTATATTTGAAAACATTTTTCACGATACGATGTTGTACTCTTTCCCACAGATTATCTATATGGGTTTAGCTATGGGGATTGTGCCAGCCACTGCAAAATCGAACGCTATTTTTTGAAATCATTCTTGAACAACCTGTTAAGAGCGCTTGAGATCATCATTCTATTGGAAAATAAAATGCATAAACACTTTCCATTATGCTTGAGATTAACATCACAATTTGTATGATGTTTTAATAAAAAAATTAATTCCTAATGTCGTTAACGCTGTCTTTTTAATTTTAATTGTAGGTATAACATATTTAGGAGTAAACCTTGTTTTGATTCCGTCCGAATTAAAAACCTTGTAACGCGTTTTATTTCTAAAAAGCTTTTTTCACTTGCCTACTGTCCAGTTTAAATGCTGCGTGCAAATGCCAACCTTGCCACTCTATTTCTTCACATCATAAGCTTTACCTCTACTAATCTTCTCCAACTGTCCGTAGACTAACCATAATTTCTCTAATTTTAGGATCATTCTGGTACATTTTGTTGATGCATGGTTTTTACGATTTTTAAGATATCGGACGATTCTTTAAATGTTCCCTTTCATTCTAACCTTAAATTATTTTGGATAGATTGTATCTAGGTAAAATATACTGTCTTAAAACTGTAGCTTGTCATTGCTAACCCATTTTATTAACACTAATAAATTATAAGATTCAATGTAAAATGACTACTAATCTTAAAAATGTTTTCTAAACCATTTTTTAAATAACTTAATCACAGTCATGATTTTTTCAAGAAAACCGATGCCAATAAAGTCATAGTTCTCACGCGATAGTTTGTCAGAATTTAACGTGTTTTCTATTCATGTTTTATCAGATATGACTTGTTTTACAAGCTTATAACAACACGTTTTATAGTTGCGAACTAGGAAGCTGTAGTAATTTTTTTTAGTATTTGAGATTTTTCATAGCAGAAAAGCGTTAACAAAAAGCATAGAATATGTGCTAATATTGAAAGGTGTGACTGCTCGGATAATTGTTTAGTAAAAGCATATTTTGTACATCCACCTGTGGTATCATGCAATATTTTAAAGTAAAAATGTCCTATTAATTTGTTAAATTCAACCACAATTTTAAAAATTATATTTGTTTGGAAAAAGCAAGCTATTTATTGGTAAAATTATTCAAAGATATGTTAGTACGGACGTCACTGAGGGAAGTAGATATATTTATTTTACTCTAAAAAAATTTTTTTTATTTATATTTATCACTTACCAAAATTCAACACAATATATGAACCGGTCTCAGTCATATCAAGAAACCGATTCAGAAAAGTTAACACCATATATTTCAAAGATAAAGCGGTTACGGCATCGATATGATTTTTTTTCTTTAAGTCATTTAAAAAATCACTTCCTTAAGTATTAGTATGTACCACCACGTATATTGTAAAAGAAACTAGTTGACAACGGATAGATAAGTTACCAATCTATATTATTAGTATCTTAAATATGATATAAACCTATTATTCAATTCTTCTTAAAAATTAGCAGTCAGTTGCGAAATTCTATTCTCACACAAAATATAACGTTCTAATATGTACTACTTGTACTTTATTAAATGTGAATTATATAATTTTCAATTTTTTTTTTAAATTTGCATACTATGAAACTATATTGAAAATTAAGAATTATATACAAATATTATTAGCGTTTAGGCTTTGAAACGATGCCTCATTTCAGTCAAGAGCAGCAATATTTTGAACCACACCTGAACTGTCTACGGAACCGGTCATTAATGAACTATTTATAGCGAAATGTTATACGTATAATGCTATAATGGTATTAATAATAGATTCTACATACAAGGTGTCCCACCCAAAACACACTACCCCCGTTAATGCCTCTTTGATGTGAATATTTCAAATAATGCTAGGACACATACATTTTTGGTTTTAAAAGCGAACATAATTTTATTATTTTCACCAGGAAAACTCTAAGCCCCAAGTCGGGCGAGAAATATTTGACATATAATTTTGAACTGTTAAATAAAATTATTTTAAAATATTGTATTAGATTTTGAATTTATGCCGTGCAAATTCATTTTAGAAACATAAAAGATTGTTCTACAAAATGATACATTGTAATCTAAAAATAGGGTTGGAGAATTTCTAATCATCAGATCATTGCAAACTGCCAGTTCTATGAGCTATTTTGAGAGTATCGGCATATTAGTGCGTTTAATTTTTCGATTGATTTAATATCTAAAATTATTTAATCGATCGTAACGAGGACCACCTGAATATGACCCTGTCTTTATAAAATATCATACGATTAGTCATCATTGTTAGTCATGTTTATAGTAAGATTCTAGACTTATATTCTATTGTGTTTGCACAGGGAAATGTACTTTTTAAAGAATTGGAAGTAATTAATGAAAAGTAGTATTATTATTCGAATTCAGCGAGTGAAAATAAGGAAAGAAAATCGTAACACTAGTGATTAAAAAGCTGAAAATAAATTATTTAATTTCAAAAACACTGAATATGCCAGTGAAGCGGGTCAATCAGTTACATTATAGATTTAGCTGCGAAATATCGGGGGTCTGGCTTAGTGGTAATTGGGAAAAGAAATGTAAAAAATTGTTTTAGAGTACTGTGAAATCATAAGCGTACGAAAACTACTTCTTCAACAATCAGATGAATGTTCGCTTTTTATTATTTCAAATTTAAAATGTGGTACATATTTTTATACAATTTTATGTTTCATTTTAATGTTTTAATGTATGATATATTAACTTCGTAGTTTTGGTTCTCTTTTTTTTCCTGCTACATTTTTCTTATCCAAGGTTCATGCCTGCCTCAGTAGACAGAGTAATCTTTTCCCCATACATGGTAGTCGCGCCGTAAGATTAATACTTCAATAGTAACCTAAAATTGAGCCTCTGCAGGTGGGCATGCTTTGTTCAAATATTTATTTATAAAACAACAGAAGAAAAAATCGACATACTGTTATTTCCAATAAATATCAGGTGTAATTGCTAATATATTCTAACTAATGAACAGATATGATGCTGTCTCGAAAACAAATATATAATATTTTTCTTTCTTAATCTTGAATTATGGTATAATTCTTTAAAATTCCATCTGACAATGACATTTGATTCAAAATCCTTGTTTAATTATTTCACTTACCATCGGTCAGTTTTTTTTACCTCCATTGCCACTCAGTAACATTATTGGTAAAGTAGATAAAAAATACTTTCTTGGTCTTTATTGATTCGTTGTTTATGGACAGAACTTACGGCAACACTATAATTGAATGTTGTAATATTATAAGAACCAATATAATAAAAATACGTGTATGACGTTTGATGACAGGGTCTTGACGTCCAAAATAGGCCGATTTAAGCCAACTTAGTTGTATCCGATATTGCTTGGTTTAGGCGATAGAAGACGTCAAAGTTTTAAGAAAATATTGATTTTTCCCAAATTTCTTGAAAACGTGGTACCTGAATTTAATAATTTTTTCTGTGGTCTACACTATAATATGACGTTTTCTGATGGTATAGCAACTAACTATAAAGTAATGTGTCACGCCACTTGTAAACATCGCTTCTGATTTTTAACCTCATTTACGTTATGACAACCAAGATATTATAATCGGATAATCGCATGTGTTTGGAAGCTTTTTTATCTCTCGAAAAATTTTCGTATGATGAGCGGTTTCGCTAGAAAAAAATAATTTCAGTTACATGTATACATTAATGAACTGTAGTAATAAAAAATACCTTTAACCATACTTTTTCGAATGGCTTTGTTGCCATCACTGTCTAACAAGTCGACTAAAGTAAGATCAACATTCAAAATTTTTAAGCCTATTTTATTATTAAGCATGGACAACTACACATACTTCGGGAAGGTTCACATGCTCCTGGCGTATGGGTTTTGTGAAGGAAATGGGCGTTGAAGTGTTAAAGTTTATTAACATGGAGATTTCCTCACCATTGAATACCAAACCATCAAAAATTTGCCAATATTGAGCGTCATCTTCGAGATCCGGGCAGCTTTGAGAAAAAATTTTAAGGTAGGGGTCGTATTCGAACAGTGGAAAAAATCAGGAAATTTTTGAAGGAGTTGAAGAAGAACCAAGTGTGTCGTTTAGAACGTGAATTACATAGTCCTAAAACTATTGTAAATGATATGTTAAAAAATACAGTCTTCACATCCATGTAACGTCCAAAAGGTTTAGGAACTTTTACCAATCCATCCCCCATGAGCCTTACATTTTGTGATATATTCGCAATAAAAAGATTGTTGATCAAAATTTTGGTAGAAAAATTTTGTTTACTAACAAAAGGTATAAAAGCCAATAGAATAAGATGGGCAGGCCATGTGGTACGATCAAGGGACCACAGATTATTGAAAACAGTATTCTTTAAGAGACCAGATGGTAGAAGATCAATAGGCCGTCCTAGGAAAAGATGGAAGGATGCCGTCGAAGCTGATTTGTATAGGATTGGAGTCCAGCAGTGGGAAATGGAAGCACAAGACCGTAGGAGATGGAGGGCGATAGTGGATGCGGCTAAGACTTACCCAGAGTTGTAAGACCAGGAAAGAAGAAGAAGAAGAAGAAGAACAAGAAGAAGAAGAAGAAGAACAAGACGTGCTTTACACGATTTGGAGTCACCTACCTGCCCAAAGAACATGTTTATGCGGATAAAAATCTATATGCCAATAAGGTTGCACACCTTCAGCAAACTTTAAAATAAATGTTTGATCAGGTATTATTGATCGTGACCTTATTAGTCCTGTTGTAATTCTAGACAGAATAATTAGAAATATTTCTTGAAAAACACATGACTAGTTCTTCTGTAAAATTTGCCTATTTTACTTCAGCGAGTATATGCATGATGGTGTCTCCGTTGCTGTTCGACAATATTTACACGACCAATATCCCAACCGATGGAATGGAATAGGCAATAAGATACCAGTAAAATGACCACCACTTTCTCCAGAATTAAATATGTCTGACTTTTTTTTGTGGGACGGTCTTAAAACAGAAGTACACTACAAGTCTCCATTCCTGAGATTTTAGATTTTTTAATTATTTAATGTGTTCTTTTTATTAGTTTTTTTTAACCAGTTTAAAATTAATACATACTTCTAACATTTATAGTACATAGTATATAGCATATCGTATATACACATTTTACAACAAAATGACCTTAAAAACTGTTATCAGTGTTACAACTAAGTTACCACTCTTGTATACCAGTTAACTGTTGAATTCCTTTTGGTCGTTATATTAGTACAGCAAGTTTTGTATTCTACACAACTTAACCTTAATACATATAAAATAAACATCTCCATCCAAAAGAATCTCCTGTGCATGTCACTTATCATTTACGGTATCATAATATAACTAATTACTAATTTATATTAAATACATCCACTTAAGCGGATACCAAACAGGTGGTACAAGACCTGTCCTTTAATACATAGGATTCCGCCGTGCAATCTAAAAATACACAATCTTGTAATCTGTAATGTTATTCATAGGAAAGTAAATAAACAAAAACAGCAGCTTAGGCGAATTATGTTGCAAACACGGGTTGACATGCTGCCTTTAAGAGCCCGAATGCCCTATTACATATTAATTTTATCTTAACGACAAATTGTTTTTTTATGTTTGTATTAGGCTTAAGTATGCGAAGCAAAAAAGTTGTTCTCATCAATGTTACCTATTTAAATACTTATAAAAAAAAAGCGAGTCATTTTTTAATTTTATGAGACAACTTGGTCTTAAAGGGTAAATAATAGGTAAAAATAATATTAACTTCAACTTTGTTTTTTTAATCTTGTGGTATTTAGAAGAACGATATACGAAAGGACTTCAACGAAACACAATTTAGTTAAAATAAATGATGATGGTCATAATGACTAGAAATGTATTTCCGTACGTCATGTGGAAGAAATTCTAACAAAAGAAATTGTAAAGAAGAGCGAATTTATAGTATTTGCTAGTCCGTGAAAAGTAGTAAAATCAATAATAATACATTTATGGTTTTAAAACTTCAATTGAAGTCATTATGGTTCTAAGGTCACGTTAAATTCAACAACGCTTGGGACCTTGTAATGGTTATATCGAAATTAATTCGAAGTTTTAAGAAGATTAACTTTTACGTCCTTTTCGAGAATAAATTTTGTGTTTCATTTCATTCAAAATGGTTCAATTCTGGATTTTAGCTTAATCTATGATATTACTTTTTATAATTGCTGATTTTGGTTCTCGTCAGTTTTTATAAATAATCTCAGCGTCTTAAAATATGTGTTCAGTAAGATAGTTGTTTACTTTCAAATTTTACGCTCTTCCTTTTCTACTTTTATAATTTCCCCTACTAAACCGATCAGACGTCTACACCTATAATCGTTTCTGCTTGACTGGAAGGTGAGCTCTGACTGAACAGCGTGTTAGCCAGAAAACTTCGTCTGGTATAAGAACGGGTCCAAAAGTGATCATGGTGTAGGTGCCGGAATACCAGGGGGACACCCAGATTTGAAATAAGTGAAGCACCGGGGCAGCACACCACGGTATGTTAGGCAAAAATACATGCTACTGATGCTTGTCTTCGAAAAATCATAGAAGAGGTTACAGGGACAGAACCGTTTTCATTTTCTCTGATAGTCAAGCACCGCTGTAGGTTTTAGCATGCAATCAAATAGCACCAACAAGGGTCTGGGACTGTTTTTAAAATCTTGTCGCTCTGGCAAAATACAACAAGATCACTCTTGAGTGTGTATCAGGGCACAAGGGTGTCACCGGAAATGAAATAGTGGACCAACTTGCAAAACAAAGGTTTGCTTCATTTATTGGCCCAGAATCTGTATTTAGAATTACAAGGGCTGCTTGCTATTTGTGAGTGATTATCCTGGTGGATAAATCAACAACACCAGATCCACTGTAACCACAATGAGGGTTTCAGACGGAGCAAGCTACTACTGAACAAACCACTGGCAAACTATACAGCGAAATTCTGCGTCTAAGCAGACAATAGATCAGGATGGTGAAAGGACTTATAAATGGCCACTGCAGCTTAAAGAAACATCTACACACAATAGGCATTTTTAATAAAGAACTATTATGTAGAGATGAAGAGGATGACACGGCCTCACATATCATCTTCGAATGCGAAGTTTTAACCTACCGGAGACACTTTCATGGACCAACCAATCCCGAAGTCCTATATCCAAAAAACAAATAATCCTGGAATATATCGGACAACACCGGAAGTTTTGGTAACACTTTTTTTATTAGATGTATTGTTGATTTATATCCTCAAAAAATTATTATGAAACTGTTAACTTAAAATGGACTTGTCAGTATTTTAAAGTTTTAATCGAGTAGCATCTGTTTCAGTTTGATTAAAGGCTGTGTTATTTTACGAAAATGTGTTCCTTTGTGTTTTTTCCTCTACTATACCTAGCGAGTTTGGCATTTATGATTGCTATTAACGGTATAAATTTTATTTAAACCGAATCATATTTTGTTGAATTTAAAAATTAAGGAGACATCCCACTCTCTCAACTTCAAAAATCGATTTTTTTAAATATATTTTTCAAAACTACGAACACTCAAGATAGTCCTATATTTTTAAGAGCATTATTGAGTGGATCTATGAATACTCGAATGAAGGGGCGCATGCTCTGCCTGTTGCAAGACTGTGCGACCTTGATTATTTCAGAACCACAGCAGAGCTGAAGCTTCCAGGAATTCCAAAATCCAGCGAAGAGATGCACGATCATAAGAATGTGAGCTTTACGAGGCGGCTGATTTTCATAAAAAGCTTTAAACGCGTTTTTCTCGAAACGACATTTTTGCATGTGGCGTTATGGAATTTTGAAAAACCGTTCCACCGATCCTCTCAACGTTTTAACCACATATTCTAAACATGTCTCTGTTCCGTAGTAAAAAAAAATATTTTTTTATTTTTCCCGGCATAAAATATACAAACAAAAGACCTACGTTTTGCAACTTTTTGAATAAATATTCGCCATTTGGTTATTTCTGCATGAAAATACGTAATTTTATTACTTAAGCTAGCCATATGCATACTGATTAGAAAACTATTTTGTTTCTCTGTTTGCCAACGATTTATCTTTTTTTGACATTACATGTTAAAGTACATTTTTTTAAATCATACATAAAATCAATAAAAAAAAATTTTACACTCTTCTGTAGGGGATTAGTATATATTACCCATAAAGAATTACATTAAAATGTATAATAGAAAACGCTAAAAAACCGCAAAACTTACCTTTTTTTGGAGCGTTTATGGTGTGATGTCCCTTATTTGTACGTGTCTTCTTTATATCAGACCCTACAGACTAGGAGAGAATTTCCTTTTATCTATGATAAATTGTATTTTAATTAATAATTTTTAGGGGCAACATGTTCCCGAGAAATTTGTTATTAAAGTCATATATATATATATATATATATATATATATATATATATATATATATATATATATATATATATATATATATATATATATATATGTTTATGCGGCTTTCACGGATTCTTCCGTGTGAGATGCAATAGCAGTAGATATATCCACATTATGCCGTTGTAGTGCTGAAATCACATTCAGCAAACGTACAACTATATGCAACTTCGTGAATGCACAATTCATCCTATTACACCACCATCGAGATGATGGCCTACCTGTACCACCATATCGAGAAGAAAGTCAAAACTTACCCTCCTCGCTACAGTGATACGGCAGAGGTACATGTTTCGTCTCTACTAGACTCATCAGGGTACCGACCTGGCTGTGCAAAGGACAGATCGGAAGTAGGCATGCAAATACTGAAAGCGGCTTCGCCGACCTCCCGCCGGATGACGTTTATATGTTTATGCGGCTTTGCGGAATTGTGTTCTATAGCAATTCATTCAAACTGTGCAACCTCTAACACGGAAAGGATATGATGGAACGAAGTGTGCAAATACTGTTCGCATTTTACTTCATCTATTCACGGAGTTGCATAGTTGTACGTTTGCTGAATGTGATTTCAGCACTACAACGGCATAGTGTGGATATATCCACTACTATTGCATCTCACACGGAGGAATCCGTGAAAGCCGCATAAACATATAAACGCCATCCGACGGGAGGTCGGCGAAGCCGCGTTCAATATTTGCATGCCTCCTTCCGATCTGTCCTTTGCACAGCCAAGTGCATGTCAGTACCTTGATTAGTCTAGTATAGACGAAACATGTACCTTTGCCGTATCACTGTAGCGAAGAGGGAAGTTTCTGACTTTCTTCTCGATATGGTGGTACAGGTAAGGCCATTATCTCGATGGTGGTGTAATAGGAAGAATTATGTTCTATAGCAATTCATTCAAACTGTACAACCTCTAACACGGAAAGGATATGATGGAACGAAGTTTGCAATTACTGTTCGCATTTTACTTCATATATATATATATATATATATATATATATATATATATATATATATATATATATATCTACTTCAACTTTCATACGACTAACATGGAAGAAGAAAGGCCAGCAAGCAGAGGCTCTTCAATATTTAGCGACGACACCGTCGCCGGCAACGTTGAAGACCTGGAGGACTTCGATGATGTGGACTTTGAGATTGACGTCCTACATTGGAACGACTTGGATGAGCTAATTCCACTGCTCTATGACCACGATCCTGGTCTTGTGGAGTTGGACGACGTGGGTGACTGGGTACTTCAGCGCCTCGAAGATGACAGTCCGCAGCCAGAGCCGGATTCAACGGAGGACGCGGCGTTGGAAATTCCAGCATTGCCGACGCTCGAAGATCCCCAGGGTATATATGTATATATAGATATGTATAGGGTTATTCACTCTATACGGGATTATATACCTGTAAAAAAAGGAACAAAATATAATAGTGGTGTTATATCTCCTTCCTCAGAGAATACAGTGTGTAGCTTGAAACAATCACTCACGAACAAACACTGCACTCACTGTGTGTAAATCAGGTAAATCAATTGAATATTATACTATGTTGGAAATGTAGATTTCGTAAAATAACAGAATAAAGATGACCACGTGCGTCATCTCGAAATTAAAGCACTACTACAGTTTGCTCAGACAGATATCTGAATTATAACTCCTCTGTACCAAATAAACATAAAAAAAAAAAACGTTGTCACTACCTTAACTGACAGAGCCATCAAATACTCCCGCCCACATTTTAGACCACAAAGTTTAAAGGAAGTTAAAAACACTCTAATCGATTATAATTACCCTAAAAAATATTAAAACTATACAACATTTTATTAGCTGAAAAACCAATGCATCCAAAGAACATTTTACTAAATTGAAACCTGAGGTTACCAAAGAAGAGCAAACTAATACTGTATATAAAATGAATTGTATAGAATATAATAGGGTACATATGGGATAAACAAACCATATCTAAAAAATAGAATTAAAAACCATAAAATAGCATCAGATATCTTAGT